>CM033720.1:48106334-48706334 GCA_019671005.1 Hibiscus mutabilis | reverse complement strand
AATCATCTTTTAATATAAAATGATTTTTGGTGGAATCAATTTTGAAAAATGAGTTTTGGAAGTCAGACATTTTGGCTAGTGACCAAAATGCAAGTTTTGAAAACTGTGATTTTCTAGTGACCAAAATGAAAAGGGTCAAATTCTTAGAATATTTAAGGAGCTATTTTACCAATTTGTTTCTGATGGTTTCTCCCTTAATTAGACTTATTTTAACATGTGTTTTATTAATCTATTAAAAGAGATTTTTGGTTAAAATGTGGTTATTAGTTTTGGGAAATAAATAACGTTATTTTTCTCTCCACTTTTCTCTTCATTCTCTCCTCATCCAAACACTCAAGTTTCATCAATTCCAGAGGTGAGATGGTTTCTAAATTGATTTTATGGTTTCAAATTGTTTAACTAAGATTGTTTATACAAAATCTTACATTAATCTTGTGTTTTCTTAGCTTTTATCAAATGAATTGAGGGAGAAACTTCACAATAGAGGTAAGGTCTGAGATATCCTCTATTGTATGGTTCTTTACAGAAATTCCCAAGCATTTGATCCTTGATTTTGTGTTTAAATATGGATTTAATTGGGTAAATCTATGAAATGATGAAGGATTCGTATTGAATGTGTTTTTCCAGTGTTATGAATTGATTTTGGATGTATAATGATGTTGTTAAGTCGATTTTGTCAATAGAATCCTGAAACTCTTGAATCTCTAATTGTTTAGGTTGCAAGATTTGTGTTCTTGGGGTGCTTTGGTGGTTGTTTGGTTGCTGGAGGTGTTAGGTTGTTTTGATTCTGTTTTTAGGTGTTGATTGTTGATAAAAGTGGTGTTAGATTATGGCTGGGTTGTGTTTGAGAAGGTATTGATGATGATTTCGGT
This sequence comes from Hibiscus mutabilis, assembly GCA_019671005.1. NCBI lineage: Eukaryota > Viridiplantae > Streptophyta > Magnoliopsida > Malvales > Malvaceae > Hibiscus > Hibiscus mutabilis. Next base: position 48,705,462 of record CM033720.1, on the reverse strand, counting down.
TGTTGTGGGTTGGTAATCTTGTGAGGATTGTGGAAATCTGAAATGATTTGTCAGTGCAGTGTCTTGAATGCATTGAGATGCATTAATCCTCTATTGTGTTGTGGTTAAAGCAGGGGAAATTGATCCGGAAGTGATTGGTGAAGCGTTGGAGGCTTCAGACACTTGAATTCACGTCGGCGAATCGAGGTTTCGCGTATTGGTGAGTGAGAACGTGGATTCCAGCTTTGGAATGTTTTAAAGGTGGTTTATGGGAGTTTAAACTTAGCTTGATACGCTGGTTTAAACTCGGAAGTAAGTAAAATGGATTTTCTCTCTCGGTCATGCTATGTTGAAATGGTTTTATGCACTTGTATTAATTCACATGTTACCTATTGTTTAAGCATGTTTTAAGGTATTTGAAATACTGTATTTGAGCATTAAATGCTGAAGGATGCACATGGTAAGTGATCCTTGTAAGTATGTGGTCTATACTTGTGGTTTAAAGCATGGTTGTTGTGTAACACCCTTAACGTATATTCGACATCCGAATACACATTAAAGATGTTACTAACTGATTTTATGACTTGTAATTTTTTTAAAACCTCAACAAAGTAGTACAGTGGTTGGCCCTATCTCAGTTTTCATAATCACTATATGATAAACAACCAACTAAGTTAAAAACCGTTTAAAGCATCTTTTCTAATTATTTTTAATTCTTCAAACTAAATCATAATGCTAGATCATTCAGAATGGTTACCTATTTAATATCTATACATGCCCCACTAGACTAGGATGTGGTGATACTTACTGATAATATCGCTAGCTTGATCCATTGATGTGTAGCACCTCCTCTGCTATCTAGTCCAAAGTACATACGTGTGACACAAAACACACGTTAAATATAATTTAGTGCGGTATAACCATAACAATACAAACCAATGATTATAATTAACTCAACCATGAAGATTGGCAAGCGATTTACAATTGCAGTTAATAACATTTTAATAATATATAGCTCTTTTAACCACTATATTATTGTAATCACAGGATTCCATCTGTCCTACCCATCTTATGTACATTAAACTTTTTAGCTTAACTACTGGCCATAACGCTTTTCAAGTATTATATCCAAAGTATAAAATCATTCCATCATTGTTCTATGTCCATTAGGTATTCACATGCACAATAATTTGATTAACATTTACATGCTCTCAATATGATTCATATCATCTGTCAACTCTATCATAGAATCATGATATCAACGGTTCACGATCGTCAAGTAGTCATGCTTTATCACGTAATCCTTTACATGCCATATCCACATAGCCATACTTTCGTTATGCAATCATTTGCATATTATTTCCTTTATCATAGTCATACTTTCGTTATCCAGCCATTTGCATATCATTTCCTTTATCATAGCCCAAAGTACAAAATCATGCGATGCCATGGTACGTGAGTCATCACGACACAGTAGTGTCTACGACGCTATAGCGTCTACATTGCCAAAGCGACTGAGATGAGTATGTACTCGAGGACTCCCTTTGCTCCTCATCCTAGCACATTTTGTGCCTTTTAACACCGTAGTGTTTGAACTGACTTCGTTGAGTCTTTCCTGCACCATAGTGCTTTGACGCAGCTGCTAAGACCCTATGGATACCCAACTATACCAAAGATTCTCATGTGAACCTATGGTATACGAGTCCGACACCGTAGTGTCTACAACTCCATAGCGTCTGATGATGAGTACGTACTCGAGGACGCTCTTTGCTCATCATACCTTCAGCATCGTAGTGCCTACTTTATCTCAGCATTGTAGTGCCTACATTAATACCTTCAGCACCGTGGTGCCTACTTTATCTCAGCACCGTAGTGCCTACATTATTACCTTTAGCACCGTAGTGCCTACATTATTAACTTTTGCATCGTAGTGCCTACTTTATCTCAGCACCGTAATGCTGGTTCACAGCTGCTATGACTCTTTTTGGATATCCAATTATACCAAAGACTCTCACACTAGTACTTGGGCATTTATTTCCTTATAGATCAATCATCGTTATTCATATAATAGGGCAATTCACATCCCATTTTTCATCTGCCATATCCAATTAATCAAAATTATCAACCATAATTTGATAATGGGCATTTCGTACCCAAAATCTGAAATCCGATTTAACTTAGATAAATCATTATTCCATATCCATGTATCATATATGCCATTTAATATTTCTTTGTTCAGCATACATTTTCATTATTATCAAAGTTGACTTATTGTAAGTATTCTTCACATCATATATATAAACAGATAAAAATGCATTCATTCATCTCACATATATAGTAAATAAATAAAATACAATCACTTGGGCCATTTATTAGCCTGCCTCACTATGCTCTATTCGATCCTTTCTTTCATGGTACCTTGAACCTTCTTTTGATTCGGATCCAAACTTCATTAATCACATGAATATAAACAACATTTGTTAGATTCAAATCTAACAATTTTTCAAACATACTATCAAATCTAATCATTCGAATATACATATTTCCTCTTTCCTTCCTTATACTGTCCAAAACTCATTTTGGTACTTAATAACCATTTAGAACGTCCATTAACTCTTTTCAAGTTTACTAATTAACCTTAGATACAAAATGTATAAATTCTTATTTTCTGGCAGGTTGAACTACTTTCAATGAAATATTTTTATAATATAATATACAACTCGGAATTTGATTCCGTTTGTTCTGGAAGAAACTATATTCAATAAGATTTTCAACCATATAAATTAATATCCCAAATTCAACTCGTACGATTTATGGCAAATTTTCTAAGTCGATTACAATGATGAGATTCTGAACAGCCCGGTGCTCTATTTTATGACCTTTTGTCACTTAAAAATTCATATCACTTGACTCGAAACTCAGAATCAATTGCCGTTTGTTGGACACAAAACTAGACGAACAAATATTTACATCGGTATAAAATTCACCAACTAACCATTTTTGTAGAATTTATGGTGAATTTTCAAACTTACTGCCATAATCCAGTTTTCTACACAGCTTCCATAATTAACTTCAACTTTTATACTAACTTCTCCTTACTTCTCTACTTGTCAATTTAGTCCCATTATTTGCTTTAAACCACCAACTTATCACCTTCTTCATCAAATAATTATTTGCAATTGTTCCCTCTAATTTTTCCTTCTTTATCGAATGGTCACTAATTATGCAAAGGTAAGGATTCAAATTTCTTAACTTTGCAAATTAGTCCTCAATTCAACATTACCACCTTAATTCTATCATTACAACTAAAAATCCAGATTTAGTCTTTATCCAAAATCTCATTTCCGAATTGGTCCCTTAACTTTGACAAATTGTCAAAATGGTTACTAATTCAATTTAACATCGGTTTAGCATTATAATATCAATTTCACATCTCCAACATCCTTAATAAATATACACCAATTCCATACAAATTTAGATTTAGTCCTCTAACTTTTAAGATTGACGAATTGGTCCCTAGTGACCATTTTGCAACTTTTGCAAATTATTCAAGCCCAAATCACAATTTCTCCATAATTCTAACATTTTCTACTAACTTTTACTCAATGCCCTTCAATCCACTAACTTTTGCTAAAGTGACATTTTAGTCACTAATTCTACACAAAAGTTGGGAAACTTGTACTAATTTTTCAATCCAATATTTTTATCATTTTTCTCAAAATTTTCCTTTTATTTTGACCTTTGGCCGAAATGGTCACTAAACTTTTCTAATGTTGTTTTTCATTCAAACAACATTCTAATATGCTCAAAATATTTTTTCCAACATATAATCTTCTTTTCCAATAATTATCAACTAAATCCCCAAATTCTTCCTACTTGGTAAATTAGGTATCAAAACTTTGCAAGGACTTTATTTTAGTCCTAATGTCATAATCAAGCTTCTAAATTCATAATCTCTACAAATCCACTACTAGAATAATTTTCACAATATTTTCCCTAATTTACCAAACATGCCAAAATAGTCACTTAGAAGATAAGTTGAGAATTTTCCATTCTAACATCAAAATCAAGCTTGTAGAAACATAAATCTTCCATATTCATCCTTAATTTCAAAACCCCTAAAAACCCTCAATTTCTAGGGTTAAGGTTTATGTCTTCAAACATGAAATTAAACACAATCCAAGCTTAATTTCATCAAAACAACATTGAATTCATGTAATCCAAGTCCTAATTTTAACTTGCACATCAATTCCCTAATTGTTTCTCATCAATAATCCAAGTGGTTCTTCACAACACCATGCAATATTGCTACCAAAATGTAGAGAATTGAATGTAGAACAAATTGTTCTAAAGGATCATACCTTGGATTTTGCTTTAAAGCCTTCAAAATTGCCAAGAAATTTTTTTGTATAGTTTCTCTCTCTTTCCCCATGTAATTTCGAAAGTGAAGAAGGGAAGATGAACACTTTTGTTCATCTTTTCTTAATTTATGCCACATGTATATATTAAATGGAATTTTTTATTCAATTTAATCCTTATTCAAAAATTAACCTCCAACTAAATCATAATTTACAAGTTGCTATTCTAGTTCAATCCCAACTAAATTCCATTCAACTCTAACCAAACTAGAGTAATGCTTTGACATGGTAAATTACCATATTGCCCATGGTACTTTCAAAATATTTCAAAATTGCCATTGTGACCAAATTACCAAACTACCAAAACTTGTCACTTAAATCACAAATTTTTACCATTTTGTAAAAATCTAACTATTATAGTTAGATCACAATCAACCAATTAATAATTTATTCATAATATAATATTTTATAAATTTTCCATGACTTATGGAACAGTCTCTGAAATTTCGATTTGGTCCAATTTCTCGATATTCACTAACTACTTCTACTACGATCTCCCCTTCACCGGGCTTATCAATTAAATTCTAAAAATTCCTTATCTCCATATTTATAGAGTCAAACTTAAAATTTTGACTTGGTCCAATATACTAATAATTATACCCGAAATCTTTATCGGATAAAATTCTCTTAATAATCCTTTACTAGATATTCATACACATAATATTAGCTCGAACTGATTCTTTTTTATCAATATCAAGTACTGACACAAGACCTTCCCGATAGGTAACCCATCCTATGTTTTGAGCACGCTTAACTTTGCAGTTCGATCGAAATTTGATATCTTATTCTGTATTTTTATTTCTGGAATCTATATCATATTTTTCTCCATAATCTGTTTAATCCATGTATAGGATAAAATGATTACTGATAAATTCTTCAACACTTGGAAATGACTTTTATAACCTTCCTCTATCATATGGTAAAATTTTTAATTTTTTAGTTCGATCTGGGTATGCAAATTCTACTTAAACTTTGACTACAAGTTTCCCAATAATCGAAATATCAGATCAAACCAGTAATTCCACATTTAATCCACACCTATAGGTTATCTATCTATTTATAAAACAAAACACCTAACTTTTTGGAAATTACAACTTTGGTCCTTCAACTTTTTATATTTCCACTTCTATCACCCAAGTTTTAAAACTTATCATTTTGGTCACTAAAACTTTAACCTTGAATTCCCATTCCAATTTCCCTTGGATTTTAACCAAATTTTACGAGTATCCTATTTTACTCATTCTTCTATCACATGACACCTAAAACCTCAGAAATTTCTTTTCTATAGTCCATAATTGAGAAAATCCTAATTTTATATTTTTTTCATTTTAGTCACTAAGTAAGCTTTTAAGCCCTTACCTTTGTACTAAATGACACTTAAACAGTACTGTGCATTTTGGGGTATTACAATTCTCTCCCCCTCAAGAAAATTTGTTCTCGAATTTTCAAAACGTACCTATTTTAAATAGTTTCGGGTACTGTTTTCTCATTTTCTTCTTTGTCTTCCAAGTTACCTTATCCACTTTATGGTTCTTCCAAAGAACTTTGACCAATGGAATTTTCTTATCAATCTCTGTAATATTAACTTGAACTGATTCATTTTTATCAATCTCAAGTACTGACACAAGACATTCCCGATAGGTCACCCATCCTATGTTTTGAGCACGCTTAACTTTGCAGTTTGATCGAAATTCGATATCTTATTCTGTATTTTTATTTCCGAAATCTATATCATATTTTTCTCCATAATCTGTTTAATCCATGTATAGGATAAAATGATTACTGATAAATTCTTCAATACTTGGAAATGAATTTTATAACATTCCTCTATCATATGGTAAAATTTCATAATTTTTTAGTTCGATCTGGGTATCCAAATTCTACTTAAACTTTGACTACGATTTTCCCAATAATCGAAATATCGGATCAAACCAGTAATTCCTCATTCGATCCACACCTATAGGTGCTCTATCTATTTATAAAATAAAACACCTAGCTTTTGGGAAATTACAACTTTGGTCCTTCAACTTTTTATGTTTCCACTTCTATCACCCAAGTTTTAAAACTTATCATTTTGGTCACTAAAACTTTAACCTTGAATTCCCATTCCAATTTCCCTTGGATTTTAACCAAATTTTACGGGTATCCTATTTTACTCGTTCTTCTATCACATGACACCTTAAAACCTTAGAAATTTCTTTTCTACAGTCCATAATTGAGAAAATCCTAATTTTATATTTTTGTCATTTTACTCACTAAGTAAGATTTTAAGCCCTTATCTTTGTACTAAATGAAACTTAAACAGTACTGTTAATTTTGGGGTATTACAATTCTCCCCCTTAAGAAAATTCGTCATCAAATTTTCAAAACGTACCTATTTTAAATAGTTTCGGGTACTGTTTTCTCATTTTCTTCTTTGTCTTCCAAGTTACCTTATCCACTTTATGGTTCTTTCAAAGGACTTTGACCAATGGAATTTTCTTATTCTTTATTCCTTTTAATTCCATAGGCTAAGATTTTCATCAATTTTTCTTCATACGCCATATATATTGGGTTGCAATTCAACTTCCTTTGGTTTCTTTTATTAAACTTTTATTTTATCAATAAGTACGACATGTTCGAGTAGGGCCACTTTGAGTAACCAAAATTTAAATTTAGTAAACTTTACATATAACTACTTATCTCTTAATGTCTGTAATACCACTCGAAGATGTCGATTATGATCAACTTCAGTATTAGAATACACTAATATATCATCTATAAACACTACCATATACTGATCCAAGTAGGGTTAAAACACCTTATTCATCAAAGCCTTATATGCGGCGGGGCGTTTGTAAATCCAAACGGCATCACTAATAACTTTTAGTGTTCATAACTAGTCCTAGGTACTGTTTTCAATATATTTTCTTTCTTAACTTTTAACTGATAATAATTCAATTGAAGGTTAATCCTTTGGGAATACAGCTCTACCCCGTAGCTGATTAATCAAATCCCCAAATCTTTGATAATGGATTTTTTTTACGAATAATACTAGAGTACCGTATAGTAACTCACTTAATCGATTATAACTCCAGTCTAATAGTTCTTACATCCGAGCTTTCAGTTTCTCTAACTTGATTGGTGTCATTCTATAAGGTGCTATCAATACCTGCTTTATTCTCAAATTAAACGTCAACATCGAATTATACCTTTTAATCTGGAGATAATCCTAGTAATTCATCTGTAAACACATTTGAAAATTTCCTTACAATCGGAATATTCTCTATTTTCTTATAATTACTGTACCAATTCTCTATTATACAAATAACTCATTCTAAATAGAAATTAACTAACATGTCTTTTCTTATCCCTTAAAAATTCGTCAATTGACGAAATCTAATATCTTATTTTTCCTATAACTATTAAAGTATCATTCATACTATTGAGGAGCTACACCAAGGTATACAAACAATATATCAGTAGTATCACACCCTAGGGGCATGTATACTTTAATAAAATCATATTGGACTCGGTTTAACCTCAATAATCAGCTAAACCTTTGCCCTGATACCAATAAATGTAACACCCTCAACGTATATTCGACATCTGAATACACATTAAAGATATTACTAACTGATTTTCTGACTTGTAATTTTTTTTAAAACCTCAACAAAGTAGTCCAGTGGTTGGCCCTTTCTCAGTTTTCATAATCACTACATGATAAACAACCAACTAAGTTAAAAACGGTTTAAAGCATCTTTTCTAATTATTTTTAATTCTTCAAACTAAGTCATAATGCTAGATCATTCAGAATGGTTACCTATTTAATATCTATACATGCCCTACTAGACTAGGATGTGGTGATACTTACTGATAATATCAGCTAGCTTGATCCATTGATGTGTAGCTCCTCCTCTGCTATCTAGTCCAAAGTACCTACGTATGACACAAAACACACGTTAAATATAATTTAGAGCGGTATAACCATAACAATACAAACCAATGATTATAATTAACTCAACCCTATAGATTGGCAAGCGATTTCCAATTGCAGTTAATAACATTTTAATCATATATAGCTCTTTTAACCATTATATTATTGTAATCATAGGATTCCATCTGTCCTACCCATCTTATGTACATTAAACATTTTAGGTTAACTAATGGCCATAATGCTTTTCAAGTATTATAGCCAAAGTATAAAATCATGCCATCATTGTTCTATGTCCATTAGGTATTCACATGCACAATAATATCTTTAACATATACATGCTCTCAATATGATCCATATCATCTGTCAACTCTATCATAGAATCATGATATCAATGGTTCATGATCGTAAAGTAGTCATGCTTTATCATGTAATCCTTTACATACCATATCCACAAAGCCATACTTTTGTTATGCAATCATTTGCATATTATTTCTTTTATCATAGTCATACTTTCGTTATGCAATCATTTGCATATCATTTCTTTTATCATAGTCATACTTTCGTTATGCAGCCATTTGCATATCATTTCCTTTATCATAGCCCAAAGTACAAAATCATGTGATGCCATGGTATGCGAGTCATCACGACACTGTAGTGTCTACGACGCTGTAGCGTCTACATCGCCAAAGAGACTGAGATGAGTACGTACTCGAGGACGCCCTTTGCTCCTCATCCTAGCACATTTTGTGCCTTTTAACACCGTAGTGTTTGAACTGACTCTGTTGAGTCTTTCCTGCACCGTAGTGCTTTGACGCAGCTGCTAAGACCCTATGGATATCCAACTATACCAAAGATTCTCATGTGAACCTATGGTATACGAGTCCGACACCGTAGCGTCTGATGATGAGTACGTACTCGAGGACGCTCTTTGCTCCTCATACCTTCAGCACCGTAGTGCCTACTTTATCTCAGCACTGTAGTGCCTACATTAATACCTTCAGCACTGTAGTTCCTACTTTATCTCAACACTGTAGTGCCTACATTATTACCTTCAGCACCGTAGTGCCTACTTTATATCAGCACCATAGTGCTGGTTCGCAGCTACTATGACTCTTTTTGGATATCCAATTATACCAAAGACTCTCACACTAGTACTTAGGCATTTATTTCCTTATAGATCAATCATCGTTATTCATATAATAGGGCAATTCACATCCCATTTTTCATCTGCCATATCCAATTCATCAAAACTATTAACCATAATTTGATAACGGGCATTTCATACCCAAAATCTGAAATCCAATTTAACTTAGATAAATCATTATTCCATATCCATGTATCATATATGCCATTTAATATTTCTTTGTTCAACATACATTTTCATTATTATCAAAGTTGACTTATTGCAAGTCTTCTTCACATCATATATATAAACAGATAAAAATGCATTCATTCATCTCACATATATAGTAAATAAATAAAATACACTCACCTGGGCCATTTATTAGCTTGCCTCACTATGCTCTATTCGATCCTTTCTTTCATGGTACCTCGAACCTTCTTTTGATTCGGATCCAAACTTCATTAATCACATGAATATAAACAACATTTGTTAGATTCAAATCTAACAATTTTTCAAACATACTATCAAATCTAATCATTCGAATATACAAATTTCCTCTTTCCTTCTTTATACTGTCCAAAACTCATTTTGGTCCTTAATAACCATTTAGAACGTCCATTAACTCTTTTCAAGTTTACTAATTAACCTTAGATACAAAATGTATAAATTCTTATTTTCTGGCATATTGGACTACCTTCAAAGAAATATTTCTATAAAATAATCTACAACTCGGAATTCGATTTCATTTGTTCTGGAAGAAACTAGATTCAATAATCTTTTCAACCATATAAATTAATATCCCAAATTCAACTCGTACGATTTATGGCAAATTTTCTAAGTCGATTACAATGATGAGATTCGGAACAGCCTGGTGCTCTATTTTCTGACCTTTTGTCACTTAAAAATTCATATCTTTTGACTCAAAACTTGGAATCAGTTGCCGTTTGTTGGACACGAAACTAGACGAAGAAATATTTACATCGGTATAAAATTCACCATCTAACCATTTTTTGTAGAATTTATGGTGAATTTTCAAACTTACTGCCATAATCCAGTTTTCTACACAGCTTCCATAATTAACTTCAACTTTTATACTAACTTCTCCTTACTTCTATACTTTTCAATTTAGTCCCATTATTTTCTTTAAACCACCAACTTATCTCCTTCTTCATCAAATAATTATTTGCAATTGTTCCATCTAATTTTTCCTTCTTTATCGAACGGTCACTAATTATGCAAAGGTAAGGATTCAAATTTCTTAACTTTTCAAATTAGTCCTCAATTCAACATTACCACCTTAATTCTATCATTACAACTAAAAATTCAGATTTAGTCCTTATCCAAAATCTCATTTCCGAATTGGTCCCTTAACTTTGACAAATTGTCAAAATGGTTACTAATTCAATTTAACATCGGTTTAGCATTCTAATATCAATTTCACATCTCCAACATCCTTAATAAATATACACCAATTCCATACAAATTCAGATTCGGTCCTCTAACTTTTAAGATTGCCGAATTGGCCCCTAGTGACCATTTTGCAACTTTTGCAAATTATTCAGACCCAAATCACAATTTCTCCATAATTCTAACATTTTCCACTAACTTTTACTCAATGTCCTTCAATACAATAACTTTTTCTAAAGTGGCGTTTTAGTCACCAATTCTACACAAAAGTTGGGAAACTTGTACTAATTTTTCAATCCAATATTTTTATCATTTTTCTCAAAATTTTCCTTTTATTTTGACCTTTGGCCGAAATGGTCACTAAACTTTTCTAATGTTGTTTTTCATTCAAACAATATTCTAATATGCTCAAAATAATTTTTCCAACATATAATCTTCTTTTCCAATAATTAACAATTAAATCCCCAAATTCTTCCTACTTGGTAAATTAGGTATCTAAACTTTGCAAGGACTTTATTTTAGTCCTAATGTCATAATCAAGCTTATAAATTCATAATCTCTACGAATCCGCCACTAGAATAATTTTCACAATATTTTCCCTAATTTAACAAACATGCCAAAATAGTCACTTAGAAGATAAGTTGGGAATTTTCCATTCTAACATTAAAATCAAGCTTGTAGAAACATAAATCTTCCATATTCATCCTTAATTTCAAAACTCCTAATGAAACCCCAAATTCTAGGGTTAGGGTTTATGTCTTCAAACATGAAATTAAACACAATCCAAGCTTAATTTCATCAAAACAACATTGAATTCATGTAATCCAAGTCCTAATTTAAACTTAGCACATCAATTCCCTAATTCTTTCTCATCAATAATTCAAATGGTTCTTCACAACACCATGCAATATTGCTACCAAAATGTAGAGAATTGAATGTAGAACAAATTATTCTAAAGGATCATACCTTGAATTTTGCTTTAAAGCCTTCAAAATTGCCAAGAAAAATTTTTGTATAGTTTCTCTCTCTTTCCCCATGTAATTTCGAAAGTGAAGAAGGGAAGATGAACAATCTTAATTTATGCCACATGTATATATTAAATGGAATTTTTTATTCAATTTAATCATTATTCCAAAATTAACCTCCAACTAAATCATAATTTACAAGTTTCCATTGTAGTTCAATCCCAACTAAATTCCATTCAACTCTAACCAAAATAGAGTAATGCTTTCACATGGGAAATTACCATATTGCCCATGGTAATTTCTAAATATTTCAAAATTGCCATTGTGACCAATTACCAAATTACCAAACTTGTCACTTAAATCACAATTTTTTACCATTTTGTAAAAATCTAACTATTCTAGTTAGATCACAATCAACCAATTAATAATTTATTCATAAAATAATATTTTATAAATTTTCCATGACTTATGGGACAGTCTCTGAAATTTTGATTCGATCCAATTTCTCGATATTCACTTACTACTTCTACTGCGATCTCCCCTTCACCGGGATTATCAATTAAATTCTAAAAATTCATTATCTCCATATTTATAGAGTCAAACTTAAAATTTCGACTTGGTCCAATGTACTGATAATTTTACCCGAAATCTTTATCGGATAAAATTCTCTTAATAATCCTTTACCAGATATGCATACACATAATATTAACTCGAACTGATTCCTTTTTATCAATCTCAAGTACTGACACAAGACCTTCCCGATAGGTCACCCATCCTATGTTTTGAGCACGCTTAACTTTGTAGTTCGATCGAAATACGATATCTTATTCTGTATTTTTATTTCCGAAATCTATATCATATTTTTCTCCATAATCTTTTTAATCCATGTATAGGATAAAATGATTACTGATAAATTCTTCAACACTTGGAAATGACTTTTATAACCTTTCTCTATCATATGGTAAAATTTTATAATTTTTCAGTTTGATCTGGGTATCCAAATTCTACTTAAACTTTGACTACAATTTTCCCAATAATCGAAATATCGGATCAAACCAGTAATTCCTCATTCGATCCAAACCTATAGGTGCTCTATCTATTTATAAAATTAAACACCTAACTTTTGGGAAATTAAAACTTTGGTCCTTCAACTTTTTATATTTCCACTTTTATCACCCAAGTTTTAGAACTTATCATTTTGGTCACTAAACTTTAACCTTGAATTCCCATTCCAATTTCCCTTGGATTTTAACCAAATTTTACGGGTATCCTATTTTACTCATTCTTCTATCACATGACACCTTAAAACCTCATAAATTTCTTTTCTACAGTCCATAATTGAGAAAATCCTAACTTTTATATTTTTTTCATTTTAGTCACTAAGTAAGCTTTTAAGCCCTTATCTTAGTACTAAATGACACTTAAACGGTACTGTGAATTTTGGGGTATTACATGTTTCTTTGGAAAAAGGATTGTTTAATGCTTGTTAAACACAGTGAGGTAAATGTTAAAATGGTTAATTATATTGGCAAGTGACGTGGTTTTAATATTGTTATCGGATATAGTTGGCCGGCCATAGGATTGAGTGCACTGTAAAATAAGTTGCCTTGGATGTTGAGGGGTTTATATGGTGTACCGAATACTCCATCCGAGTACCCTAACGGTAGAGAGGTTAAACAATACCAAAAAATCCCGTTAGTGGATTAAGCGTCTAACCGATGAAATGGGTTGGTGTCCCCAAGGGTTGTATAAGTACCCGGTTGGTAATGTACCGCTATTGTTATTGTATCTCTATTCTGGTTGAGATGGCTTGAAGTGTTGGTTGAACACTTATTGAATCTGTGTATCTGATGAACTCTTTTGGTAATGGACTTGTTTAATGATCACTTGTAAGCCAATATAATTGTTAATGTATCATTGAAAGGTTTATGTTGTATAATGTGATTTATACATGCTTACTCTTTAAGCTTTGCATATGGTTGTTATGCATGGGAGGGCTTAAATTGAGGTTAGCAATGGATTTGCTGTTGGTTAATGATACATGTAGCATTTGGTTTAATATGCTAGTTTTGAAAGTGTTCAGTGCATGGTTTTTAAGGCATAATGTTTTATATGATAAAAAGTATGATTTAAAAAGGGATTTTTAGTAAGTTTTGGACAATGGTTTTAAATGCATTGATGGTGTATTGTATTTGAGCACTCCTCGCTAAGCACACTATTTGTTCATCAATGCAGAGAATTAAGGTCTCAGAAGGCGGCAAGAAGCAAGGGGATCCTAGCAAGACTTGGTTAACAAAGTATGTTTTGGACTAGACTATAAGAATAAAGGCAATGGGGTACTCGTTTTGGTTTTGGGAGATGTTTTGTTGAACTCGTTGTTTGAGCATGTTGCTTGTTTTCTCTTGAGTTGTAAAAGGCCTCTAAAGTTGGTATTTTAGTGTTGGTTTACATTTTTGAAATGTTGCTTGGATGAAACTAGGATTCATGCCTCTAGCTTTTCATTTGATGCAAAGATGCCATGCTTGGATGCTTGTGGTATGCCTAGTATGCTGGTGTTATGTATTAAACTTGTTGGAGTGATTTGAGTGGGTTATTTGAATGAAATCAGCAAAAAGTGACATTATGGGTCCAGCTGTACCAATACGCGTGGGACAGTATCAGTACGGCTGGGTAATTTTAGGCTTGAGGGATCGGTACGGGTCATGAGTGTTTCGATACGCCAAGGCATTTTTGGCCTAGCGTATCGATACGGGGGAGGGTGTTTCGGTACAGGATTTAGCCTCTGAAATCTACCTTTTGCAATCCAAACCCGTGTACTGAAACACATGAACCCGTATCGATACGGTCAATAAGGATTTCAAAAGTTCGGTAAGTTGGTTGAGCATACCGGTACGGACTAGAGGTGTATTGAAATGAGGCATTTCAAACCGTATCGGTATGGTTGTACCTGTATCGGTATGGACGACAGTTAAAGCTATTAATGTCACCGTAGCACAGTTTTGGTTCTTTGCAATTTAGTCCCTGAGTTTTGTTTATACAAATTAATTGCACTTGAGTTATCGGATCGAGCTGAAATTTGAGATATATGATTGAATCCTGATTAATTAAGGTTGGGTAACATAAAAATGAGATTTAATCCTATAATTTTCTAGAATTGCAATTTGGTCCCTAAATTGCATTTGAGACCAATTGAATGTCAAATTGATGCTCGATTGAGTTGGGGTTTCATCTGCTGTGAGCATGAACATGTAGGATATTAATTAAGCATCTAGACAAGATAAAGGAAAAAAGGAAAAAAAGTGGTTGCGTTTTAGAGTTTCTTCTCTCTATTTACCTCGGTAACCCTAATGTGACTCGCACGGGTCAGTCTGGTGACTAGGCCGGGTCGAGGGGGTTACATAGACTGCTTTGATTGGTATGATAAACTATAACAAAAGTAGGTACACCTAAGAATCAAATATATGTGCATGATTATGTGATGCTTGAATGGGTTGTATCCTTAAAGTTAAGCTTCAAAAAGAATAATATATCAATATTGTCTTCCTCTAGAGCAAGATCAAGTGGAGGACAATAGAGCTAAGAAGGATAAAGCCTTGGACAATCAACTTGGCATTGTTATTAAGGATCGAAGCTAATCTTCAAACCAATAAGTGTAGTTTTAGTCTTGGGATAGGCTTGAGACCTTCCCGAGCACTCTTAATTGCTTTAATTATATTGCCTTAGTATTGTGATGAGTTGTGCTTAAAATTAAGCTTGGATTTGAGGTAAGTACCTAATTGTTAGGTACCCTATGTTATAAATTGCTTGATTTGGTTGTATGCAAAATTTTAAGTTTTTTATATGATTATATATGTGCTTGAAAGATGAACAACAAAGATATGCTCTTTGAATAAGTGAATATGAGCTATGCTCATCTCTAATATGGACAAGACATGTTATTTGATTTTCTAAATAAGCAGCTAAGCTCAACTCTGATTCTGATATGATGTGATATAATTGAAAATCCTTGGTTTTAAGTCAGTCATAGGTATAGTTGGAATGCCATAGAGTCTATAGAGCTCATTTTTGGGGTAGACTGCGGTCCGTGGACTCCGGTCCTTATTTGGAGACAGTAGGAGGGAAGTGTTGTGGTCATTTGGCGACAGTAGGAGGGATTGACCAGTACTTTATGTACTATTTGTTGGCGATAGTTGGTTGGGGATTCGAGTACCTAGGCTACTTGATTACCAAGGTTATGAAGAAATTATGTATAACTGAATCATTACTCAAATTGCTATGATTAAAAGATTTCTTATTTGACAAGTAAGATTAAGCTAAGTTATTTCAATTTATAATTGAATTATGCTAATATATTTTAACCTTGTTATGATGTAATTGTATTACAAATACTTGAATAGGTGATGCTTATAGTTATACATTGATTGATTTGATTATATGCTTATAACGAAAGTTGTGACTATTAGATTCCTAAGAAATTTAGCTTAAATAAAGTGGAAATATAGCTTGGATAAATTAATTTTGATTGCTAAAATAATCTGTGTTATATGATTTTACTATCTTACTATGCATAAGGTACTTTATTCTTTCGGTTACGTTCCAGGGTGAAGTTTTAGAAGTGGTTAACCTTTGAGCTAATAATAACTAAGTTAACAAACTATTTTGATGCTTGCATGACAAGTAAAACCTAACTATGTGATATCTAGACTTCTTTAAAAAGAAATGATGCTATGCTTCAAATATAGTAGCTATAATATACAAGTTATCGATTCTAGAATTAAAGTATTAATTATCATTGATTGAGCTTATTTCAAAAGAATAACCTAACTAATTTCTAAGTTGCCCTAGTATACATGCTTCTAGTTACTTTTGCACTACCTCACTAAGTGTATACTTATTATGTTTGCTTCGATTATGTTTCAGGGTGAGGTTAATAGCAGTTTCTTGGAGCTCAATCAAGATCACAAGTGCTAAGAGTAGGTTTGTCAATATTTTTTTATAACTCCTAGATGGTGGCACCATGTCTGAATATGTATTGCATATTAGAATGTCTTTGTTATTTTGGAAAGCAATGCTTTAAAGCATTGTAAAAGTTGTATAAGGCCTTTCTATTTTATGATGAGTGCTAGTGTGATCAAAATTTGGTTTCCATGTTTGGTTTGGATGGTACTATGGTCTTGGATGATTGAAAAATAAGTACTTAGATGTTATACACATGTATAACTCAAATAAGTCTTGGATTGGTTAACATATTTGTTGATTGATTTTATCACGAGGAATAGTCTAGGGATCTTTTGTACTTGTCTATAGTAAATTTGCTATGTTGAGTAAGGAGTTAATTCATGAATGAAATGTTAGAAATAGATTATGGCTTGCTAAGATGATCCATTACCCAAGCATGGTAATAAGTAGACAATATATATTCACAAAGGTTATAGTAATAATCGAGCCTCCTCCTTCTTAAGCATCCATATATTTGTAAATGTTTTGCTAAACATGGCTAAATGAGGTTTGTATATGTACCTTAATATCTTAAACATGTTTGGTTCGATTAGTCCGAGAATGCTTGCTAAGGTTGTCTCTTGTTTAAACCATTGTAATGATCAATGAGTTATCTATGCTCTAGTTGGACTGATTTTCTTTGAATAAAATGAAAATTCTGTTAGGAATTTTTCTATGCTAGATTGTCAAATGAATCCATGTTCGAACGTGATAAGTAGGTCTTGAATGGTTAAGTGAATCTTATAAGCTTAAGGTATTGTTTGAATCTTGTTCCTTCTTTGAAAATAATTACAGTCAACCTCCTTTGTTTCGAATAGAGTTTAAGTAAATTATGTTTCAACTATAGATTTAAAGATCTAGTATGGATAAGATTAATTTGGTAATAACAAAAGAAAGTAGTAACCAAGACAAGAACACTAATGTGACTCATTTTCGAATGTTTTATGCTAAACTCTATTGGTTTAACATGCCATTGATCTAATAGAAGTCTAAAACATATGTTAAGATCCTTTCTGAATTCAAATGAAAAAGTTAGTTTTGCAATTGTAATGGATAGACATAGTCTCTCTTGTTTTTGCTTGTGACCCATCCTTTTTTTATGGTTGATTGTCTTTGTTTGCTAGTAATGCTTCTTAACTCGGTTTAGCTTCTGAACACGTTAAGGGTGTTACACCGGTACAGGTTGAACACCGTACCGGCACTCCTCTCAGTGTTCATCCAATGAAACAATGTTCTTCGAACCCAGAACACTAGGGTATCGGTACCGCCTCCCCACGTACCGATACCAAAGCTTAGAAATAGCTTCCTAGGCTCGAGAATTCACTTGTCGGTCTCTCAAAATGCAACCCTTAACCCTTAAACTCAAACCACATCTTATGGAAGTGTTTAAGGTGGTTTACTACCTTTTTAAGCCATTTTAACACCAATCTTAGGATTTGTCATTAAAGAGGTCTCAAGCATCCAAGTAACCAAAATATCAACCAGGCAACAAGGTAATTATCGATCGACTAATGCTTGGAAAATGATTGATGATTTAACGTAATAATGTAAGTAAATAATGCCAATAATAGGTCTTTTGTGTGCAAGTATACACAGTCAACAAATAATACAGTAGTAAGCTAAGTATTGTATCCACAAGGATTGTCCAGGAATTAAATGCCACGATAGTTACTTGTGAAATGGAACAATTGAGATAGTGATTGATTTTGGATTCCAAATTAAGAAAATGATTAAAAGAAAAATGAAGTGGAAAATTCAAAGAGTTTGCAAGCAAATGTGTCAAGATGATCGATTGGCATTGGCAAGGGATGTTTGGATTTCATGCTAGCGATGCCAGCAATTAACAACGTTCAACCTTGGTTTTATTGTAGAGCAGATTTTAAGTTAACATTATCTCTATCGATGGCAATACTCTAAATTAATTACTTTTAACACCTATATGTCTATAGTGATGTTTTGAAATAATTAACCTGGAAAAATTTTAATCCTTGTTCCTAAGGGGTAGATTCACTTTCGAAGTAAACTCATCTACTTAACATCTTCTGTCGAAGCTTCTCTCCTTAGTATTTGGCAACTAATCTTTATCTCCTAAGTCTGTTAATATATTAGGGGATAATGAGCATTCCATGCCAACTTTCGTATGGCATAACGTATGAAGAAAGTAAGCACAAGAAAAATAGACAAACGTGTTTAATTGGAACTAAATTTCCCTAAGCTAGAGATCAAATGCCAAGCAACCTGACATTACTAACTCTATCGACTTATGCTAACAAGAGATTCTAATTTCATTATCGGGCATGGCATACTAGTGTAAATTCTAACTATGTTAGCAATGTGTTGGCAAATTTATCAGTTCAAAATCAAGCCGTGGCAAAAATGTTTTTTTAATGGTTTGGTATGCATGGTTCTACCTAATCTACATGGAAATAATAGGATGCAAATAGAAACATAAAAATGAATGAATGTCATGGCAATAAATGTGAGGCAACACCCCCCAAACCTAAGATGTGAGTTGTCCTCAATGCATGGAAACACATATATACAAATGAAATGCATGCTAAACATGAAAATAAAAATAAAAAATGAAACTAAGGAGCTAAGGGGAAGATGACTTCCCATCAGAATGTTCTAGGCGAGAGACGCGAGTCATTCTCTTGATGTAGGATCCTCGATTTGGCACCACTAATTTCTTTCTTTTCAACTGTTGTTTTGAGGTAGCAGTAGAGGCCCTCACGTCTTGCAGGACATCTTCAATTACCCTTGCCAACTCAGATGCGGTAGGAGCTATAGGGGCAACTAAAGAAGTTAGGGCCACATGTGGCAAATCAGTCTTGGCAGGCACGTCATCATCCGACTCTAGTAGAGTCTTGGTTCTAGCAGATTCTACTTGGACAGGTGATATTGGTATTATGGCATCAGATTGCTGGGTTAGAGTATGGGCAGTCTGAGGGCTATCTAGCTGGTATTCCTTTCGGTGCATGAAGCTCAGTTTGGAACTCTGGATATGGTGGTAAAGGATTGGTTGACATGCCCTCAAGATTTGTCCTTAAGAAACGGTCTCTAGCTCCAACATATTGCCAGAGCATCAAGATTTGTTCCTTAGCTTTCTCCAACTTTTGCAGAATAAGTTTTTGGCTTTGATAGATTTGGGAAAGTAATGTCATTGCATCAGCTGGCATTTGTGTGGAAGGTTCTACTTTGGGCATCTTGATAGCAGATGCCAGCGGGGTAGCTTTTCCCTTGCCCCTCTCTTTAACCTCATTGGCAATCAATTACTCCCAAAGAGCATGAGTGATAGTTCCTTTGCATTTCTGGATATTGTCGGAGTCGAGCTTTAGCACCTTATATTTTGGAGATAAATGAAAGAAGAATAAACTACCATAATTCTTACCGGCACACTTGTAAGTCTCGTCAATGATCAGATAACCCACATTGATATTCCTTCCTATAATGATCGAGTGCAGCAATGACATTCTATCCTCTGACATTGTGTCATTGTGTATGGTTAGCGTTAGATAGGCCTTCAAGAAGTGGTTCCACGCTCTCAGCTGTGGTCTTAATGCCAGCCTTTTCACTGTCCTCTTGCCCTTGAAAGAGACGTTCCACTTTGTGCTTGGTTCACAAAAATCCTTCAATAGCAGCTGCCTCTTGGCATTGTCTATGGATTCGACAAATATCGAGTGCTCCTCCTGTGCACCATCCAAACTGAACATGCGATTAACATGTCTCTCATCAAACTAAACACACTGACCCTGTACGAATACAAAAGGCGATGCCGTGATGGTGAGGTGGGCATAAAATTCTCGAATAATGGTTGAGTGGACCTCCCCGAGTTGAAGGCAAAAGACCTCTCAATCGTGTTTCTTGATGATGGCAACCACCTTTGGTGAATACCCCAAGTTGGGCTCATTCTTGAATTGGAACCTTTTTCTTAGTAAAAGGTTTGCGCAGTGTAGTTCTCCTCATACTTCTTCTTCGTCTCATCGTTGAAGAAGATTTGGAGCGGAGCTAATGAAGATGCCATTGAAAACTTGGGGAAAAGGGTTGATCGATTTGGAAAATGAAAAAGAATTTTTTTAGTTTTTGATTTTTTTACCGGCTTGAAAGAGAATTGGAAAGAGGAAAGGTTCTTGATTAAAAGGGATAGGAGAATTAAATAAGGGTTAAGTGAGGACGGCTGGATTGGTTTAAAGTGGAGTTAGTGGAGATAATGATGGGTTGGCAGTTATGGCGTGTGGGTGGTAATGGGATAATGATGAGTTTGGGTGCGTGAGAAAGTGATGGAGCGAGAAAGAGGGCAAGACTAAAATTAGGTTAAAATTTTAAAGCTTGAAATTTGAAGATGTACGGCTAGTGTTTCCCGCTTAGCAAAGAGTGAATCTCTCTTGGGCCTAATTTGAAAATGGTCTACGTGTTATCCAAACTTGTGATGATGTGTGTCCAAATTCCAGCATGTCCTGGCATACTGCCTTGGCAAAATTACTTGTACTGATGCTCACAAAAACTTTTCAAAACAAAAAGAAAAACTAAAATAATTAAACTAAAATACTAAAAAAAACAATTAACCTAACTATTTACAGTGATCACATTATGATGGCAAAATTTACAAAATCTCTGTTAGGAGAATAACCTCCTTGGCATTACTCTGACTTCCTTCCCAATAATGCTTCAACCTCTAGCTATTCACTTTGAACGTTGTCCCTGTTTTTAAGTCTATGGTGTCTATTGCTCCATGAGCATAAGGTTTGACTACTTCAAAGGGTCTTGGCCATCTGATTTGAGTTTCCCTGGAAACAACTTAAGCCTGGAATTGAACAACAACACTTTTTGCCCAACTTTAAACTGTCTTGACAATATTCTACTGTCATGCCATCTCTTCATTTTTTTTCTTTACAAAGCTTTGCATTTTCATAGGCTTATGCTCTAAACTCCTCTAACTCATTCAAATCTAACAACCGCTTCACACATGCGGTTCTCTATTCTATGTTCAATTGCTTGGTTGCCCAATAAGCTTAGTTCTCTAATTTCACCGGAATATGGCATGATTTCCCAAACACAACCTTATACGGTGAAGTCCCTAATGGTGATTTGGAAGCTATTTTGTATGCCCATAAAGAATCATCTAGCCTCAAAGACCAGTCCTTTTGAGTTGGGTTCACGATCTTTTCCAAGATATTCTTGATCTCATTATTTGGAATTTTTGCCTGGCCATTTGTTTAAGAATGATAGACAGTGGCAATTCTTTGCTGGATTCCATACCTGCGTAGAGTTTTAGTGATTAAATGACATTTAAAATGGGTACTTTCATCATGTATGATGGCTCTGGGGACACTGAATCTGGTAAAGATGTAATTCTATAAGAACTTTGCAATGGCCTTGGCATCATTAGTTGAGAGGCAACAGCTTCAACCAACTTTGAGACATAATCTATTGCCACAAGTATGTATAAATTGCCAAACGATGGGGGGAAATGACTCATAAAGTCTATCCCCTACACATCAAACAGCTCTACAGGCATGATATTTTGAAGTGGCAATTGATGCTTGCTGGAAATGTTACCATTTCGCTGGCATCTGTCACATACCTTGGAAAAATAATGGGCGTCCTTGAATAGCATTGGCCAGAAAATCCTAACTGCAACATTTTGGCTGCTATCTTCATCCCAACAAAGTGTCCTCCATATGATGCTGCATAGTAAATCTAAAGAATTTTTGTTGTTCATCCTCTGGTACACAACGACGAATGATTTGGCCAGCACATTGATTGAATAAGAACGACTCATCCTAATAGTATTGCCGAATATCTCTCAAAATTTGTTTTCTAGCATTACTTGTTAAGTCCGGTGGTATAATATTGCTGGCTAGGTAGTTGACTATGTCAGCATACTACAAAATTATAGTGGTCACAAGTAACTGCTCATCAGGAAAGTCATCTTTAATCATTGTTGTGTTGCCATTCTCATGGTGGTATTCTAAATGGGATAAATTATTAGCCACCAGGTTCCCATTCATCTTCTTATCTCGTATCTCAAGATCAAACTCTTGTAATAAGAGTATCCATCAGATTAGTATGGGCTTGGCATCCTTCTTGGCCTAAAGGTATTTGATTGCCTAATGGTCTGTGTAGACCACAACTTTACTACCTACATGGTAAGATCTAAATTTGTTAAATGCAAAGACAACTGCAAGAAACTCCTTCTTGGTTGTTGTGTTGTTAAGCTGGGGTTCATTTAATGTGTGGCTAGCATAATAGATGGTATGAAAATTTTTGCCACCCCTTTATCCTAACATAGCTCCCACGACATAGTTGCTTGCATCGTACATAAGCTCGAATAGCTCATTCCAATCTAGTGCCACGACTATGGGGGCATTAATTAACCTATCTTTCAGTTCTCGAAAACCCTTCAAACAAGAATTATCAAACGCAAAAATGGTATTATGTTCCAAAAGTAAGCATAAAGGTTTAGAAATTTTCGAGAAGTCTTTAATAAAGCAACAATAAAATCATGCATATCCCAAGAAACTTCTAATACCTTTGACACTTGTGGGTGGTGGCAATTGTTTGATTACCTTTACTTTTGCTTCGTCTACTTGTAGTTCCTTCTTGGTCACTTGGTGCTAGAGAAATATCCCTCTTTCACTATGAAGTGGTATTTTTCCTAGTTCAAGACCAGGTTGGTTTCAATACATCTCCGTAGAACAAGTTCCAAACTCTGAAGGCATTCCTCAAAACTTTTGCCAAAGACAAAGAAGTCATCCATGAAAACTTCAAAGTTATTCTCGATCATATCTGAGAAGATCAACATTATGCAACGCTAAAATGTTACTGGAGCGTTACACAAACCAAATGGCATCCTTTTGAAGGAGAATGTCCCATAATGACATGTGAACGTAGTTTTCTCCTGATCTTCTGGAGTAATGGCTATTTGATTATAGCCCTAGTAGCTATCCAGGAAATAATAAAATACATTTCCTGCCAGTTTATCCAATATCTAATCGATGAAGGACAGTGGAAAATATTCCTTTCGGGTGGCATTATTTAGCTTCTTATAATCTATACATACCCTCCATTCTATTACGGTTCTCGAAGGGATCATTTTATTCTTGTTGTTCTACACCATGGTTATTCTACCCCTTTTTGGCATACACTGCACTGGGCTGACCCACGAGCTATCAGAAATAGGATAAATTTTCCTGGCATCCAGCCATTTTCTAGCTTCTTTCTTGCCTACCTCCTTCATGTTGGGATTCAATATCTTATGGGCCTCAATTTTTTTGCTATGGTAATCTTCTAGAATAAATTTTATGCATGCAAATTGTTGGTCTTATCCTTCGAATATCAGCTAGAGTTTATCCTAGGGCTTGCTTGTAATTGCGCAATATCACCAACAATCTTTCCTCCTAGTTTTAAGTCAAATCATCAACAATGATTACTGGCAAAGTGGAGTTGTTTCTCAGGTAAGCATATTTGAGGTGGTTTAGCAAAGGTTTTAGTTTCAGTTCTGGCGGCTCCTCAATAAATGGTTTGGGTGCCTTGATCTCTCTACCAGCTAACTCAAGTGGCTCCGATCTCCCATAATAACTCACGACTTTATTTAGCACTGTTGGCTCTCCAGATTATTCACTCGTCATATCTTTATCGTCCTGCTCCATGACATCAACATTTGTTCCCTGGCAAAACTGTGCTATGTCCACATTAAAAATAGACTACATCAGCTCAACAGCTTGGCATTCCTCAGGTTCATTTGCACACTTAAAAGATTGAAATACATTAAATGTAACTTGTTTGTCATTCATACACATGGTATGCTCACCTTTCTGAACATCAATTAAGGTCATGCCCAAGGTAAAAAATGGTCTTCCTAATATTATTGGGACATCAACATCAACCTCATACTCTAAAATAATGAAATCAGTTGGAAATATAAATTTATCTACCTTGACCAACACATCCTCAATCTTACCCTTAGGATGCGTATAAGATTGATCTACCAGCTAAAGTGTTATTATGGTAGGTCTTGCTTCAATACCAAGTTTCTTGAAAAAGGACATTGACATCAAATTGATGCTGGCGCCCAAATTACATAGTGCTTTGCCCATGAATTTATTTCCAATTGTGCAGGGAATAGTGAAACTTCCTGAATCTTTTAGTTTTCGGGGCAATCTGCTGGTTATCATTGCATTACATCCTTCCGTAAGTGCGGCAGTCTCAAAATCACCCAGCTTCCTCTTTTTGGACAATATGTCATTCAGGAATTTGACGTAGTTGGGTATTTGTTCGAGAGCTTCTACTAATTGTATTTTGATTTGTAGTTGTTTAAGGACTTCCAAGAAGAACTTAAATTGCTGATCTTGCTTGTATTTCTAGAGCCTCTGTGGAAAAAGTGGTGGGTAGGCAAATGCTGGCTCAACTGGTTTTGCCGAAGTGGTGTTGGCATCAGATTGAGGTCTGGCATTATCAATATCCGCCTCCTTTTTCTCTGTCTCCTTGGTTTCACATGTTGGCACCAACTTCTCGTTCTGGCAAATACTTGGATGTTTGACAGGTGTTTCATTCTCAAATTATTTGCCACTCCAGAGGGTGACTGCTTTGCATTGTTTATTCCCTTTTTGTCGGGCATCCTCCGAATCACTTGGAAAAGTTCCTTGAGGTCTATTATTGAGTACATTGGCAATCTGTCCTAGCTGGACCTCCAAGTTTTGTATAAATGCTGATAAACTCTAGATAGTTGCATTATTTCACTCCATATACTCCGTTAAAGTATTCCCTTGGTTAGATCTCTGCCCTGGATGATTATTTTGTAATCTCGGTGGCATCGCATTCTAGTTAAAACCTAGTGGTGCATTGTTGTTTTGACGTTGGGCATTATATTGGTTACCTCCCTGATTCACTCATGAAAAGTTTAGATGCTACTTTCAACCTGCATTATAAGTATTGGAATGTGGGATGTTACAATTGTAATTAACAACAAAATTTACTGATTCTAGGTTTGTTGGGCATTGTTCCACATTATGATCCTCTCTACACATAGTGTAGAATGGTTTCAATGCCTTCACTTCTCGGACTTCAGTAGGCTTTTGCATTGTCTTCACTATATTAGTGAGGTTGGAAATCTGAGCATTGATAGATAATAGTGTATCAAGCTCTAATTTCTCAGTGACTTTTGTTTCGGTCCTCAATCTAGCAGTAGGGTATTGAAAATCATTGGTGGCGATCCTTTCAAGCATATCAAATGCCTTTGTGTAATTCTTGTCTAGCAATGAACTAATTGCTGAAGCATCAACAATAATCATGGCATGAACATTGAGTCTGTTATAAAAGGTCTCCATCTGCGTCTATGTAGGAAATACATGCATAGGGCATCTTCTCAACAGATCCTTAAAACGCTTCTAGGCATCATACAGAGTCTCATCATTAGTATGCCTAAAAGTAATGATTTCACTGTGTAGCTTAGAACTAAGTTTAGGTGGCTGAAATCTTAGAAGAAACTTCTGGCATAATTTTGCCCACGAAGTAACTGAACTAGGTGGCAAAGAACTTAGCCACAATTTTGCTCTATCTCTCAAAGAGAATAAGAATAATCTCAACTTCACTATCTCTTCAGCCACCCCCGGTTGCTGAAATAGTTGGCACACCTCTATGAATTACTTCAAGTGTTGCCTTGGGTCTCTAGTAGGTGATCTATCAAATTGACCTACATTCAATAGCGTCTGAATCGTTATCGGTTTAATTTCAATTATAACTATATTTACCTCTACACCAATCAGTCATGGCATCAAGTTATCCGTATTTGGTGCCAAATATTCTCTGATAGGTCGTTCTTCAGGTATCTCGGCAGCAACAACAGGAGCAGGCGATATCCCATTATGTATTGTAGGATTCTCCTGACTGTTCAAGATGCCATCTACTCCACCATTTCCATTACCAGCCATTTTTTTACGTTCTCTTCTTATCTTATGTAGGGTTCTTTCAATCTCTAGATCGTATAATAAATCTTTCTTCACAGTGCGGCTCCTAGTCATGAACCAAACAAATCAAAATAAGTAAAATAGACAAAAACAAGTAAAAATCAAAATAATTAATCTTGTTGCAATCTCCGACAATGGCGTCAACAACTTGTCGACCGACTGATGCTTGGCAAATAATTGATGATTTAACTTAATAATGTAATTAAATAATGCCAAGAATAAGTCTTTTTGCGTGCAAGTATACACAGTCAGCAAGTAATACAATAGTAAGCTAAGTATCGTATCCATTGGGATTGTCTAAGAATTAAATGCCATGATAGTTACTTGTGAAATGGAATAATTGAGATAGCGATTGATTTTAGATTTCAAATTAAGAAAATGATTAAAATAAAAATAAAGTGGGAAATTCAGAGAGATTGGCAAGCAAATGTGTCAAGATGATCGATTGGCGTTGGCAAGGGATGTTTGGATTTCACGCTAGCATTGCCAACAATTAACAATGTTCAACCTTGGTTTTATTGCCAAGCTGATTTTAAGTTAGCATTACCTCTGTCGATGGCAATACTATAAATTAATTACTTTTAACACCTATATGTCTATAGTGATGTTTTCAAATAATTAACTTGGCAAAGTTTTACTCCTTACTCCTAAGGGGTAGATTCACTTCCGAAGTAAGCTCATCTACTAGAACATCTTTTGTTGAAGCTTCTCTCCTTAGTATTTGGCAACTAATCCTTATCTCCTAAGTCTGTTAAGATATTAGGGGATAATGAGCATCCAATGCCAACTGTCGTATGGCATAAAATATGAAGAAAGTAAGCGCAAGCAAAATAGACAAAAATGTCAAGGCATTCAATTATTTAAATCTTAAAACCAAGCGTTCATCGCAAACACCCCAAGCCAACTTAAAAGATTAGTTCATGGCTGGGGAAACCAATAAAATATTATCGTTTTTAAACATCACCATCATAAAAGAAAAATAAAACTAAGAGAAATGGACTAAAGAAGGAGATCCGCCGATGCAGCCCTTCAATGGATCCAAAGCTCTCGATCATTGCCTAGTTTGGACCACGGTTTTCCCTCTATCATCTTTTTCTTCTCACGGCGCAACCTCTCCTTGCTCAATCGATGGGCTTCTTTATATAGGTTCTCATGAGAACCCTAATTAGGGTTTGGTTTTGAAAGTTTGTTACGCACCATTGTAGGCGCATTATCTTCTTTTTAAGTTGGGGCTGACCTAGCTTTGACTTATGGCTAATTGACCGGGCATCAAACTTCCTTCTTTTGCCAGCCGAGTATGGCATTCTTCCTTCCTGGTTTTTCCAACTGCACTTGACATTTCTCTTCTGCTCCTGACCTGCCAAACCTGCCCACCACAGCAAAAGAACACCCCTTCACTCTGGCAGTGAAAACTGTATATTCCTCAACTCCTAGATGCAAATGCATGAATCTACTGGCAAAATGCACGCATATGTACCCAAAGTCGAGCAATAGCATGAAAATATATACGAGAAAAGTAAAACTTTTAAGGAGTTAACAGTAATCAAATTCATGATTTCCAGGAACACAAAGAAGTTAGTAGTGTACTTACCTTACTCCTACAACTAAGAATGAAGCTCTTAGCCCAAGCTTCAAGCTTTCTTCTTCTATTGCTCATTGGAAGAGTTTCCCACTTCTTTCACTACAAGAAAATATTGTAAATCAAGTTACAACATTGTTGGAAAGTTAAGATATGTTAAAGGAAGAATTCTTCAACAAGAAAGAAAGTTAAATCCTCAATTCTCGTTCTTCCTCTTCAAAACCACCAAACACCTATATTTCCAACCTCCACCAAACCATCCATCCTTACCTCAAAACGTAGATCCTTGAGTGTAGCTTCCAACTCTCTTGACAAAAAATCTAAAAATCCAAATCAAAACCACAAAGTTTCAAACTTTAACTTTGGGTTCTTGGGAGAGAGATGAACAATGAAGGATGGGAAAAAGAAGAAGACAAGGTGAGATCATCCCCTTGCTTTTCTGCAGGAGAAATTAAAACATCTCTTCATCCTTCAAAAATGGGTAACTTTACCCTTTTACCCTTCCACCAAATATCCTAAACACTCACAAGCCCCAAAACCACAAGCCCATCAACAACTAGCAAGCCTACAAAGGCTCTCGAAAGCCCAACTCTTGGCCTAAATGCACGAGGCCCACGGCTCTAGTTTAACCGACCCTCGAATTTCGAAATTCGAGTCGTTACAACTATAGTGCAATGTTCTAAAGATAAATCTATAAAAAAAATGAAAGATAAGTATTAGTTTTACAATAAACCCCCCATCGAAAACTTTTTACATTGGTTTAGACATTAGTATAACACAAGTGGGATTGCATTTAGCAAACTAATAATAAAGAACAACTTTTGATTAAAACAACAATAACTAGAATTGCACTACAAAGCATTATTTTAACAATCTCATTAGGACTCACTAGCAATTTATTTTTCATTCAATTTTATTTTCATAATCTTATGATCCCCATCAGCACATAAAATAACAAAAATAATGACTTCACATGTTTTCTCTCATCATATTCATACAACCTTTTTAATGTCTTCATATGTTCCCACATGTGCTCATATAAAGTCTAATGATTTCACATGTTATCACATGTATACAACACACACATTCTTCAAAATGCACATATGCATACAACATTTTTCAATTGCACACATATAGTACAAATATGCACAATATATAAACAAAATAATACTTTGGATACACAACATATGCACACACATTCTTCAAAAAATAATTTATATATACAAATATGCTCAACATATGCACACAACAGTAGCCCGCATAGAATTTTAAACACATTTAGTAAACACACAAAATTATTCTACTGTACACACCCATTTAGTAAGCACCCAAACATGTCAATTTGAATTTCAATCAGTAAACATAAATAAATAATGACATTAATTTCTAACAGAAACATAAGAAAATATTGACAGAAAAAACCGAAACCATGTGCTTCTGTCACACACAAACATCGAAAAGTAATTTCACAAGCAAAGTTTTTTAAATTGAAAAAGATTCGAACAACTCACCATATGGCATGCTTTTCATACCTCTCGCACGCAGTACTCGACTATCCATTCTACCAATTTTGTAGCCACAGTTGTATGATTTTTACGACCCAAAATGTTCCCTCAACAAGACTCTCTGTAATTGAAATTTAAAATGTTCTTCCACCCAAATGTTCCCTAAATCGATAAAATCCTAAACCCAAATATTCTTCCAAAACGATATAATTCTAAACCCAAATATTTGTCCAAATCGATAAAACCCTAAACCGGAATATTTCCTAATTCTCTTATTGAAAATAGAAACACTTAATTTTTGTTTACTAATGCATTGTGAGTGTAGTAAAAGGTTTAGTCTCAATCCCCCAATGCACTATTGTTTTGGGTTTTTAATTTTTTATTGATTTACTGATGTGTCTAGTTATGTTACTATTTATTATTTATTTATGGTACGTCGTAACAACGTTAATAGTTTAACGAATGAGTGATGAAAAAACTCAATGTTTAAAGTTCAATAAAAACGAATGAGTGATGACAAAACTCAATGTTTAAAGTTCAATAAATAAACTGGTCGTTTTGAAAGTTTAGTGACCAAAATAACTCAAATAGTAAAGTTTAGTGATGATTTACGTATTTTATCCTTTTTATGTTTAGATTTCATAAGTGTACTTTTTTTATAAACAAAACAAAATAATAAATCATTTATAAAAAACGAACAAAAGTTTACTTAAAACTTTTAGATTTTGATCGAAGGGTAAGAGTTTAATTGAAAATTACCATAAAATTTATTTTAAAAATAATTTAAAAATTTAAAACTAAGAAAAAATTATATACATTATTTTGAAAATTTTAAAAATGTATCCAATCATAATTGAACATGTGTCATAGACTATTTTTTTAATAGACATGTGCTAACTATATGTAAATGGACTAAATTACTTTTTAGAGGCACCCATTTATTTTTTTCAAAAATTAACTAGGACGTAAAGAGTGTTTAAATTAAGATATTAAATTCACTAATGATAATTTGATGTTTTAGACCAAAACCATACTTTTTTTTAAATTAAAATATCTCATTTTTTAGTAGAAGGATTAAAATGAACTTTTTGTATGATACATAGACTTGTTATCAAAACACAGATCTTTTTAACTAAGAATGGTTTGACAATCGATCAGATATGTGATGTACTGGTAAAAAAATTCATTTTAATCCCAATTAACTTTAAATTTTGCAAAACGATCCAAAACATTCTCACCCCTTCTCCTTATCAACATCCCAAAAAATATGCATGGGAGGTGGTTGAATATGATCTTCAACTGTCATGAAATGACAAATGTCACATTGAAAATGTATTTGCAATTAGAAGTAGGCAAAACTCAGACTCAAAAAATCAAATTATTCGACTCAACTCGATGTGAAAATATTCTATTCGTAATTTTATAAACTCAACTCGAATCGAAAAAATTCAAATATAGTTTGAGTTATAAAATAGAAATTCGAATAACTCAATTTTTGGTAAATAGTAGATCAGTTTTCAAGTTCGAGTCGAGTCTCTCAATTATGTCTAACATATATATATATATATGTATTGTATATGGTTATAGAAAACCGTTTAAATTAGAACTAATTATTATCATAATATTATAAATGTTTACAATTAAATTTGAACGGAAACTCAAACTCAACCCGAATTTCATAAAATCAACTCGACTCGAAATTTTTTTTAATAAAATTTGAGTTATAAAATAAAACTCTTCAACTTAAAAAATTCAAAATATTTTTAACTCGACTCGACTCAACTCAATAGAATGTCCACCCCAATTTACAATCACAATATAAATCTTACCTTACCGATATAATATATGCCAATAGCTAATTCCGAATTTCATAACGCACTCTTCTAATTCTCTTGAGTGTAGTTGGAAAATGAAGCCAAGACAGTACTCTATCATCTCCCCTCTCCTTTATCTCTTTGATCTTATTTCCCTCCCTTGTATCGTTTACGTAGGGATGGACAGGAGTGATGGGATACTATTACTTTCTTTTTTGAACTTTTAAGATTTTCATATAGGTTAAATATTTGTTTTGTATTTTTATTAATAATTTGCTTTTATACTTTTTAAAATTTTAATATAATTTCATAAATGTCCGTACCATTGACATAAAATTTTATATTCCTTCTTAATTTTAGACCTGCTAGAGAACTTACGGCAACCTACCTATCATGTACACAATTAGATCAACAATCTTTAGAGTAAGTGGTTAAATATTCTCGGTTGACATCATCCTCTCTCCTCTAAGTTGTGAGATCAATACTTATAATGGTTTAAAATTTTCTCTTCCTCTCTCTAAGTAAAAACTGTTCAAAAAAATAGACATTTGGAACGGGCCTTGACTGCGGTGATCCACGCTTTCACCAACACATAACTTGTGACCAACAACAGCTCACATTCAAAACACACTCCAGCAGCCTACCCCATAACCAAAATAGACTATAAGCAACCAAGTAATATACATCTCGGATCCTTCCGCCTTGACTTGTAATTGCTCTCAGTCAAGCAAAGTGTCTCGCTCTAAAGAGACGAGGGGTATTAATCTCACATAAAAAGTATTGAGATTAAAAATAGTAGTCCTGCACATACTATTAAACATTTTTTTTGAAAAGAAGATAAGTCATCACTCTCCTCGACTGCGCAACCACTTCACCAATTTTCAGCTCAAACAGCCATAATGGTGATAACAGCAGTGCTCAATCGCCCTATATCAACATGCTGTGTTTATACGCAGGTGGACCTCGGCCTGTCATTCGAACTGAACTTGCACGACTTGAAGTGATCTTTCCTATTCCAGTTTCTATAGCTTCAATGGTCAAGAATCTAACCCTGATAACTGGAAGTACAACATATCACTGAATTATAAGTTTAATGTGTATAATGACCATCCATAATCGGTCCATATTGTTCCATTTCATTCCACCTATACATCCATAACCACTCTAGTAATCCATACAATTTCACGTCCACCATGTGCATCCATGAAACTAAAAGAAAAGCATTCGAAGTGAATCGATACAAAATCGGCAAAACAACTCAACGTGAGAATAGGATTAAACATTTCATATCAATACAATATACTAACAACAATGTTGGTGAAAGATCATATAAATGCGAAGTCGAATCTTGAATTCGACGCTAACAAAGTGGCTAAAATAATGAATTAATGAATTGGGGGTGGGAGAGTTACCTCAATATCTATCTTAAACCCCATATATACAGTTTAAATAAATTTGTTTTAAGTTGTTTTTCTCAAATTTACCACATTGCAAGTGAAAACTGTATCTTGATTTGTTTTGTATAAGGGTTGTCATTTCATGTTGCAGCATTGGGGCTTTACTTGATTCACTAATTTATCCCACATGCATAACATTTGTCTCGGTGATTGGTAATGGGCCGTGAAGTAATCCTCGATGCATCCGAACTGGCAAAAGTTCAAGCTGTGTTGGTACTCCACCGGTTTCGAACTGTTGAATTTTTCCACCCACATTCCCATGCACACATCTTCCATCTTGAATAGCTGCAGCAATGGTGTTTTAATCAACAATTATCGAACCAACTGCTATTTAAGAAAAGGCACGCAGAGAGGAAGTGCAATGAAATGGCTCACTTACTCGCAACTTGTGTTTCTCAAAGTCGTCTACGATAAACTGTGCAATGTCAGATGAAATTATGTACCCCGGACCATTCGCATAGGGTGGGTAGTCTTCTTCTGGCCATTCCTGGAAATCAACAAAATGTGTAAACTATGATGATGTGCGCATGATGTTAGGCACTAAACATGATCAGGATAATGGTCAAGATAGGATCACTAATTATAAGTCGGCTGAAGGCTGCGTTGACTCGGGTTAAGAACTAAAGATGTAACCGCACGAGTAAACAAGAACCTTTTTCATTCTGATGACTAGCAAGGACATGCTTAGCTACCTAAACCTAAACTTCTAAATTCCAAGCCAGTTTATTGTTTATCAAAAGAAACATCTCATGCTAATCAATCTAGAGCAAGTATAAAAATATCACTAAAATATTACCGATTCCCGCATTCACAACTAAGGTAGCTTCTGTGAAGCATTAGTTAAAAATGAAAACAAATTTCTTCAAACCCAAACTGGGGAAGAAACATAGGATGACATGTAAATAGACCCCTAGGATTTGCTGAGTACAGAACAAATACACATACCTCATATGTTACTGCCCATTTACCGTTGCGCAGGGGTTTGTGGTAGTAATTCATATTTCCAATATAAATGCTTTTATCTCCAAACTTCTTTGCTTCCTTAATCACAGAGTCCACCCGAACAAATGTATCATCATCACACTTCATAATATACTTTGCCGCCATTGCACGGACCTGTGACGAAAAACGTACAAGTTTCTAGGACTTGAGAGTTTACAACTAAGAAACAACATATTGCAATTAGGTTTTTATATGCAATAAATCTCATGTTGCTAAAACATGAACTGAGTGACCAATATAGATGTGTCTGACACGGGTGTGTTCAATTTTAAAGTTTTTCCATATATTTGGAGGGTTGTTCCAAAAACCCATGCCAAAATATGTGTATAACACTCGTGTTAGACACCGTTGACCATATAAGTTAACAAAATTTTAGCAAGATTAAAATAGGCAGTATCGGAACAT
Source organism: Hibiscus mutabilis (assembly GCA_019671005.1). Lineage (NCBI taxonomy): Eukaryota > Viridiplantae > Streptophyta > Magnoliopsida > Malvales > Malvaceae > Hibiscus > Hibiscus mutabilis. Next base: position 48,670,926 of record CM033720.1, on the reverse strand, counting down.
TGGGGCGCTCACTCCATATTCAGAAATGGCAACTGTCTTCAGAACAACTAGGTCATAGTTATCCAAGTAGGGAACTATAACAATATCACCAAAATACTCCGCTTCCTTTTTCAGCTCGAAATTTACTTCCTTTCTTCCACTCTGAAAATAAAAGTAAATATATGAAGCATGAGAAATTCCCAAAGGAAAGAACCTGTTCCTCCTTTATCTACGCTTACCAGTGCTACAAAAAAACGAGCAACAGCTTTCGAAGACTTTATTAACTTATGCTGCATCCAGGACTTTCTCACAGCCATCCTTTCAGCAAAATGATTGCCAGAGGAAAGGACGCCTATAAAAAGCTCTACATCTCCTTTAGGAAGTGCGGGCGCCTTCCATTTACTCAATCTCTCGAGATGCTTTTGCGGATCAAAACTCGGATGTGAATTAGGCAAGGAAGCAGCAAATACAGAGTGCACATCAAGGTCACCCTTTAGAGATAACCCAGTAGCATCCTCGAGCACAAACCCCTTTAAATACCATCAAAAAGTTTATAAGGGCGCCCTATATTTCCATCAAATCATTAAGCCAAGAACACAATGTGTACTCACAGTTCGATAAGGAAACGAGGTAACGTGACGACCGTCGACATTGACATGGTAACCCTCCAAACCAGCTCTCAATGTGAGAACAAATAACTTTCCCTCCGCAAAAGGGTACTGCCAATCTAGTGTCACCTTCTTCCTTCCTATCAATCTGTTTAACCACCATGTAGTCTTTGATTCTTCCGAGCCATTATCATCATCCCGAATCCACTTCTCACATTTAACTTCTCCATCAACTACCCGAAAACAGAACTAAACAATCAGCAAATCGGTAAAAAAGCATTATATAACTATATAAGTATCTTTTCAAACACCTCCTTCCCCACAAGATCATAAAGCAACACCATAACCGAATTCACTACCTACCATTATTAAAAAAACTAAGCAACACAACAATTTCAACCTTTTCTCAACCTACATTCTCTCTTTACTAGCATTGAGTCAAATGCATTGAAAAGTATAAAAGCCATTGAATTAAATAACCTGTTTCTTCATCAGCTCTAGACTTCCACCCTTCACACCTCATCGCCGATCCCCACTGCATCCGATAACAAGTATTCTGCTCGATCACCGGCTTCCCGCTCCAATCCCCTTTCAATCTCGGATTGAAATGAAGGACCCGGGGCGGATCCTCGCCGTCCACCGTCTTCAACCCCTGCAATTCCATCATGAACTGCGATACCATCATTGACTTATCCCCTTCTTTTAAGACTGCAATTTTCGGATCATGTTCCGCATGCGCCCAATGCGGCATCCCAACCACCGTAATATGGGACCCTAACGTTAACCCGCAAGGCAGGACCAAGATCCTCCCCCGGTTCACGAAATCCGACCCGGATAAGGAAATTGAATCCGGGCATGACTCTGTTTGGTTTTGGGTTTGGTTTTGCGGTTCGGATTTCGAATCGGATTTATTTTGACCCGATTGGAGGTCGTCCCAGAGTCTCCTGCCGACAACGAAAGCGTGCCGTGCGGTTTTGTGAAGCGCCGACAACTCGCCTTTAGAACCGATGCTGCCGAAAGAGCTCTCATTAAACAGGAGAACCGAAACTCCCTTGACCTCCCGCACTTTCCTCTCTCCTCCGGGACGGCGGACACGGTTCGGGTCGTTTCCGGGTCGAGCCGGTGCGGTTTTGTAACTGAAGTCCTCTTCACTCTCGAGAACAAAAGGCCTCGGCAATGTGTCAGTAAAGTACCCACCGGAACCGGTTTTGAAAACCAACGGGATTTCAAAGCTGACAAACAAAAGGTAGAGAAACAAAACCCCGATCAAGAACTGAAGTACCCTGAGCCGACCCGGATACGTTAATGACTCAAAATTCGATCGCTTCATCGTCTTATTCAAAAGACCTATGCTACTGACTGAATTATGGATTATGGGAAGAACCCTAACCCTAAATTCGATTTAACAATAAAAGGGTTTGGGTTTTCGAGTACAAGGAAAGGAAGCACTGGGAGAACTCAGACCATAAGGTTTTTGAAGAAGAAGAAAGAGAGAGGGGAAGGTTCAAAGTTGAAAGCAAAGTAACGAAAGTGCTTTTAATTAATTTATTCTTAATTATTTATTATTTTAACTCCGACAAAACCTTCAAATTTAATGCCTAAAAATCAAAATTATTCGTTTTTTCTAATAAATTAAAAAATAATCAAATCCATCAGTTTCCCTTCTTTGGAACTCTAATTCCTTCGGCTTTTCTTACTGGGGAAAAATAACGCAACAAAGAGAGAAAATTCAAAACGCATCGTTTAGCCGACATGCCATGCATGCACGACACGTTCGGAAAAAGTGGTCTACGGTCGCATCAGGTCAACTTAGTTGACTAAAATACTAAGGTTTATTTCTGTAACCAGCCCCTGTGATCTCTAGATTTGTGAAATTACTCCTATTTTTATTTTCATGAATTTAATGCTTCAACTTTTCTGATTTTAAAATTAAAGTTCAATTAATGGAACTACTAATGAACTTCCATTAAATTCAAATACATGATACTTTAGTAATCAAATGTTTGTTTTAAAAATCAAAATTTAATTGCTAATACAAATTAAATTTAATAGAAGTCGGTTTTTTAAAACAATGAGCCGGTTAATAACACTATTAATGAACTTACTTAAATTCAAATACATGATATTTTAATAATCAAATATTTGTTTTAGAAATTAAAGTTTAATTGTTAATACGTATTTAAATTTAAGGGAAGTCGATTTTTTAAACAATAAGTCAGTTAATAATATTATGAATGTGACTTTAATTTCAAATTTGAACAATGGTGAGATTAAAATGGTAATTTCTATTTTAATCACCAAACTTAACATTCATTTTTATTTACATCACAAAACTTTAATTTAAGCAAATTATATCATTTAACTTTTATTATTTATAAATTAAGTCACTTATATTGATATCATCAAATAATTTTAATGGAAAAAAAACTTAAACTGACATTTTTATTTAACATATTTTCACATGTCATTAATAAATAATTTTTATTCGGTAATTTAAATCTTTTTTGTTAGGATTTATAAGAAATTTAGTTAGTTTTCTTTTAAATTTATTTAAATGAAAATTTTAGAAAATTCTTATATAAAAATTATTAAAATTATCAATTAACATTATTTGATGATGATATGTGAAAAATATGTTCCATAAAAGTGCTAATTTCGCCTTTCTTCGTTAGAATTATTCAACAATGTTAGTATAAGTGAGTTAGTTTATTAATAATAAAAGTTGAATGGCGTGATTTGATTAAATTAAAGGTTTATGTGTAAATGAGAGTGGAAGTTAAGCTGAGTGATCTAAAATATAAATTACCCGATTAAAAATTAAAAAGCAATGGGTAAATTTAAAAATGTAAAGAATAAGAGGGTATAATAGACTTTTGAATGGGTCATTACTGTTTGGTGGAGTTTTCAATAGTTAGAGATAGGGGTGGACAGGAGGTGATAAAAAAGGCGGTCGTTCTTTAAAAATTTGAAATTTTTATATGATTTATAATTTTTTAGAAAAAAATTATGTATTTTATATTAAAAATTTATTTTTGTTCTCTTAAATTTTTATAAGTTCGTTCCTCTAAAAATTTATAGGTTCGCTCCTAACTTAAAGTCCTGCGTCCGTTCTTGGTAACAGGATTAGAGGGTTTGGCCTGGCTCCCAATTTTTTTTAAAAATCAATTATTTAGTCCTTAAAAAAGTTAGAAATTTTAATTTAACCCTTTAAAAGATTTAAAAATTCTTATTATGTTTCAAAAATTTTAAATATTTTTAATTAAGTCCATTCTTAACATTTTTAAAAATCACATTAACTTTAAAAAAAATTAAAAGTTTTAAGTAGACTCTTTTAAATTATGTTGTCAAGATCCGTCATTTGATGAAAATTATGTCTATTTGGAATGTAAATGTTTTAATCCAAATGGAAATTACCATATGGCCAAGTAATAAAGCAGAAGTACAATTTTCTAATAGTGTACCAAGCAAAATATTATTTTATTATTTTATATTTTGGGTAGGACAATAATCTCATTAAGAAAACATAAAGTCGAAGAGAAGTAGCAACAAAGGGAGTTGGGAGTTTGTGGTTGGCATTTTAGTGAAAGAAAACAAACCCAAAGGAAGGAAGAAAGCTCTCTGAATTGTGATTGAAACTGACAGTCATCCCTTTCTAAAGACAAAAATATTAATTTTACATCGAAAAATAAAAAGATATAAAATTAGTTTTTTTTTAAATATGGCTGATAAAAATATATAGCGTGGTCACTTTATATTTCAAGACGTCTCATTTTCTCTCTAACGTGGGATTAATATTCCTCACCAGTAGCAGAACTTAGTGAAAAAATTTGGAGGAAGAAACTTAATTTATTTTTTAAAAATTAAATGTTTAAATTTAAATTTTTAAATTTTAAAACGATTTAGTTTACAATTTTTTTAAAAAATTAAGGCTTGACTAAAATTTTTAAAAACTTGAAAAACTTAATGAGAGTTAAAATTTATGAGAGGAATTTAATTAAATTTTTTTTAAAAAAATAAATTTCAAATGAATTTTTAAAAATTTTATGGGAGGACAAATTAAATTTTTTAAAATTTGAGATTAAGTTTTAAATTTCCAAATTTTGGGGCATAACCCCCACACCTACAGGTCCTTACCTTTTTGCCACTACTCTTCCTCTTTAAGATGTGACATAATGTATTGGTTAATAGTGGCATAGGGTGGGACATATCCCAAGAAAATATTAAATTTCGAATTTTGATTTAATCAATTGAATTGATCCATTCTGCAATTCACTAAATATATAAACTTAATGCACTTTTGTCCCTTAAATTATATTCTTTTTTTAATTTGATATTTAAAATTTTTTAAGACGAAATGTCCCCTAACATTTAATGTTATTCATTTTATTCAAAAAAATTAATACAATTAAAAAATTCTTCTTAACCAATGAACATTATTATTTTTTTATTTTTAAATTTTAAAATAAAATAAATATATTAAAATATTTATTAATTTAATTATATTTTTCAAAATATATAAAATACCCCCATCTTCTTCCCCCGTCTCTTCTGCCCCAATTTTCCGATGTTTTCCTGCATCATTCTCTTCCGCCAAACACTGCAAAGAATGTGGCCAATAATTTTAACCCCAAACACTGTAAAGGAAAATACAACTATCCTTGAAGCTATCCGGCAATAATTTCAACACCAAACACTGCAAAGAATGTGGCCAATAAGGCACACACAGCTGCTCCTCGTAACCAATCCACCGTAAGCTTGATTTGCTAAACGTCTCGGCTGATGGGGCCGTGAGTAAATCCTAGTTTAGAAACCTCATCAAATTCTGCATTTTTTTTCATTTCAAAGTATACATAGGTTTTTTACCTGACATTGGACATCAATTCCAGCTTTCTTCTATTCCAAGTTGATGCTTCTTCAAAACATTGCAAGGTTACTGTGACAAAATTGCAAACTTCCCTTTAAAGTGCAAGGTAACACTTTTCGGTGCATGTCTAAATTGATGAATAAAACCGTAAAAATAGTCCACGAGAGAGGAGATATTTACGCTTTTGAACCAGCATAAATGGTGAAAAACGGGAAAGAACAGAAGACACCATAAGAAGCAGACCCAACGTTGACGATTGCTCCTTTTTCCTTTTTCGCCATGACCAGAACCACCGCTTTAGTAATCCAAGTCGCCGCCTCAATGTTCACTTTTGTGATGATCTCCAGTCTCCACCACCTCCGAATACACCTCGTAAAAAAACCGCTGTTCACTAGCACGCCGATGTCTAGCCCATTAATAGCATCCTCCACCGTCTTCAATATCTCTTCCCAAAATTGGGGAAGAAGATGGAGGTATTTTGAGAAATATAATTAAATTAAAAAGTATTTTAATAATATTTATTTTATTTATTTTAAAATTTAAAAATAAATAAAGAAAATGGCATGGCGCATTCTGATTGGTCAAGACAAATTTTTTAACGTGTTAATTTTTTGGGTAAAATAGATAACGTCGAAAAGGTTAGAGGTACTGTAAACACTAACTTTATCCGGGTCTGTTGACCCGAGTTATTATTATTATTATTGGGTTGTAAATAAAAGAAACAGACCATATATAATAATAGTAAAACCTATTAATTTAAATTATCTCCAAGTCCAAATACATTTTAATAACCCAAAAGAATATTACATGATACAAGGCTTGTTTGGCCCAAACTTTATCAGGAAACCCTAGTTCTAATATCTGACCTAATCTCCTCTTATTATTTGCACAATCGAAGGGGAGCCGTTGGATCAAGCCAGATCCAACAATCACGATCGAACTCGAGAACCCATTATTTTTCGTGTGTGATACACGCTTTGGCTTCCTAGCTTCCCACGTGCGCGTACAGTGCACCCCCAGGCTCTTCATTTCTCACGCGCCACGCATCATTATCTGGATCCGCCACGTCATCCCCAAGGGTCATTTGAACACGTTTATTCTCAAATAATTTCAACCGTTAGATCTGATCTGATCTAATGGTCTAGATTGAATATGCTTGATAGAGACTTTTGCATCCCCTTACCGATTGCCGCCACGTGACACGATCAACGGTCGTCCTTTCATCACCGGCCGAAGATCGCCACTCGCCGTACTTTCACCGGCTCTCCCAACCATCGTATCAGTCAGAAATAATAAAGAACAAAAGGATATCATAACCCAAATCATCAACAGTTTTTGCATTTAAAGTCTACTTATTTTTGTAAGGCTAAAGGAGTTATTTTACCCCTAAGTTCAACCCAAATTAGCAATGTTGCCCCTCGCCCGAAAACATGTTCAATTAGGTCCTCTAGTTCGCACATTGTAGCAAATTAGCCCCTAGACCAACGTTGACCGTTACATTGCTGACATGGCAGTCAATGGTGCTAATGTGACAGTCAACTATACTGACGTGGCAGTCAACTATGCTGACGTGGCGGTCTACGATGATGACGTGGCATTGCATGTGTGATGATGACATGGTATAGGGGCTGAATTGATTTTTTAAACTGAATTATATGGCATAATTGATTTTTTGCTGAGTTCAGGGGCATAATTCATTTTAATTAAAAGTTTGATAACTTATTTAATATTTAAGCTAAAAAATAAGAATTTAAGAAATTATTAAAATTTTAAAAATGGATAAATAATTTGTTTAAATTTTAAGCTAATTTAATCGATTTATTTAGTTTTTGAATAAAATTAGATAAATAATTTAATTTTTCAAGTTGAACTTTTACGAATGGAATATATGAAAAATCGATTAACAAATTGATGTAAATATCCTTTATGTCCATGATAGTTTTAAAATAAGCAAAGTGAGAACTCTCACAAAAAATTAAAATATTCTTCAATTCTTAAAAAATTCATAAACTTAATAAAAATAAATAAAATATTTTAAAATAATTGAAAATAAAAACTAATATAAAAATTAAAATGTATTAGATATTAAAAATTATAAAATATATAAATAAAAATTAAAAATATTTATAAAGTATTAAAAATCGAACACTTTCATCGAAAAAGTCTTTAACTTCTTCAGTCTGAGTATTACTATTCGTTAAACAAATTTTCAATGGAATCATCCTTGTATTAAAGGAGAACGAAGGACAATTTTTTATTTTTTCTACTTTAATACAAGGATAATTCCATTGAAAATATGCTCAAGGAATATTAGTAGGCTTTGCATAGCTAGAAACAACTGAAGACTTTTTCGATGGTTTATAAATATTTTAAATTTTGAGTTTTTATATTTATAAATTCATATTTTTAATTTTATGTTTTTACTTGATTTTTTAAATGCATTATAGTATTTTTATTTTTAATATTTTATGAGTATTTAAATATTTTAAATTTTTAGTAATTTATTATTTTTTAGCTTAAAGATTAAATAAGTTATCGATCTTTCAATTAAAATGAATTATGCCCTTGAACTCAACAAAACATTCAATTATTCCCTCGAATTTGGCTTAAAAAATAATTCAGCCCCCTACCACGCATCATCACATATGCACTGCCACATCAGCATAGTTGACTTCCACGTCAACACTGTAATGGTCAACGTTGGTCAAGGGGCTAATTTGCTGCAATGTGCGAACTTGATGACCTAATTGAACGCATTTTTGCGCGAGGAGAAACATTGCTAATTTGGGTCGAACTCGAGGGCAAAATAACCCCTTTAGCCTTTTTGTAAACAAGAAGTCAGATGTAAACGATGAAAATCTCATTTGTACTCTGTTTTTCATATTATCAATAAAAGAAAAAGAAAAAGAAAAAGAGTTTGAGTATTCCTAGTTTCCTTTCTTTCCTTTGCATGTCATAAATATACAAAAAAGGGAGATTCGAGTCTTTACCTTTGCCGATTAAATCGTTTTTGTTCACGTCCGGTGACAAGCTCATCGTTTTTTCTTCAGGGTTAAAGGGTGAACCGAGCTAAGGGGGTTATTTTTCTAAAAATGAGGTTCGAGTATTTGATTTAAAAAAAATCAGGGTCCGATTCGATTTTAAAATATGAAAAAGTTTTTTTGGTAGGTTTTGGTGTTTGTCGGCGCTGACTAGCGGCGACCGACGACAATTGACATGGAAAGAAAGGCTGTCGGAGTCTGGGTTTTATCCCAAATTTTCAGAGGATTTTGAGAACGGGTAAAAAAATGGAAAATAAATTATTTTTGCTTGATAAATATCTTATATACTCGGTTTTAAATTTAAAATAGGTTATTCACAGAATAAATCTCTCTGCCCCGCTTTAGTAACGCTATTAGCCATTCCGTCTTTTAAAATTCGACCCGTGTCCCTAAATATTTTAAAGGGTTTGCATTTTCATCCCCAAATCAGATTTAATCCGTTTTTAGTGGGGTAATACCCTTTTGAGTCCCTTAAACTTCGAACTTCATTTTAAATCGGTCCAATCCAGTGATATATTTCACTTGTTAGCCCTTGTTGTTTTTGTTTTGTCGTTCTAACTTCAGTTCTTCATGCATATTTAAATTTCAACATTGTTTTTATATTTATTTAGTTTCAGTCTTTTATTTCGTATATTTATGCTCAAGCGTTTATTTATTTGTTTGATACATGTTATTTATTTGTTTTTGTTATCTGTTAAAATGTCCTAATATAAATATGTGCATATTACATTCTATGTTTATTTGTTTAATATATATTTATATGTCATATATAGGCGTATATACACATGCTCCTTTTATTTGAAAACAATATATATATATATATATATATATTATGTTTTTTACATGCTTTTTTATTGTTCGTAATATATGTATATATATATTATGCTTTTTTAACCATATGTATATACATTTATTTTGGCTTTCAATAATTGACGATACATATATAATATATGTATACATATATATTACTATATAGTATATTTTTCATTCATATAATATATACATTTGGCTACTGCCTAAACCGAAACTATAGGTTTTATATATATGCTAATATATGCGTACTTTTACTTATAATATACGTATATAATATAGTTATACATGATATATTAGCGGAATATACATATATATATATATATATTAAGTTGTGTGAATTTTATTTTTAAATTCACACAACTTAATTGTAAAACATATTAGGAATGACAGAAATAGTGGTTGTTATTGGACAATTGACCGTTAGCCATTAAATTACGGCCACATTCACTGTTATTAGAGATTCCGCTTCATACTTATATTTCGACAATAACAATCTCAGACGATGTTGTTATCGTTATATAGCAGTCGTTATTGTGGTTACAGTCTAAATCGTTGTATTTTTGGCAGCGGTTCCCAGTCGTGAGAAGCATCGAGATTGTCGATGGAGAGAAAGCAAAGAAAACAGGAATAGTGCAATTAGAAGAAGGCTGGCTCTGATGGAAGAAGCATTCGGGAAGTGCAACAAAGGGAAGGATTTCTTCAGCGGGGATTGTACCAGGACAATAATGACGAGACAAGTAAATAAGCGCAAACGTAGAAAAGAAAAATAACACCAAGAATTTACATGAAAAACCCAAAAGGGAAAAACCACGGGCAGAGGATGAGAACTTTCACTATGATAGAGAAAGAGATTACAATTGATTTATGATGTTCTATCTAAACCCTAATCCCTAGTATCTATTTATAGGGATAGATTCCTTGTTTACAAAGGAAACTTGCATAGAAACAAATTCTACTCAAATTGAGTTTCCTACCTTTAATTAATATAAAGTAAACAAGATCTACTAAAAGTACGATTCTAACTTTAAACCAAATCCCAAAAGAATTTGGATCACAACTCTAGCAAATCTCCACCCTGAGACAAATTCCTATCGAACAATATCTCCACTTCTTCCACGAAACCCCTTCAAGGAGTAGTCTTCAGCAATGAACACCGACCGAATCCAAGCCTTGCCCAAACTTGGATGTACAAGGTAATTTAGTCTTCATGTCGGTAAGATCGACATTAGTGCCAACTTTTCTCACAACTATATCACCACGAGCAATACCACGACCCTAATCATCAATGGCACTACTACATTTCTCATCATTTATCTTTGAAGCAAATCGAACTCTCTTAAGCTTCTCAAATCCGTTATACCCACAGAGTTCAACTTTATTCTTCTTTTCAAATTCGTTATGCCCATGAAATCGAACTCTTTTCTGCCTACCAGAACCGTTATGCCCACGGTTGTCATGTTCAACACAAAATCCTCTTTTACTTGATTCAGTCAAGACGCTTTCACCAGTAACATCTTCATTTAACACGCAAGAGGAAACAACGGATGCATCACCTAAAATAGTTGAACCTTGTAGAACATAAAATTTGGATGCTCTTTTATACCCTTTCATCACAACGAGAGCGCCCTTGCAAATTTTCATAGCTCCACCTTCATTAGAGTATCTGTACCCTTTTGAATCCAGAGTAGCTAACGAAATTAGATTTCTTCTTAAATCTGGAACATGCCTCACATTACCAAGTGTTCGAACAATCCTATCGAACATCTTAATCTTGATTGTGCCAATACCTGCAACTTTACAAGAGACATTATTTCCCCACAAGACAACACTTGTAGACATAGGTTTATACGTCACAAACCAATCCCGATTTGGACTCATATGAAAACTAATACCAGAGTCAAGAATCCACTCCTCACTCGCTATAGAGTCTTCACTAGAAGCAACTAAAAGTTTACCATCATTATACTCCTCTGTAATATCAGCTTTATCTTCACTGGAATTCTGATTCTCAAATTCCCTCTTTATCTTATTTTGTAATCTGTAACACTCAGATTTAATATGACCTTTCTTTTTGCAGAAATAACATGTTTTACCTCGATTTGATGACTTAGAACTACCTCTATTTTGACTTCCAGAATTACGATCACCTTTTCTTCCGCGGTCTGAACTAGTCGATCCATGCACCATGAGACCCCCTACTTGGAACTCGGAGCCGGTAAGATGTTGCATATTGTCATGTGAATTCAAATTATCATATACCTCTTCAAGAGTAAATGTATCACGGCTGTGTACGAGGGTGCTTCTAACAGACGAATATGAAGCGGGCAATGAGCAAAGTAAAATCAAACATAAGTCTTCCTTATTGTACTTTACCTCCATCATTTCCAAATATGAGACGATCTTCTTGAAATCAGTTAGTTGGTCGTCAAGACACGAACCTTTTGCTAACTTGTGGGAGTGTAGGCGTTGCTTCAGGAGCAACTTGCTGGTCAAAGTTTTCTTCATGCAAATTTGTTCCAATTTTTCCCATAAGTCGACAACTGTCTTCTCTTTGTGAACATCCAGCAAAATATTATTTGATAAGTGAAAACGGATCTGAGAAGCAGCTTTCCTATCCTTGTGGTGCTTCTCTGTATCAGACCATTCTTTCGGCATATTATCAAACCCATCTAATGCATCATCTAAATCCATCTGAACAAGAACATCTCAAACCTTCACCTGCCATAGCGAAAACCTGACGTTGCGATCCAGCAGCAGAATTTCATACTTAACTGTCGTTATTATCTTGAGTAACCTGAAAAGCTCTAATGCCAATTCGTTATACTACCGGGACGATAATGATGAGACAAATAAATAAGCGCAAACGCAGAAAACAAAAATAACACCAAAAATTTACATGGAAAAGCCACAGGCAGAGGATGAGAACTTTCACTATGATGGAGAAAAAGATTACAACTAATTTATGATGTTCTGCCTAAACCTTTAATCCCTAGTATCTATTTATAGGGATAGATTCCTTGTTTACAGAGGAAACTTGCATAGAAATAAATTTTACTCAAACTGAGTTTCCTACCTTTAATTAATATAAAGTAAACAAGATCTACTAAAAGTAGGATTCTAATTTTAAACCAAATCCCAAAAGAATTTGAATCACAACTCGAACGGGGTTGAAATCGGGTTCCTCTATGTCGCTTTCGGGAGCTTCTTGGGATGGCTGAGAGTGACCGAGAAGATCAACGGGATGAGTCTGATCGATGAAGCCAAGACTCACGCTCTGGTTAATTGGGGCGAAACCTTCTGCTCTCACCCTACTATAAAGGATGTTCTGCCTGATGTCAAAAATCTCACGAAGTTCGGCAATATACTTTTTTCTATGATAATAGCTCCTGCTGAAACACGTTGAGATAAAGTCAAACCGGTTCATGAGTTGAATTAATTAATGTATTCTCCGCTTCTTCACTTGTGTGATGTGATGATAAAAATATATTCCAGTTCTGAAGTTTCATAATAAACACTTTTTTTAGGTTTTTTTTTGGCTTTTTGCAATGTAAAAAGGAAACCATACATGTTAGCTTGTGATCCGAACTATTTTTCTCTATGGTGAAGTTTATCCTCATATCTAGTATTTAGAGTTTACCTTGATTTGATATTGCTTTCGTGACTCGCATCGGAACAAAGCTTTACACCTAGATATCGAGTGAATTACTACTAGGCCTCAACACATTTCAGGAAAAACCAACTACCTCTGAGTTCGAGTGGCATAAAACGTTCATGATATTATTATGAATATACTAATCAAACCTTTGAAAGTCTAAAAATATACAAAGCCAGTTAAAATGTGATATGAGTGTATCACGGTGTCTAAGGACACAATCTAATAGATCGTTGTGTACTATAATTGGATTATAATCCCTTACCATAAAAATGGTTGTGTGCGCAGCGCAACAACACCCATTATGAGATATTCACTAATCCTAATATGTTGTGTGAACAATAACAGTAGTGTACCATAGTCAGTTTGTAAATGTGACCCTGAGCTCATAAAATATCAATATGATTATCTGTGTGATGCTAGGTAAACGTAAGAGGTACTTGTACGAGCTGTCTGTGATCATACATTCATAATGCTATGTGTTTAGGCAGTTATAGTAGCGTCATTGTTATCTTGCCATGATGTCATTCATGTTGCATTACTTTATTTATGATTTGCATGAAGCATGGTTGAGTGGCAGTGTATCCACTGAGCTTTGTTAGCCCAGCGGTCAAAATCGTTGTTTCCGTTCGCAGGTTAGTAGGTTTAGCTCGTTCTTTGAGGAGCACCATCAGAGAAAGATTCCAGCACCTCGTCTCTTCAGAGTACAATATTTAGGTCCTTGGGCTATGTATTCGTAGGAACCTATTGTATATTGTAAATCGTATTTGGATTTTCAAACGATCGAGTTAAAGGTTTATAATGTAATTTTAAAATGAGCCCCACTACATATATTTTTGAATATTTATTATGTTTTATTGGGTTGTAATGAATTGGATTCTCATAATGGATTTGTGGTTTGGGCTAAACTAGGTCAAAATTGTTTGGTTGGGTTTCAAGCGTGAGGCCCAAATGTGACATCCAGGTCGTGGGTGTTACATTTAGTGGTATCAGAGCCTAGGTTTATCCGGTTCTAGGAAAACCCATAGTGGTTAGGAGTCGTGAATAAGTGTCTAGCGAATACGAGCCCGTGTGTCTAAGTTGTACTGTTCAATATTGGAATCTAGATAGTGTACCCTGTGTTTGCGTGTGTCATTGGTTGCGACATTAAGGTAGGTTCGATCGAGGTCGGGAAGGCCGTGATGATGGCTGCTTCCTTTGAGGATAATTCTGAGATTGAATTTATCTCAGATGTTAAGCTTGGGCTTATGAAGGAATGGAGTTGAGGATATGCCCTCCTCCTATCACTTGAGAAGTAATTGTGGATATGTGTTGTAAGTTACCTTAAAGCCTTGAGTTCATGGTGAGAACCTCTAGTGGTGATATTCTACGTGTAGGTATACGACCCTTATAGAACGGATGAGAGGACTTGCTTTGATGGACCAATGGTAGAGTGTCAATCGGGGGTCCCATCATTCGTAGTAAGTGAACCTTAATGGTGGGTACCATGTGATAGGGATGTAGCCCGCCTGGCAGATATATATTTTCGTCTAATGTGGAGAGGTACATGATGGTTGTGAGGTCCCAAGTACGCTCTTAGTAAGCTGAATACCCTGAGAGCTCGAGCAAGGTATGTTTGCTGCGGTTGTTTATAGTGGTGGCTGGAAGGATATCGTGGGTTTTGCGTGAGACGGTGCTTGATTAAGGCTTGAGAATACATGGTTGACTGATACAATGGAGTTTTCTCCTAAATGAATTGATATGATCTTGGCCACCGATTGTTGCTCGATCTTGAGCCAACTTGAGATGACAAGTGTAGTGTTGGAAGCTTCGAGGTTTTCGGGGAACCAAACCCAAGGTAATGGGAAAGACAAACTATCATCTTCTGAATACGATTCAGACCAGTTAAGTTGACGGCGCGAGATCGACCAAGGGAGTCGTGAAGAGAGCCGTGTTCCTTTAATGAAAGGAGCATTATTGTTACGAATCTAAGTATAGAAAAAGGGGTTGTGAAAGGATGACCTGATCAATCGGATTCATGGTTAAGAAATGCTCAGAGGGATCTGATGATGACATGGAATAGTCTTAAGAAAGTCTTGACTGTATCATATCTTTCTTAAAGGCAATGCATACGAATGGTGAGAGACCGTAGAGTTAGGACCATAGCCTGTTTTCTTAACGTGGGGTGTTCCTTGGGTGAGTGAGGAAAAATGTATGTTAGTGAAGCTCATATGAAGAAGATGAGGGATCCGTTCTTGCAGTTAGTTTAAGGTGTCAAGCAGTGTTAGGTATGAGTAAGATTTGTCTACGATTGAGCTGTTATGCCCAAAGGTTGTTGCTATTGAAGAGTAAAGGTGGTTGAGGTTAGATATGGATTCAAAGTTGACATATTGATGCATGGGACAAAAATTTTACCCAGAATATTCTCTGAGCTAGTCGTTAGTATGAAACACCCGAATGACCTTAGAGCCAACATTGAGTCAGTTGAAGATTCTGTAGACCGTGTTTTAGGGAATCAAAACATCATAAGATTCTTCTCAGGCCCTGACATTTTTTTCGTCGGTTCGTGAGCTTTGTGGTTGACATCACCTTGAGGTATGTTTCTTGCTTGGAGAATTTGCTATGAGTGCCAGACATCGGGTCACATGGCAAAGGACTGCTCAATTATAGATGAGTATTTACCAGTTCAGTCTTTGATGTAGACTTCTTCTGGGCATAGTCAAGGTTCTTCGAGAAGTGGTGTTGGGTCATTGTCGAAGTATTAGGGTGGAGGTCAGGTGAGATCTACAGTTAGAGTCATCGCACGAGCTTTTGTTAGACAATGTGTTGTTCATGCCAGAAATGACAAGCTTGTTACCAAGAGTGTGTTAAATGATTTGGTCCCATTTTGGTTTTCTGTTTCTTGATAACAGTTAATTTCTTGTTCTTACCTTGCCAGAGATTTTATTGAGCGGGTTCTGTGATAAGTTTCCTCGAGGTTAATATTGGTTTGGTAAATTAATTAATTGGTAAGTGTTGGTAAGTAAAGGTTCCATCATGGGTGGTGTGTATGGTTTAGGGTAATAATCCCTGTGGACTTGTTAGACTTACCCTTGGTACGGGTTGGTCACGTGAGTGTAAGGGGTGCCTTGGTTTCCAAGCAAGAATTTCAAAGTTGAGGTTTGGAATGAACCAGTTATCGGTATTGTGCGTGAATGAATCCTATCTCTTCAGCTTATGTGTTGTGCTCATGTGATGCTAGTTGAAGAGGACCTTGTAGGTTGCAAGACGTTATTGGTTCCCATAGTTGAAGCAATAGTGATAGTCTGCCGTTTAGAGTGGTGGACGTACAAGTGATTGTCGAGGTGCTTTACGAGTGTTGAGCGGGATAACTTATTGACCGTAGAGTGGTACCCATTTTAAGGGATATGTTGAGTTTGGTATTAACCATTCATTACTTTATGGTCGGACATTTATCGAACCCCTCATATGAGAACTCCTTGGAAGAAGAAGGGGTACGAGCAATGTCGCCAAAGGGTTCACCTTGGGACGTGCTTACTTTGGTATAACGAGATATAGTGGTGTTAGCTATGGTGGGTCGACGTATAACAATGGAAGGTCAACATTTGTTTTCAAGGCTGATGATCTTGTTAATATTGAAGAGTCTTGAGATTCCTGTAAGATTGTTCAGGATGTTGGTGTTGTAAGTTGAAGGTTAAGGAGAATTAGTGTTAAATTTTAGGGTTTGATGCGATGTTGAACTCTAAGGGCAAGTCGAAGAGTGCTTTGGACTTACAAATGCGTCAGGGTAATCTTAAGTTCGATGAATAGAGGGTTGTTTATTTGGGTTGAGATGGATTGTTTTCATGCATAGTGGCAGTGTAAACACGTTTCGAATGGCTTCGGATAAATGTGGGTTTTGGTTAAAGTTGTGTGGAATCGGATTCTTGTGTTGTAATAAGTTGTGTTGGGAGAATCAATAGAAATCTTGAAGGATTTGCTAAAGTTTTAGCACCAACGCTTATCAGAATTTGGTGGTTGGGAGTGGAAGAGAGTGTTCGGACCCTTGAGGATAGTTTGGTGGCTTGATCCCTACTAGAGCTTGGTTGTAGTAACAATTTTGTTTAAGAACTGAAGTGGCTTGGCTAGTAGAATCGCTTGATCGTGGATTCGCATTTGCTTATGTCGTAGTGGGTTCAAGTAAAAGAGGTGTTAAGTTTTGCATTAGTTAACCAAGTTGTGAAAGAAGGTTGTATTTTCAAGTTAGATGGATGATAAAACATGATTGATAAGGTTTGTTATTCCTAAACACGTGGGTTATGGTGATTATTTAGGAAGAAGTGCCTTGTGGTATACCTTGAATAAGTGTCGCGTTATGGATGCAGATGAAGGTTGAGTTCAAGACATTTGAAATGCTAGTATTGGTAGAAAGGTTCCTTCACCTAGTTGTGACTCATCCAAAATGAGTTCAGAGTGTCGATGCTAGATAATTCTGTTGAGATTATCGTTGGTTGATCTGTCTCCAGGTTAATATGAGTGTCGTTCTGAATGTTGGGAATGTTTTTTTGAGTGAGGCTTGTGGATAGTGGAGAATTTGTGTTGAAAGTTTTGGTTAAGAAGGTTTTTGGTGAACCTAGGAGCCGCATAGACAATTGTCAATGAGAGGTTGGTTGGAGCGTTGTCAGTTGCTCTCCTTCTATTGTCTAAATTTTGAGAACGAAATCTTTTTTAGGAGGGGAAGTTGTAACGACTTGGATTTTGGATCTAAGAGTCGAGTTGACCTGAGGCCTGGGCTTCGCCTTTGGACCGAGTGTTGGGCTTTTAAGAGCATTTTTAGGCTTGCCATTGTTGTTGGGCTTGCTTAGTTGGAATTGGGCTCGATTTAGGATGAGAGTTGTGAGGGGTAATATGGAAATTTCATAAATAGATGACAAGGGGCTGGTGGTGTTTAACCTCATGAGGTCATCTTGGTCCTTTTTGTTTTTCCCCCTTTCCCTTTTATTCTCATTTCTTTACCAAGAACCCAAAGTTCAAGATCAAATCTTTGAGAGTTTGAGTAAGAATCTCGTTTGGGTCAAGAAGGGAAGTTTGTTCAGCATCTCAATATCTTTTATCCAAGGGAAGATTCATTTGGAATGGTGGGGTAAGATGTTTTTGTTGGGCTGAAGATGAAGAACGGGAATGGGTTCTTGAAGGCCTCTTCATCAGCTTTAATCTAAGGTTAGTACACTACTAACTCCTATAGTTTCCTGGAAATCATAAAGTTAGGCTTTGTGCATGATTTGAGTGTTTATAGTTTGACAAGCTTTGGTTGATCCCCTTTTATGTTAAAATGTGTATTTGAAGTTGCTATGGCCTAAAATCGGTAGTAATCCATATAATACTATCATCATAACTTGTAGGAACGATTTGGGGTTTAACCATGAGGGTTAAACAGGGTTTTTAGGTGAAACCCATACCTAGAGTTTGAAATTCGGGCTCGCGTACCGGTACTGGGGTCAGCGTATCGGTGTGCCTGAGTGAAATAGGGGGAAGGGTTGTGAGGGGTGTACCAGTACGCCTCCCCGTGTATCGGCACCCCTTGTAAGTTAAGAATTCCAGCGACGCTATCGCGTACCGGTACGCATGGGGCATATCGGTACGCACTGTTACATTGCCTGTGAGAGGCTCAGCGTACCGGTACGCGAAGGTAGGCGTATCGGTACGAGCTTGGATCGGTACAGGGCGACCCTAAATTGAGAGTACCGATATGAGAATGAGCGTATCGGTACGACTTGAGGGTTCAAGTCTTTCGAACCTAAATTGAGTATCGGTACTAATGGGGGAGTACCGGTACCTATAGGGGCGTACTGATACCCATATAGGAGTATCGGTAGTCGCCGAGCATTCTGCCCATGAAAGTTAAGTTTATGGTCGGGGGTTCTACAATTCAAGGCAAGGGGCTCTGGGGGTCCGTTAAGGTGTAAAATAAATATTAAAACTGAGAAATGGAGATTTAAACCTCGCGTATAAAATAAATGGCTAATGACTCGTTATACATTGGTAGGCTGTGTGAGGGGTAACCTATAGAGATCCTAGGTGGATCGGTCGATGATGTGTCGTAATATGGGCCCTTGCTGTGTGCGGAAGGGAAGCCTATAAGGTTAAGTCTTATTTAATAATAATATAAATTAATGAGAACGGCTAATGTGTACCTTCATAACATACTAATAAATGATAAGCTCAACGGCGTGGTATAATAATTGATAGAAACCATAGGGCGATGGTAAGGGTGTTAGAGCTGTGTGAGGCTAGACCTTTGTCTCAAGGTTGAGTACTGTGTGGTGACTAGGGTCCTTGCTGTGTGCTGATAGGATGCCTAGATAGTCGAGTCATCCCTTGTTGGGATTTGGATACTCTAAGTGATACATGCATGAGCAGGGTCAAATTACTAATATTGGACAAGAAGATGAATTTGTTCGATGCAAACAATAAAAGCCAAAACAGTGCACGCATAGGAGGTAAAAAACGATTCATCTTGGACAAGAAATTGAATATGTTTGTAAAGTCTGGAAAGTCAGCCAACTTGCGACGAGTTTTTGGATGGGATCCAGGCATTTCTTTGTCAAGTTGTCTTCTAACAAATTGTCCTTCATTCAGTTACCTTTCCAACGCATCTTGAAACACGTCAATCGGACATTAGGAACTCAAGATACGTCCAATTTACTGAATACTGCGCATGCAAAAACCTGGTTACGGGATTATTACGGTATTTTGTAAAATTCAGCCCAAAAGCTAACATATAAGGCTTTGGACGAATTAAACTTAGCCCAATATATTTATTATCGTTTAAATTGATGCTTTTAGGGTTTTATATACTTTAAGAACCAGCCACCCAGCCCTTATCAGCTTATCACTTGCCTTATCACCTTATTCCTTGCCACACAAGCACAATGAGTTTAAATACTGTTATTTTTTTATTATTCTTAATTAGATTAGGTTTTCCTTGTTTTAGTAGAAGTTAAATTACTTTGTCTATCCTTCACCTATAAAAGGATAAAGCCTCCATCATTGTAAGAGAGTTTTTCTTTGATTTATGAAATATTTAGTGAGTTTGCTTTTGCAAGTGCTGATTACTTGTGCCTTCGAAGTCTTCTTCAACATAAGTTCGACGAGTTCTTGTGAGGGAGATCATCTTCACACTCTTGCTTACCTAGATAATCGTGTCTAGGAGGGTGGGTTAGAGCCGCTTGAGGTTGCTTGCTTAGATAATTGAGTCTAAGAGGGTGCCGAGGACAAAACAACATCAACAATTCGCAAGCCATCTTCATCTTCAACCTTCACTCCATCTTCCATAATTCATAAACAAAGCTGGAATTTTCAGATTTGTTTTACTTGTCTCCTTATCTTAGTCTTTTTCAATCTTTTGTTTTTATTCTTATTAATCATCATCTTATCTTCCCTCTTATCTTCGTTTCTTGAATTTCCAGCTTTAATTCTGAAAGTTTCAAGAAACCCCCAACTAGTTTCAATTGAATTTTCAGATTTGCGCCTAACTTCCTTGTTCGAGTCTAAAGCCCTAGGTTTGCTTCCAAGCCATAAATTGAAGGTTACCACGTGCCAAAGAATACTTTATCATTTGGTATCAGATTTGGGACGATTCTTGGCAAGAATTTTGGCGTTTTTGGGAAAAAAACTCAAAAATTAGGGAAAATTCGTCAAAACCAAACGAGTGAATTTTGAGCTGAAACTTTCCAGATCAGATCTAGACCATTGGTGGAGTCACTACATAAAATTTCAGAATTTTTGGACTTCGGGAACACCTCGAACCAAGTGGATAAAGTTTTAGCCAAATTAAGGTTTTCCCCCTTCTTTAACCCTATTTTCATTATTTTTTTCTTCAAATTCGTTATTTTCAGTTTATTTACCTTGTAAAAAGAAAAAAAAGAGAGAAAAAAGTAAATAAAAAATAAAAAAAAGAAAAGAAAAGAAAGAAAAGTGAAGAAAAGTGAGAAAGCTTATACCTAGCCACCAACCACCATCAAGAATCATCAAGATCACCATCATCAACCACCACAAGCATCACATTGAAGTGGATTCAACATTGGATTTCTTCCTTCAAGTTGTTTCTGGGTTTTGGGTTATCATCTTTCTCTACTAATTTTTTTTCTACTCTTAGTTTCTTAAGTTCCTTTGTTTTACTTTTTCTTTCTTCTATTACGCAATTTAACACCTTCTCTTTTCTGGTGGGAGTAGGACTAAAAGTTGCATTCCAATCCTTCTTTCTTGCAACTATATTCAATTGGTGTCAAGCCTTTCATTGGAATCCTAGTACAATTAGGACTCATTGTTAGGATTAAAATCTGATTGTAACTTGTTAACTTGTGGCAGGAAGGTCTTTAAAGAGCACGAGATCGGTTTACTTGCCTCGTTAAATATTTATTCCTTGGAGTGTTTAGTGAGATTTCTAGTTTTCTTTTGCTTTTCACCTTTTTAAATCTGAGTGTTTTAGGATGTCAGAAATGAGTAACGACGAAGAACCACATGAAGTGGCTCTTCAAGAAGTTTCGGATACTCTTAATAAACTTGAACAGATTGTAACCTCTTTGACAGCCAAGCTTGAGCACACTGATACAGTCGTAACCGCAATCACTCAAACCATTGGGAGATTAGAAACCACTGCAATTGCAAGCGATACTAAAGAGCCTAAGCGTCCAAATCTTGTTCCCATTCAGAATAAACGCCAAAACCCCTTACATAGGCACAATCATCGCATAGAACCGAGACAAGCAACAAACACCTTAGCCAAGCCAAAGATCACTGTACCACCTTTTCAAGGAAGGTATGACCCTGATGCTTATTGTGACTGGGAAAATCGAGTTGATCTTCTATTCGAGCATTATCAATGTCCCGAAGAGGATCATGTTCCACTGTTGACTCTCGAATTCACTGAATATGCATCCATTTGGTGGTCCCAATTGGTCCGCAATCGGCATCTCAATAGAGAAGCCAAGATAACCTCATGGGGAGAACTTAAAAAAGTCATGCGAGAACGATTTGTTCCCTCATTATATCAACGAGAGATCAAACAAAATTTACAAAGGATCTGACAAGACTGCAGAACTGTTGATGAGTATCTCAAAGAAATGGAATCATTGATGCAAAAAGCCGACATACAAGAGGATGAAGAGGATACAATGACTAGGTTTTTTATCGGACTCAATGACAACATTCTTGAGGTACTTGAACTCAAAACCTACTACACCCTTCAAGAGGCATTCCAATTCGCCATGACAATCGAAAAGCGCATCAAAGATCGACAACGATATCGACAGAAGAATTATCACTATGACAGAGGTACCACTCAACCTTTATCTCATTCTAATTCTTCTAAACCTTTGCTCGACTCAAGTAGACCAAAGCAGAAAATTGAAACATCCAAGTCACTGGACAAAACCAAGACAAAAATCCTCATGTTGACGGAAAACAAACAAACACTAAAAAAGAGGATAGTGATAATGATACCCATTAGACAAGATGGCAATGCTTCTAATCCCTCATGTGAAGTAGTAGGTCCACTTGCTATACTCTCATCACCTCCCCACAAAGAAAGTAAGTGTAATTCTAACCCTTCATTTGATTCTTGTCCTATCATTCCGTTAGAAACACTTTTTCCTCTACAGAAATTGTACATTGATGATAATTTTTGTGAGAGGGATATGAGATGTGAGATACAAAAGACTGAGAGTAAAGAGGCCGAGAGTGAAAAAAGTCAAATTAACGGCCCAAATTTGGTGAGTAAAAATACATATGAGGTAAAAGTCACACAAAGCCCAAAAGAAAAAGAACGCGACGAGTGATTTTGTTTTGACTAATCCTTACAAGTGTTCGAGTAGTGCTATCTTATTTTTTTCAGGATTTTGTTGAACCTTTGAGATGAGCTCAATTAGATCACTCCACATACAACAAAGAAGCCTTTTCAATTGAAGTTGATGATTATTCTCTCATTGCCGGTTTAGATTCGAGGACGAATCCTTTTGAGGACTAGGGGAATGATACATGCATGAGCGGGGTCAAATTACTAATATTGGACAAGAAGCTGAATTTTTTCGATGCAAACAATAAAAGCCAAAACAGTGCACACATAGGAGATCAAAAACGATGCATCTTGGACAAGAAATTGAATCTGTTTGTAAAGTTTGAAAAGTCAGCCAACTTGCAACGCGTTTTTGGATGGGATTCAGGCATTTATGAGTCAAGTTGTCTTCTAACAAATTGTCCTTCATTCAGTTACCTTTACAACGCATCTTGAAACACGTCAATCGGACATTAGGAACTCAAGATACGTCCAATTTACTGAAGACTGCGCATGCAAAAAACTAGATACGAGATTATTACGGTATTTTGTAAAATTCAGCCCAAAAGCTAACATATAAGGCTTTGGACGAATTAAACTTAGCCCAATATATTTATTATCATTTAAATTGATGTTTTTAGGGTTTTATATACTTTAGGAACCAGCCACCTAGCCCTTATCAGCTTATCACTTGCCTTATCACCCTATTCCTTGCCACATAAGCACAAGGAGTTTAAAGGCTGTTATTTTTTATTATTTTTAATTAGATTAGGTTTTCCTTGTTTTAGTAGAAGTTAAATTACTTTGTCTATCCCTCACCTATAAAATGATGAAGCCTCCATCATTATAAGGGAGTTTTTCTTTGATTTATGAAATATTTAGTGAGTTTGCTTTTGCAAGTGCCGATTACTTGTGCCTTCGAAGTCTTCTTCAACATAAGTTCGACGAGTTCTTGTGAGGGAGATCATCTTCACACTCTTTCTTGCCTAGATAATTGTGTCTAGGAGGGTGGGTTAGAACCGCTTGAGGTTGCTTGCTTAGATAATTGAGTCTAAGCGGGTGCCGAGGACAAAACAACATCAACAATTCAAAAGCCATCTTCATCTTCAACCTTCACTCCATCTTCCATAATTCCATAAACAAAACTGGAATTTTCAAATTTGTTTTACTTTTCTCTTTCTCAATATTTTTTAATATTCTTTTTATATTCTTATTTCTTATCATATAATCCTTCATTTTATCTTTCTTTCTTTAAATTTCCATCATTGAGTCTGAAAATTTCAAGAAAATCCCTTCTCTTTTCTCTTGAATTTTTAGATCTGCCCAAACTTCCTTGATTGAGTCTAGAGCTCCTAGTTCTTGCAACAAATTGATTGAAGGCTTCCAAATCCAAGATTGCGTTACTCTATCACTAAGTGTGTTGCAACACCTTGAAGATTCCCGAATATTGGATCCCGATGCTTTGTGGATGTGGGCCTTATTTGAAGATGCTTGATGAGAGATCTCGAGCATGGATGTAGGATCCCGATGCTATGTGGACGCGGGCTTCATCCCCTAGAGTATAGGATCCCAATGGTATGTGGACGCGAGCCTTACTCGCAGTGTAGGATCCTGATGCTTTGTGGACGCGGGCCTCACTCAAGTGTAGGATTCTGATGCTTTGTGGATGCGAACCTCACTTAATGTTGTTGGTGTTATCTGTGTGATGCTAGGTAAACGTAAGAGGTACTAGTACGAGCTGTGTGCATGATCATACATTCATAATGCTATGTGTTTAGGCGGTTATGGTAGCGCTATTGTTATCTTGCCATGATGTCATTCATGTTGCATTGCTTTATTTATGATTTGCATGAAGCATGGTTGAGTGGCGGTGTATCCACTAAGCTTTGTTAGCTCAGCATTTGGAATCGTTGTTTACGTTCGCAGGTTTGGCTTGTTCTTGGAGGAGCATCATCAGAGAAGGATTCCAGCACCTCGTCTCTTCAGAGTACAATATTTAGGTCCTTGGGCTATGTATTCGTAGGAACCTATTGTATATTGTATTTGGATTTTCAAACAATCAAGTCAAAGGTTTATAATGTAATTTTAAAAGGAGCTCCACTGTATATGTTTTCGAATATTTATTATGTTTTATTGGGTTGTAATGAATTGGATTCTCATAATGGATTTGTGGTTTGGGCTAAACTAGGTCAAAATTGTTTAGTTGCGTTTCAGGCCTGAGGCCCAAATGTGGCATCTGGGTTGTGGGTGTTACAGATGATATGAAAAAAATAACAAGAGGTGAAAACTTTAAGGGTCAGATTTTTTATAGTCCGCCGGACGAAGTCTTATCTATTTTAAATAGTGATTATGATAGTCAAAGGTTGCCTTTGATAATTTTCTCTTTAATCATAAACAAATAAACACAAATATCAATAAGAAATTGATTAAAAATAAAATAAGTCAATACTCAACACCCAAAATCAAATGCGGATATATTATCATATTTATATATTTGTATTCGCTATATCCATACGCTATTATACATATTATTTATGTGTTACTTTCTATTATAAAGTAATCATGTATGTTATCTCTAACATTAATTATGAATTCAACTAACAACCAGTATATTGTCAACAATCTTTAGAGTATGTGGTTAAAAACTATCAGTTGACACTCTTTTCTCTTTCTTAGGTTATGAGTTCAATACTCATTAAAAGCAAATTTCTCCTCTCCTAAATAGGAATCTTTCAAAAGAAAGAAATTAACAATTGATATCTTTTATCGTATCATAATCCTATTTTTTTTGAATAATGACATTTAGATTTTATTAAACACCATGAAAGATATTACAAATACAATGCATCAAAAGGAGAGAAAAAGGGGGACTAGTCCACTAAAAATCTTATACTAATGTGCAAAAACAAGCAAACACTTCCATGGAGATTAACATACCATCAAAAACCCAGAAACTTTCATGAATCTCCTTGTCTCTAGCCAAACGAGATGCTTTACGAGATGAAAAATGAGTGGTGAGTGAACTAGACTATTAGGCAGATTGCTTCGCTACACAGTTCTGATTACATCGGCTAACAAACTTTAGAGTACGTAATTAAAAGTTTTTAATTAACGTTCTTATCTTTTTCTTAGGTTGTGAGTTCAAAATTCACCAAGAACAAATTTCATCTCTCCTTCTCTTAGACAAGAATTGTTCAAAAGAAAAAAAATTAACAATTGATATCTTTAGTCGTTTCATATTCATGGGCGTACGTAGGCCTAGGCCCACCCATACAAAAATAATTTTTAATAGTGTATTTTTCTGATTTTCACTTTATTTTTTTCACTAAAAGAAATTAGTTTGTTTCTCCCGGGACCTTTATAGGTCTGTGTCCACCCCATATAAAAATATTTTTCATTAAAGCTAGGGCATTCTTTTCTATCGCCCAATTTCTTTTTTTTCTTACTAAAAAATTTTGTTAGAAAACGAAAGAAAATTGCAGTAAAAAAATAAAAAAGAAATTCCACTATGAAGTAACCAGCATTCAATTCTCCCATATTTTTCAATTTATTAAAATTGGTTTAAGTATTTTATTCTTGTTGAATTGAATCAATAAATTAAAATTGGCTTTAACTTGTTGTGTTGTGAAAATTTATTAAAGTTTATCTTTATTAATGGCTTAAAATTTGATATTATCTTTTACTGACTTAGTTTAATCTAAAATTCATAAATGTTATTTGATGTTTTCTTTTTTATCTCCTTGTTGATAGATTGATTCGACTTATTTTGACTCTTCTTGTTAATACAACAACTAATGAAAGAGCCTTTTCATCAATAAAATTTTTAAGACTAGTCTATGAAACAAGATCGACGAAGGCTTTCTTTCGGATTACTTAATTGTGTACATTGAAAAAGAAATTATTGAAAATTTTATTATTTCCTCGATCATAGATGATTTTGATTCTATGAAAAAGAGTATGGGTGAGTGTTCAATTGAGTCGAGTTTAGTCAAAAAACATTTGAGTTATTCGAGTTGACGCGTCATATTTCACAACTCAAACTTTATTTAAAATTTTTTCAATTCGAGTTAAGTTTTCGAGTTTCTATTAAAAATTTCATTGTAATTATTTATCATGTTATAGTACTTTCTCTAATCATATAAGACATGCATATATATTTTTTTCATATTTTTTCATATGTCGCATATATTTCTACATATTTTTTATATTGGTATATATATCAGGAAAAATTAAAGAACTCGACTCGAACTTAAAAATTAATCAACTAATCACTAAAAATTTTGAGTTATTCGAGTTTCGTTTTATAACTTAAACTTTATTTGAAATTTTTTTGAGTCGAGTCTATTGAATTTAGAGTCGAGTCAAGACGAGTTGATTTTTTTTGCCTTGAGTTGAGTCGAGTTTTGCTCACCCCTAAAAAGGAAAAAATTATTAGATGGGACTGGCTCACCACGTCATCCATGGTCCCATCGAATAATAATTTCCCATCTCATTTTTTTCCAAGGTGAATCTTCACATCTTTCCTACATGTCATTAAATGAATGAATCTCATTGGATGAGACCATGAATGACGTGGTGAGCCGGGACCATGTAATAATTTCTCCTAAAAAGGAGAGTCATCTTAATTGTTAAATATATTATGTGTTGATGATATGTTTGTTTACATAAATTTGTTTTTAAACATATAATCATATTATATTTTTAAATTGGAAACTATATATATATATATATATGTAATACCCAAATTTTGACCGGGCTTAATAATAAATAAATACATATTAAATAAATAAAACCCAAAATAATCCAAAAGCCCATGTTTAAATGTCCAAATACATATAAAATACCCCAAAGCCTGAAATACAAATCTAAAGGTCCAATTTACATCCAATATCCCATTTCAATATCCAACAACAAACACAAAACCCATTTTTCCCGCCCATTTACAACCAATTATGGATAAAAGTGACCCAAAAAGCAAACTTGTGCTTCTTTGGCCCTCCAAAATACCACGTGGCATCCATTCATTGGCCTGAACCAAAGCACACGGATTGAGCTCCCTTTTCCTGCTCAGTGCTGACGTCACCCTCTGCTCACCTATAAATAGGAGAGAGAAAATTCATGTTAGAGTTTAATTTGCAATCATTAAATACTAATAATAAACAAATAAACTAATAACAAATATCAAGGAGAAAGAAAGGGCAATTCAGAGATTATACCTATCATCGGAAACTAAACCGATCGGGAAGCCAAACTGTTGGAAGCTATAAGGTCGTCAAAGAAGTTGTCAGAGAAGCTCGTTCATCGCCAGAAAGTCAACCGGCGTCGTTACACCGCTGTGAAGGCAGCTTCTTTTCCTTTTTATTTTTTTCATGCGAAACAAACATGAAAAAAACATTAGATCGAAAAGAAAAATAAAACATATATATATGTGTGTGTAAACTTAAATCTAAAAAAATAGAAATGGACGGTTGCCAGAGTGTTTTTACGGCCGTAGTCGAAGTCGAAAATGAGTGGTTCGGGTAGTTTTAGCCGGGTGAAGTGGGTAGATCCTATCGGATCTGGGTAGATTTTAGGCTTTAGGGTTAAAAATGGAAAAATTGGGTTAGGTTAGGGTTTTGGTACGGCGGTTGGTGGTGACTGAAAATTGCCTCATGCCGGTCGAAAATCGCCTTATGGAGGCCAACCGAAGAGAGGCGATGGACGGAGTTCAGGGATGGTGGCCGGTGAATGGCTGAGCATGGCCGGAAGACGATGGCTGAGGATCAGGGGGCGGAGCTGGTGAGAGAGTTTGGCCAGAAAACTTGAAGCTCATCCGGTTCTTGAAGAACAAGAATGAGCTTCATCTGAAAATATATGATTTTGATCCATTTTGGATCTGGTTTTTGGGCTCATGGTGTTTGTGTTCAGAGAAAATGGGAGAGAGTTTGAGGGAGGTGAGAGAGTGGGCTGATATGAAAATGATATTTTTGGCTAAAAATTACCTTTTATAGGTTTTTCAAAACGGCACCGTTTTGGTGCCGGGTAAAGACCAAGATCCGCGCATTTTTGAGCGGGTCGGGTATAACCCGCGCTCTTTTATTCGGGTCATCTTTGTTTTTCCCAAAGTTTTTCCCTACTTTCAATTTGGTCCTATTTCCTCCTAGATCGAGCCCTAAACTTTGTAATTCTCCCAATTTAGTCCCATATGCTTTGTAACCGAACCTCCAGATTTGTAATCATTTCAATTGGGTCACTAGACAATTTGTAATTGGGCTTTAGTTTTGTATTCATTTAATTTAGTCACCATAATAATAAAAACAAGCTTTGTATCTATCTGTTTTTAATTTAGTTTTTTTATTTAAATGTAATTAATTTAATTGTGATGCATGTTTTAAATCAATGCGTATAGTATATTTGTTAGATAACTTAATCACATAGTATTAATTAAATATTAGAGCCTTTAACCTAGGTTCTCTAATTAGGATTTAATAATTAAATAGGATAGATAATTGTAGTAATTAAATGCATATTAAATATAATTTTAAAATTCTAATTTGGATGATGTTCTATTGTTTACAATGAGGTGTTATCTCAACATGAATTTTAATAAATTATATTTAATATACATTCCACTTATAATTGAATATTAATTTATTTCTTTAATTGATACTAAATAATTAATTAAGATACATTGTAGTTAATTAAATGTATATCGAATAGAATCTTTGATGCTCAAACTTGGATGGTGTTTCATTGTTTACAATGGGGTGATATCTCAACATTGGTCATAAAGGTGTATATTCGATATACATTTTCACCTATAATTGAATAATAAATTGTTATATCCTTAATTAGGACTAGAACTTTAATTAACTAGAAGGATTAATTAATTAGGAATATAATTAATTTAAGGGGTTTAAATATATGGAAGGTGTTCAAGCAATTGGTATTTTCTTATAAAAGCCATTAAATTAATCAATATTCATAGTTTTAAATAACTAATTAATCAGAGCCTTTTAGGAATAATACTTAAAATGAACCAGACAATAAAATGACATTCATAAGAAACCTTTTATGTTGGAAATTCATTTTTAAATATGAATAGGGGAGCCACCTAACGGGGTGCCTTTAATCTCATATTCGAAAAAAATGAATTTCCTCATAAAAGGATATTTGCATTCGGAATTTAAATTCAATTAATAATTATAGAATAAATTAAATTCAAATTATTATTTGAAATGCCAAAATGCCACGTAAAATTAAAGGTACCGATAACGGGCGTTCGCAGTGTGCTAATCCTTCCCTACACGTAACCGATTCCCGAACCCAATTTTTAAGACATAATCTCTGGTTTATGTTTTCGGTGTCTGGTCTACCACGAATTGATCGGTGGCGACTCCAAAATGTTTTTCAAGGATAAATAAAGAAAAATTTGATTTAATATGGAGAACCCTAAATTTTCAAGATTAAATTAAAAATGGCTAGAAAACACTAATTTTCTAAAAGATCGATCGTCAGGCTATTTTTACACACCCGATTTCAAAAATGGTCGCGGTAATATATATATATATTCATATAATATCATATTGTTCTACATTAAATTTTTTTTACATACGCCACTGATATAATCCTATTGAATATTAGTGGCTGGTAATATCGTCCAATACGTTCTACCAAACGTTCTCCTTCCGGTATACCAACCTTATACACCGTGAGGTTACGCCTCCGCTATAAGGGGCCGTATACTCCCGAATCGATGTCTTACTAGTCCAGTAACGACAGTTCGGGTACCCAGAATCTAGATGGAAACCCACATGCTGTAATAGAAACCTACCCCACTAGAGCCAGACAAGGACCTAGGACAGGGTGTTGTTGATTTAAATATATTTCTCTGGTTATTCTTGTATGCAAAATAAACTATTTTCTGGTTAATTTTACACAATATAAATTGTCTTTTTCCTGTAACAATTATTTTTGCTTACAATATTAATTCACTATACTGACACAATTTTTGATTTGTTTTGTCTTTTGTATTTTGTGGGTGTGTTCGATAAATGTTGCATCATATTGCATTCTTGAGATGTATCGGTTCGAGAATCAGTCGAGTAGGCAGTGGCCATAAGAGCTAAAGGGTCTGATAGACAAGCGGAGGACAATATGTCACTGTAGACTAGATTCGAGAGGACTTAATATAAGAACGAAGACAATATTTGTAGCTACCAGGTTTCATTAATGCAAGGTTGTATCGAAAATTTCTGAACATGACGAAGCTTTGCTAGAACCAGTTTAATTTGAGAACCATAAGATAGGGAATATGAAGAGTCATTTCCAGTAAGATTCGTGGATTATAGTATTGTTGCTAGACAGTTGAGTAGATCAAGAGTTGTAACTTGTTTATGAAGCCGGTATAGTTGTTTACTTTTTGGGAGGATATATGTAACAGTATGAGGCTTTTGGGGGGTAAAAAAAAGAATAGGGTTTATACAATGCTCGAAAATGATTCAAGTTTCAAGATAAGGGTAGTGGCAGTTACAAAAATAAATAAGATGCAATATTCCAAAAAAACAACAACAATGATAACCAGAGGAGGAATAAATAATAGATAAATTGAAGGGGCATTCACGGGCCGTGGTTGACAGGAAAGAACCCAATAAAGAATGAAGAGTTTTGAGCTTAGAGGCGACATCCAAGTTCCACAAATGATGAAATTTAACGAGGAATACCATAATTAGGGAAAATGGTGGTTTTTAATAAAAATGAGGAGTTTAGAAAAGTGGCAGAATCAGAAAGGCGTAGTATGAAAATTGAAAGATCAGTTCATGAGTTTCAAAGAGGCACTACGATGAAGGACAATTTACTGAAGGTGAAGCTGGGGCAGTAATCCAGGCTATCCAGAAACAGGGTTGTGAAGAGATAAACTTTAGGAATCAAGTGCGGGGATTGCATGGCATGTGCAGATTTTATTCGATGAGGTTATAAACCTGCAACAACACTCTGATATTGACACCGAGCCAGTACAGATGATGACTTAGAGGCTGAACAAAATGATCAACCAAAAGAGCTGGAGATAGTGCCATATTGCCTT
The DNA here is from genome assembly GCA_019671005.1 of Hibiscus mutabilis. Classification (NCBI taxonomy): domain Eukaryota; kingdom Viridiplantae; phylum Streptophyta; class Magnoliopsida; order Malvales; family Malvaceae; genus Hibiscus; species Hibiscus mutabilis. The sequence goes on along the minus strand of CM033720.1, from coordinate 48,639,112 downwards.
TTCTCTGTATTCGACCCTTTAGTTATATGGGCGTTGTTCTAATGACTAGTTCTTGAAATCGATACCTCGTGCATTCATGCATTACAACATTTAAATATTGTATTGCACCTTTGTTTAAAATATTGTATTTTTTTTAAAAAAAAGTAATAATAACATTACATGTTGTAATTTAAAGCCTACCCTTCCTGAGCCAGATAGGAATCTAGGTCAGGTGCTGTAAATTTAAATACGCTTCTGTGGTTATTCTCTTTGTTCATTATAATTTGTATTGTTGTATGAATTTAATTTAATTTTGCCTTCGAGATTATTTCTCGATACTGACTTATTTCTTTTGTTTTCTTTTGTATTCTTTTATATTACATTTTCATTGCATAAAGGTATTGATTCAAAAGTGGTTATCATTAGAAGACGATCATGATGGATAAGGGGATTCATAGGCCGATAGAAGAGAGTGCAAGTATGGAGCAGTGTTCTAGACAAACAACAGAAGGAATGAAGGGCAGTTCATCCAAGTGTTACACATCAGGTTTTGTTAGTGTTGATGCTGACAAAAATGAGATGCAAGAGATGAAAAGACAAATGGTTGAGATGATGACTATGATGACGGCTATGACCAAGGAAAATGGCATACTGAGTTGAAAGGAGAAGTAAACAAAAAATAGTACAAAAATAAACAGTCGAGTTGGTGCACCGATATAACTCGCATCAATAGACCAACTAGAGGTGTAACTGAATCAAATTTCAAGAAAGTGATGACATGCCAGAGAGAAATTCAAGAAAGAAAGAAGGATGAAGGATCTCTTAATTCAATTTCGATGATATATACAGAGTTGCTTCCGATACTGATGGAGAAAAATCTTGTGGCCCGAGCCCCGTTTAAGTCTACAGTGCCTTCTTCACCCAAAGGTTATGGTATTAGTACAGTATGTGATTACCATCGAGGAAGTTTAGATCATACTACGGAGAATTGCGAGGCTTTGAAGGAAAAAATTGAAAATCTTGTCAGAGAAAGCATGCTGAGTTTTGAAGATGGAAGACCCAAATTTCCTAAAAGCCTGACGACTAATAGAACACCTGAAGATACAAAGGTAAATGAAAGTATAAGCCCATCAGAATCAAATAAAGGTCCAAGGCAAAGTTCAAATTCTAGCGTTCCCTCAGCCAATTATTAGAATACATGAGATCACAAACATCATTTTGATCCAATCCCTATTTTATATAAAGAATTGTATCATTAATTGTTAAAGGCCCGATTGGTGTCCCCACATTTCCTTGCACTTTTGCAACCCCTGTATCCGAAATGGTATGACATCAATGCATACTGTGAATTTCATGATGGAATCCAAGACATTCCATTGAAAATTGTCTCGCCTTCAAACGCCGAGTTCAAGCTCTCTTGGAGTTTGGAAAGTGGAAATTTGGAACAGAAAACCAGCCCAATTCAACGAACAAATATGAAGCTCAAGATGACAATACTCAGGTAAAAGGACTTCAAATCGAATATGAAGCTCAAATAAGCAAATTGAAGCAAGAGAGACGATTTGAATGAGGAGTTGAAAAACTTGCAGTCCAACTATCAAGAGCTTTGCTCCATGCTCAAGAATGTCGGTTTGGGTGTAACTCTGGAACAGTTGAAAGAAAGAATTAAAGAGCTGAAACATGAAGCCAAATACTGGAAAAAGAGTTCTGAGGCAAGTAAAGTTCGAGTCAATACACTTTTGTGTGATCTGCAGGCAATTGAGCTACAACGCAACACTTTTATGGATGATCTAAGGGTTAGTGAAGCTAAACGTGAGATGATAAAAATGTACATGCAGATGTATGAGGATAATGCTATCAAGCTGAAAACGAAACACTAAAGAAGAAGGTATATGAATGCCTCAAGCTTATGCTGATGTATAAAGCTCTTGTTGTTAATGTTAAGAAAGATTGTCAAGAAAGTGAAGAAAACCGATATGCCCAGCTTCAGAGATTAAGAATAAAGATTCAAGAAAGGGACAATGATATGAAAGATGTTGTTATTCAAGCAAAAGAAGTTGCTCAGCAAGTGGCAGATCTAGCCGATATAGCAATGGCATTGAGCCAGAATATTGATCCAGCATTAGATCATGGAGGAAAGCTAACTTGGCTCTTAGAGGAAGTTAGGAAGTTGGGAGTTAGAGCTCACCAATATCTGTAGTATCTAATATCTGATGTATCGAATCCTTTTACTTCAATGAAAGTTGTTATATGATAATCACTTTTAGAATCAACACCTCATGCATTTGTACATTCATGCATTGCATATTTATCAATATAACATTATTATGTAATAACAAGGCATTAACATTAATGGTCTAGAGCAGTAGGAGTTTCAACAGAAGCAATCTGGGAATTAGTGAAAGTTTGGGAATCTGTTATCATGGAAGGAGACATGTGAAGAATTTAATAGACTCAAGAAGGGTTACAAGAATAGATGATCAAGCTTCAACAAAATGCGAAGAATTACATTGCTACACCATGTTTGACAATTTATCCTAGGGCATCTAACCCAAGTACAGAGACAGGGTTTGTAAAGCCTATTATTTTGGGATCAAGACTTGAGCAGTTGAAAGATAGTTATGCCAAACTTGAGGAAGAGATCAATAAAAGAAAAGACGTCGATAATCCTAAATTTGATGCAAAAGAATCCTGCTTAGTTCCTAATTTAGTCATTCCGCCTGAATTTAAAGTCCCCAATTTTGAGAAGTATGACGGCACCAGCTGTCCAAAGATCCACTTGGCAATGTTCTACAGGAAAATGGAAGGATATTTGGATGATGATAAATTGTTGATCCACTATTTTCATGATAGTCTAGTCAGACCTGCTGCAATGTGGTACAACAGATTAAGTCGAAAACAGATTCGATCACGGGTTAATCTGTCCAAAGCATTTTTGGGGCAATACAAGTATGTTATAGACCTTGCTCTAGATCGCTATTTTCTGCAGAATGTGAATACGAAGGTTAGTGAAAGTTTTAAAGACTATGCATTGAGGTGGCGAGGATTAGCAGCCCAAGTTCAACCTCCCTTGACAGAGGAAGAAATATCTCGTATGTTTCATCAAACTCTTCCATCTCCTTTCTTTGAGAAAATGCTTGCGAGTTCAAAGTGCAATTTTAGTGACCTCATGGTGATTGGAGAAGCAATAGATATAGGGATTCGACGAGGGAAAATTGGATCGAGATTTAAAGACCGTGCTGATCAAGAAGCAGAACAAGAGAAAAAGGCAAGTAAATGTAATGTTCAAAGTTCTCGGAGTCGTAAGAGAAAAAGGCCAGCTAATTTATCAAAACAACCACGAAAAATTCCTCGAGCAAGTGCAAATCTGGAGATCTTTGGAGTGTCTATTTCAGACTTATTACCTCACCTTATTGAAGGATGACATATCACTCCTAGGCCAATTGCCAAGTCCATTTGCCCATAGCTATGATCTGGACAATGTTTGTGATTTTCATATGGGAGTACCAGGACACGCTACCAAGAAGTGCAGACCATTAGTAAAAGAAATTAAGAAGCTAGTCAGTAATGGAATCTTGACACGAGAATTAGTCCAACAATGGAAAATGGGGCAAGCCGTTATACCAGTCAAGGAATCAGAGAATCAAGACGAGTGCTTCCAAGATTTTTTAGAATTCGAAGAAGTTTATGTTACCCATATTGCTGCATCATGTGGTTACAATCTACAGGGACCATTTCTGAAATAATACTGGAAAATAAGTCTGGTACTCCTGGCTCGAAAGTAGTAGAACTTTTTTTTCTAAAGGCATATGTCATGTTTGTTGGTTTTCATTTCATTGGAAGGATGTGTTTGAAGTAAATAAATATATGTATATCTCTTCTTACCCTTGTGGGCCCTTAGATGCCAATTGCAAGATGCAACGCTGATTCTGATGCAAAAATTATTTGGATGTTGTGAAGAGGATGAAGTGAAATTTGTTTCTTAGTCTAATCTGGTCGGCAAGGCAAGAAAATGTCAGATCACCATGCCTTTGATGATATTCGATGATAAATCCTTGAAATTCATAAATAGTGAAGTGGACTAGACGATTTTAAACAAGTAGGGTTGCTTGAATTGAAGTTCTAAGCGTAGTCTTCTATACTTAAAAACACAATAAGAGAGAGAAAAGAAAAAGGGAGAGAAAAAGGGAAAAAAGAAAAGAAAAAAGAAAAAGAAAAAGGAAAGAAAAAGTAGAAAAAAGAGAGAAGAGAGAAGAGAGAAGAGAGAAGTAAATGAGAGAAAAAAGGAAAGAAATGGTGAGAAATAATGAACTATTTGAATAAATAAGTCTCGGAACATTCTGATGGAGCTGTAGAGGATGTCGAAAAATCTAATAAGAAGCTATGCTTCACCTGTCCAATACCCAAACGTTAGTGATGTATCTTTGAAGACATGTCTATAATAATATAATAATTAGTAACAATCAGAATCACACATGCACTTATAGAATTTTATTCTTGGAATTATATTTTTGCATTCTACTAGTTAAATAAGTTCGGGAAGCTTGAACACATTTATGAATAGAAAGGAATGAGGAGAACGGAGAAGGAGTTGTTTCTGACTGGATCGAGCAACGCGGTAATCATAGGGTGTGAACCGGGTGACTTGGAAGAAATTTTATAACTTCAGAAATTGACACAACATTTAAATTATTCTACTCATAGAAAGGTTGAATCTAGGACATTCTTGTATTTGATATTCAGGGAATCCTATTCTGTTTTCTCTCTTTATACCCTAATTTTTCGGGTCTTGAAAAATATCCTTCATTGAAATGTCGATAAGCAAGCTGACATTTGTACAAACAGACATACTTTTTTGATAAATATATGATTAAGTATGAGACTCTTATCCGTTCGATAGTTTTTTGGTTAGAAAGAGGAATAATCCATCAGGGGACATAGTGATAACAATGGCAAGAATAGAAAGTTTGGGGACTTGGAGAAAGTTTAGAGACTTGGAAAGTTTAGGGACTTGAGGCATTTGCTCGCCCCAAATGATGGAAGAGGGGCAAATTCTATGTAATGAGGCAATAAACAAAGAGATTAGTGGGGCATCATGGTGCATAAGAGATCGAGTTAGAATAGACAAGATTGTGCAGAGTCTGAAAGAATTCGATCACTAAAAAGGGTCAAAATTGGCTTAGGAAGAAAAGGAGCTCAATAACAAAGATTCTGGGGCAAATTTTGTTAAAACAAGAAGACAATAAGAGATCGAGATAAATCTCAAGAAGGCCAAGTCAAGAAAGAAGGTCAATCAATGAAAGATTAAAGGAAAACAATCTTACTGTTGTATGGAGAGGAAAAGAAGATTAGAGCTCATCTAACTAGTCATCAGTTGTCATAATTCATACATCATATATAGTTAGGTATCTATAAGATAGAAGCATACTAATTCATGCATTCAAAGCATTTTTGTACATTTTTGTAGGAATTTACAAGAATCAACAGAGAACAGACAAAGATTTCAATCTACAACTTCATATTGGAAAAAGTAGAACTGGCAAAGATTAACAAAGATTTCAATCACTTGTTTGAAGCAAAGATATCAATCCGTTTGAAGAGGCGGATCTCAACAAAGATTTTATTCCATTTGAAGAGGCAAATCTCGGAAAGATTTTAGTCCGTTTGAAGAGGCAGATCTCAGCAAAAATTTCAATCCGTTTGAAGAGGCGAATCTCAGCAAAGATTTCAATCCGTTTGTAGAGGCGAATTTCAGCAAAGATTTTCCAATTGTTTGTACAGGAAAAGAAGTGTGTTAAAATTTTAAATCCTTCGGGTCATCAATAAGTCCTTCGGGCATGATGTTAAGTCTTTCGGGCCATCACCTTTGGGAGTGATGTAATTGTGTGCACAGGAAAGGAAGTGCATTACATTTTTAAATCCTCTGGGTCGTCAGTAAGTCCTTCGGGCGTGATGTTAAGTCCTTTGGGCCATCACCTTCGGGAGTGATGTAATTGTTTGTATAGGAAAGGAAGTGCATTACAATTCTAAATCCTTCGGGTCATTAGTAAGTCCTTCAGACATGATGTTAAGTCCTTCGGGCCATCACCTTCGGGAGTGATGTAATTGTTTGCACAAGAAATGAAGTGTATTACAATTCTAAATCCTTCGGGTCATCAGTAAGACCTTTGGGCATGATATTAAGTCCTTCGGGCCATCATCTTCGGGAGTGATGTGATTGTGTGCACAGGAAAGGAAGTGCATTACAGTTCTAAATCCTTCGGGTCATCAATAAGTCATTCGGGCATGATGTTAAGTCCTTCGGGCCGATACCTTTGGAAATGATGAGAACTTTCCGAATATTATCACAATATGATAGTGGGACATGATATCATAAGAAATATTAATCCCCTGGGCCCTCGGTTTAAAAAAACAAAAACAAAAACAAAAAAACAAAAAAACAAAAAACAAAAAAGGAAAAAAGAAAAATAAAAAAGATAAGAAAGAAAGAAAAAGAGGAAAGAGAAAATGAAGAAAAAATAGAAAGAAAGACAGAAATGGTTCAAGTTGCCGGATCAGAAAGTAAGAAAGACCAACTTCAAGCTCAAAAGAGGAAGATTTGTGGTTTGAGCGTCTTTTGTTAATGCACTTAAAGTTTCTTAATGATGTACCCAATTTGTGCATTTTCACAGTTAATGTTGGAAGAATAATGATAAATTTGATTTTTGCAGGCAGAAAAGAAGGTTGATCAACAGAGGAAGAGAAAATAAGGGATTTTATGCGCGCTTTAGACTGAAGGATTGTGATATCTTAGGCAGAATAAGCAATGAAACTAAAGATCTCAGTCCTTTGAGTGAGAAATTGGGGATATTACATATTGCTTCAGGTTGAATTCTTATTAATCAATGATATTTTCTTGCTGCAGGTTCATTTTTTCCCAGAAAAGGAGATGAATTAGCATTCTCAGCAAAGATAGATTTCCTAATAAAAAGAGTTCACACAGGAAAGAATGAAGAGCTCATAATGTGAAGAGTTTGCTCAGCAAAGGTAGAGTTTGTAGTGTGAAGAATACGCCAGCAAAGAATCTAGAGTTTCTAATAAGAAGAACTCGTTTGTTCGATACTTTTGCAGAGAGGTGGATTGTTTGACAGAGGGAGGAAAAATTCATAATAAGAAGAACAACTTCAAACCTCGGGAGATGAAGAATGTCAAAAGTAATTTCAGACTTTGGAAGATGAAGAATTTCATAATAATAAGAACAACTTCAGGTTTCATAGTCTGGGCAGAAGATTGAAGAATTTCATAATAAGAAGAACATCTTCGAACTTCAGCATTGTTCATAAAGAAAGACCTGCCTTTCAGAGGACAACCAAGAAATCTGGACAAAATTTGTGTATTTTCAGTCTTTGCTCTATCCCTATTCCACAACAATGAGCAAAAAGGGGCAGTTGTAGTACCCAAATTTTGACCGGGCTTAATAATAAATAAATAATAAATACTAAATAAATAAATACATATTAAATAAATAAAACCCAAAATAGTCTAAAAGCCCATGTTTAAATGTCCAAATACATATAAAATACCCGAAAGCCCGAAATACAAATCTAAAGGCCCAATTTACATCAAATATCCCATTTCAATATCCAACAAACACAAAACTCATTTTCCCGCCCATTTACAACCACTTCTGGATAAAAGTGACCCAGAAAGCACACTTGTGCTTCTTTGGCCCGCCAAAATACCACGTGGCATCCATTCATTGGCCCGAACTAAAGCACACAGATTGAGCTCCCTTTTCCCGCTCAGTGCTGACGTCACCCTCTGCTCACCTATAAATAGAAAAGAGAAAATTCATGTCAAAATTTAATTTGCAATCATTAAATACTAATAATAAATAAACTAATAATAAATATCAAGGAGAGAGAAAGGGCGATTCAGAGATTATACATGTCGTCGAAAACTGAACCGACTGGGAAGCCGAACCTTTGGAAGCTGTAAGGTCGTTGAAGAAGTTGTCAGCGAATCTCGTTCGTCACCGAAAATTCAACTGCCGCCGTTACACCGCTATGAAGGTAGCTTTTTTTCATTTTCATTTTTTTCCTGCGAAACAAACATGAAAAAAACATTAGATCGAAATGAAAAATAAAACATAAATATATATATATATATATATGTGTGTGTAAACTTAAATCTGAAAAAAGAGAAATAGACAGTTGCCGGAGTGTTTTTAAAGCTGTAGTCGGAGTCGAAAATAAGTGGTTCAGGTAGTTTTCGCCAGGTGAAGTGGGTAGACCCTATCGGATCTGGGTAGATTTTAGGGTTAAAAATGAGAATTTTTGGGTTAGGTTAGGGTTTTGGTACGGCGGTTGGATGTGGCCAAAAATCGCCTTATGGCGACCGATCGAAGTGAGGCTACGGTCGAAGTTCAGGGATGGTGGCCGGTGAACGATTGAGCATGGCCGAAGAATGGTGGCTGAGGATCAGGGGGCGGAGCTGGTGACAGATTTTGGCCGGAAAACTTGAAGCTCATCCGGTTCTTGAAGAACAAGAATGAGCTTCATCCGAAAACATATGTTTTTGATCCATTTTGGATCTGTTTCTGGGCTCATGGTGTTTGTGTTCAGAGAGAATGGGGGAGAGTTTGAGGGAAGTAAGAGAGTGGGCTGATATGAAAATGAGACTTTTGGCTAAAAATAAGCTTTTATAGGTTTTTCAAAACGACACCGTTTTGGTGCCGGGTTAAGACCAAGATCCGCGCGTTTTGAGCGGGTCGGGTATAACCCGCGCTCTTTTATTCGGGTCGCTTTGGTTTTTTCCCAAAGTTTTGCCCTACTTTCAATTTGGTCATGTTTCCTCCTAGATTGGGCCCTAAACTTTGTAATTCTCCTAATTTAGTCCCATATACTTTGTAACCGAACCTCTAGATTTGTAATCATTTCCATCGGGTCACTAGACAATATGTAATTGGGCTTTAGTTTTGTATTCATTTCAATTTAGTCACCATAATAATAAAAACAAGCTTTGTATCTATTTGTTTTTAATTTAGTTTTTTATTTATTTAAATGTAATTAATTTAATTGTGATGCATGTTTTAAATCAATGCATATAGTATATTTGTTAGATAACTTAATCACATAGTATTAACTAAATATTAGAGCCTTTAACCTAGGTTCTCTAATTAGGATTCAATAATTAAATAGGATAGATAATTTTAGTAATTAAATGCATATTAAATATAATTTTAAAATTCTAATTTGGATGATGTTTCATTGTTTACAATGGGGTGTTATCTCAACATGAATTTTAATAAATTATATTTAATATACATTCCACTTATAATTGAATATTAATTTAGTTCTTTAATTGATACTAAATAATTAATTAAGATGCATTGTAGTTAATTAAATGTATATCGAATAGAATCTTTGAGGCTCAAACTTGGATGATGTTCCATTGTTTACAATAGGGTGTTATCTAAACATTGGTCATAAAGGTGTATATTCGATATACATTTTCACCTATAATTGAATAATAAATTGTTAGAGCCTTAATTAGGACTAGAACTTTAATTAACTAGAAGGATTAATTAATTAGGAATATAATTAATTTAAGGGCTTTAAATATATAGAAGGTGTTCAAATAATTGACATTTTCTCATAAAAGTCATTAAATTAATTAATATTCATAGTTTTAATAACTAAATAATCAGAGCCTTTTTAGGAATAATACTTAAAATGAACTAGATAATAAAAGGGCATTCATAAAAAAAACTTTTAGGTTGGAAATTCATTTTTAATTATGAATAGGGGTGTCTTTAATCTCATATTCGAACAAAACGAATTTCCTCATAAAAGGATATATGCATTCGGAATTTAAATTCAATTAATAATTATGGAATAAATTAAATTCAAATTATTATTCGAAATGCCAAAATTCCACGTAAAATTAAAGGTACCGATAACGGGCGTTCGTAGGGGTGCTAATCCTTCCCTTCATGTAACCGACTCCTGAACCCAATTTTTAAGACAAAATCTCTAGTTTATTTTTTCGGTGTCTAGTCTACCACGAAGTGATCGGTGGCCAGAAAATGGTCAAGATTAAATTAAAAATGGGTAGAAAACACTAATTTTCTAAAAGATCGATCGTTAGGCTATTTTTACACACCCGATTTCAAAAATGGGCGCGACAATATATATATTCATATAATATCATATTGTTCTACATTATATTTTTTACATACGCCACTGATATAATCCTATTGAATATTTGTGGCTGGTAATATCGTCCAATACGTTCTACCAAACGTTCTTTTTGTCGGCCGAATATAATACACCAGCTCTTTCTTCATCAATCACGACATCCCCTCGTTTCTATATATACAATTCAACGCTTGTATTCTGAAGCAAGCGCTCAAAATTAAGCCATGACAACCGAAGAAGTCAAAGTTTTGGGTTCCTGGTCGAGTCCATATGTGATTAGGACGAGAATTGCACTTCACATCAAATCCCTCAACTATGAATTTATCGAGGAGAAGTTGTCAGAAGGCAAAAGCGAGCTTCTTCTCAAATCAAACCCGGTTTACAAGAAAATCCCAATCCTCATTCACGACGATAAGCCGGTCAACGAATCTTTCATTATCGTACAATACATCGACGAGACTTGGCCTTATGCTCCTTCCATTCTTCCTTTCGACCCTTATGAACGTGCTGTCACTCATTTTTGGGCTGCATATCTTGACGATAAGGTATTCATAGTTCATACTTTGATTGTTTAAATTGCGGTTGCGGCCGCGTTGAGTTTATTATGGTTGTGAACCTAATAGATGCTATTGTAGTCATTGCAGGTATCGTGACACTACACCAAGCTTGGTATATAGCGGCAGTTTTTACGGCGTTTTGTGAGCAAACGCCACTTATTCTTTTCTATTGCGTCATTTTTTGAAAAACGTCACTAAAGATCACCTATTGCGGCATTTCTAATACAAACGCCGCTATAGAATATGAAATGGTAGCGCTTACTAATAAAACGCCGCAATAGGTGATCTATAGTGACGTTTTCCAGAAAACGCCGCAATAAGAATGAATATGGTGGCATTTTGTTTTACAAACCACAAAAGTGCTATATCTAATATTAATAAAAACACAAAAACGCGTTTTGACAAACCCCTCTCAAAATAAACACTCAGCCCGATCCCCAAATTTTAAACCCTAAATCCACTCTTCGTTCGCATCTCTCGCACTCACACTCTCACCGGTCAGGCGTTAACGAGGTACCTTCAGATTCCGTCTTCCATTTCCTTCTTTTTTCTCTTTCTGTTTTCATTCATTTTATGCCTCTCTTTGAAAATTATCTCTCTTTTTCGGCTGATTTTCTGAACTAGGTTTTTGGATTGCTGGGTCTCTTAGTTTTCATTGCTAATAGTTTGTTGGTAAATACTGTTGTACTTGATGCTATTTTTGTTGAAATTAAATAGAGCTAATGTTGGCAATTTGATTTCTGGTTGCAGTCTGAAAAACACTGATTTTATTGTTGGTGCAGTTGTTTTTACTGGTCATGAAACAAAGGTTGGTTACAGATTTTTTTAGCACTTCTTATATGCAGTATGCTGAACACATAACATGCTGGAATATGTTTGTTTCTTGGAAATGTTTAATTACAAACATTTTTAACCCTTTGTTTGGATTGGGGAAAGGTAAGGGAAAGGAAAGTAACCAAAAAGAATAAACTTTCCCTTGTTTGAATAGATTTTTTTTATTTAACCAAGAGAAAGTAATGGAAATTGAGTATCCCTTGTTTTAGTTTTCCCTACCCCAATTTGGGGGAGAAGCTAGGGAAGGAAAAATTAAAAAAATGTAATGTATAATTTATTTATTTTTTGATTTTATAATTATAAAAATGTAAACCTTTGATACTTAGCAATTTAGCAACCGTGTTGTTATTTTGTAGTTGATTGAGCTTGGAAGATTCTGCGCATGTTTATCCACTCCAAAGCAGAAATAAATCTGTGGTTTATATTCCCTTATTTGTTTGATCTGCTCTTCTAAGTTAATGTCTTTTGTGGTCATTTGGGATGAGTTTGCAGGTTATGATGAATTCCATGAATGTTCCCTCAAAAAGAAGTACATTAGAGAGGAGACTCGACAAACTTATACCCGCTCTCTTTTCTACTCTTTTCTCACTGTCTCTGCTTGGAGCTATGGGGAGGTTTGGGAAATAGCTAGTCTGGAACAATGTTACATTTTTAATGTTGTTGGATTTTGTTAATTATGCCATATTTTTCATAATGATGTTCTCTGCTTGAAATATGTCATTTGGTAAGTGCATGCCATTAGTATGTATATCTTGTTAAACTAAATTGTGGGTTTTGATTCCTTCAGCATACTCTCAAAGTATAGAGTTCACGGGTTTCCTACTCTTTCCCTTTTAAATTCTACAATGCGTGCGCGCTATCATGGAAACCGGTCTTTGGAATCTCTTGGTGCATTCTATGGTGATGTCACTGGTAAGGCCTTTGTTCTGTAATTCTTGAATTTTTGTGATATCTATGCTTCATTTAGTTGATTTATTTAGTACAATTAAAGTGGAGATCATTTCTGTTCATATTTTTGTTGTATGTTTTTATTGGAGTCTTGTATTTTACTTTCAGTGTAGACTTTGACATTTAATGTTTTAGACAGACTTTTATTAATTCTATACTATTTATGTTCACACAATTTAGTTACACTAGTAGAGAACAAAAGTAGTCACATTTTTGTTATTTGTTTTCAATTTTAATAAAAATTAGGTTTTTATTGTTGCTAATTAATCAAATCAACTTTACAAATGCATAAATGTGTCCTAGGGGCTTATTTGTTTAATGCAGTTTATGGATTTTAACACTGCAGAAATGCAGTTTTAACTTTTTTCACACTGCAGAAATTTTTCTGTATGTTCAACACTTTATTTAAATGGTAGAAATATGATTTTTGTTGTCTCTATATATGTTGTGTTTTGAGTTGTCACATAAGCTGCATTAAACTGAAAAACAGAAAGCACTAGAGCTATCATTTGTGTGAATGTGAATGTGAATGTGAATGTGAATGTGTATGTATGCATATGGAAAGGGCTGTATCAGATTATGAATTTTGGTTAGAGTAAAATCCTTCAACTTCGGCTAGTTTCTACTCTTTTTGGCAACGCCAGGATATCATTTTTGTAATTTCATAGACCATTTTATAAATATAGTCATAAAGTAAAGCCATTAAACTACACTAATTAGCTTGATACAAGGGCCCCAAAAATCTTAACTGATTGTTCTTTCTTATTTCTTTTGGAAGCATTATCATTGCTTATGGTAGAAAGCATATTGATTGTTTTAACTGTCTGAAACTACTATTAACTTTTTGTATTTAACTTTTTTTTGGTATAGGGATTCGGGATGGTGGTCGACGTTAGTGGAGACCGAGAGGTAGTGGATCAGAGAAGAGAGGCTTATTATCATTGCTTATGGTAGAAAGCATATTGATTGTTTTAACTGTCTGAAACTACTATTAACTTTTTGTATTTAACTTTTTTTTGGTATAGGGATTCGGGATGGTGGTCGACGTTAGTGGAGACCGAGAGGTAGTGGATCAGAGAAGAGAGGCTTAGGAACGAAATATGTAGAGGAGATTAAATTAAGACAAAATGTATTTTTTATAATGAAATAAATATTTTTAAACAAAATATTTAAGTTAATTGTGACAATATATTTTTGGGATGAAATAAATATTTTATTTAACAAATATTTTGAATATGTAATTTATATATTTTTTAAAAATATGGTGTTATTAGCGGCGTTTGTCTTTACAAACGCCACTAAAGAACAGTTTTTTGCGACGTTTGTAAGGACAAACGTCGCGAATAATTATTCTTTAGTGGCGTTTGTTTTTACAAACGCTGCTATAGATCTTGACTTTTCGCTGCCTTTTTTGCCCAAAAATGCCGTGAACTGTTGCGGTTCTGATTCTGCGGCACTTCTTGCGGCGCTTTTCTAAGTGCTAGAAAAGTTTTTAGTGGCACTAAAAAATGCTACTATAGGGCTAAAAACGCCGCTAAAAATATGTTTTGGTGTAGTGTGATTATGAATTTTACTTTTTAAATTCGCACACTTATTGTAAAACATACAAGGAATAACGGAAATTGCGGCCGTTATTGGACAATTGACCATTAGCCGTAAAATTATGGCCACGATCCACTATTATTAGTGATTCCGCTTCATACTGATATTTCAACAATATCGATCTTAGACGATATCGTTACTGCTATATAGCGGTCGTTAGTGTGGTTACAATCTAAATTACTGTATTTTTGTTTTGCAGTGGTTCCCAGCAGTGAAAAGCGCTGGGATTGCTGACGAAGAGGATGCAAAGAAAGCAGGAATAACGCAGTTGGAAGATGGGCTGGCTCTGATGGAAGAAGCATTTGGCAAGTGCAGCAAAGGGAATGGTTTCTTCGGTGGGGGTGAAATCGGGTTTCTCGATATCGCTTTCGGGAGCTTCTTGGGATGGCTTAGAGTGATAGAGAAGATCAACGGGATAAGTCTGATCGATGAAGCCAAGACTCCTGCTCTGGTTAGTTGGGCGGAAAGATTCTGCTGTCATGCTGCTGTGAAGGATGTTATGCTTGATGCCGATAAGCTCACGGAGTTTGGTAAGATGCTTTTTGCCAAAATAAGAGCTCCTGCTGGAACGCGTTGAAATAAAAAACAAGCCGGTTGTTGAACTGAATTAATGTAATCTATATTTCATAATAAACACTTTCTTCTAACTTTTCTTTCGCTTTTTGCAATGTAAAATGAAAAACATACGTGTTCGCCGGTGATCCGAATTGTTTTTCTCTATGATGAAACATAATATTCACAGTTTGCCTCAATTTGATGTTGCTTTCGCAGCTCGCATCTAAACAGTGCTTTACACATGGATATCAAGTTGATTACTATGACATTGTTTGGTAAATAGCGGTTTGAGCTAAAATTAAAGGTTTGAATTAATATTAAAAGTTTGACCGGTTAAATCTGTTAATTTGGATATTTGGTGAATAACAGATTAGAATAGCAAATTGGGGTGAAATCTCTAATTTTGAAAAAACTGCTAATAGAAGCTTTTTTAAAATTAGAGATTTTAACATAAAAGTTACAAAACTATTTTACTCTTGACAATTATAAAAAAAATTCCAAATAACTTAAGCCTAAATTTAACATTTGTGTGGCTCGACCCTGGAAGACTCAAATCACATCTTTGTGGAGTGTAAAATCATTGATGGTCTGTGGCGGAAATTCTGCATATGGTGGGGAGTTAGTTGGTCTGAACCCTTGGATGTCTCAGGTCTACTAAATTTTGCATTTTCGGCTAGCTTTTCTGGAAAGCTGAAAGGTGTGTGGTTGATCTCCATTGCGGGAACATTATGGAGCATCTGGTTAACTCGGAATGAATTGATTTTTAATGACAAAAAATATCAGAGGCTGATCTGTTCTCTTACGTGAAACTTAGGTCTTTAGTTTGGCTGAAAGCATCTAATGATGCTGAGAACGAAAATTGGGAGGAGTAATGGAGCAGTCCAAGAAGCTTCTTGGTGGGAAGACCTACGGAAAGTGTGGGCTGGGCACCGCCAGAAATGCGTACTGTTAAGTTTATTGTCGATGAAGCCGCTAAAGAGAATCGTGCTGGCTGCGGTGGGGTTTTATGCCTTGAGGATGGGCCTGTGAGGGCATTATTCTTAGGTTCTGTTAATGGCTTTGGTTCTGAGTTGGCAGAAGTGGCTGCTTTAAAAACAACTTTAGAAGTATTTGTAGAGGCGGGATAGGTAGGTAAAGCTTCACTTATGTTGGAATCTGATTCGTTGATGGTCTTAAATTGAATTTCTAAACCGTTGTCTCGTCCGTGGAAATAGTGGTCGTTGTTCTTGGAGATTGACAGATTGATAAAATCCGCTGGTCGAGTTCAATTTTTTCATGTTCCGAGGACCGAAAATGAAATGGCGGATTAACTAGCAAAGGACGGATTGAATAGGAAAACCCTATTCAAAGCGTGGTGGTGCGAATTGGTGCCTATTTTCGGTTAATTGAAAATCCTGGACACTGTCTACGTGGGATGCTATTATGCTGCACTGGTATGCAGGTTTTGTATATTTTATGTTTTTGCAGGTTTTGTGTGTTCTATGTTTTTACTTTGTGTGGAATGTTGTCAAGTAGTTAAGCACCTTAGTCATCATTGTAACTAAGCTAAATGATCGATGTTGCGGTTTGAAAGTTTGATTTTCAGCTTGTATCGAGTTCCTTGTATATGTGCCTTGGGTATGTGTATTCTTTTCCTTTAATCTAGGTTAAGAAAGTTTTTAACGAGATACATATTCATGATTTTTGCTCTTAATAAAACTTATTTACTGTTGAGCAAAAAAAATTTTCATCCCATCTATTTACACCGTGACATTTGTAAATTAATATTTTTTCTTTTTATTCTCACAAAATTATATTTGTATATTAATTTAATAATTAATTATATTATATTAAAATAATTATATAAATAATAAATTAATATATAAATCCTTCAAATATGCTTAATAATGTTATATTAAAAAATATTTTTTATAATCTAATCAATATTAATAGATACAAAATATTGATAACTAATAAACTATTCAAACAAGTATCAAATATAACCATGTCCTTATATGTCATTTTGCTTGTTTAAATAATCAAACAGCTATCAGTTAATTTTACCAAACACTTTTATACAATCAACTAATACAATCCACTAGTCAAATCACCTAATGTAATCAGCTATCCACTAATGGCCGGGTAATTTCATAGATAAAAAATTACTAAATACATCTAAATTTAATAATTATTAAAATTATATTAAAAAGATAATTTCAAAAATAAAAAAAATTAATATGTAAATCCTCATATATGCTCAGTAATGATATTAAAAAATTATTTTCATAATCTAATTAATATTAATAGATACAAAAGGTTAATACTAATAAATTATTCAAACAAGTATCAAATATAATCATGTCCTTATATGTCATTTTACTTGTTCAAATAGTCAAACGACTATTAGCTATCGGTTAATTTTACTAAACACTTTTATACATTCAGCTAGTATAATTTGCTAGTCAAATCAACTAATATAATCCGCTGTCTACTATCAACTATCCGCTAATTGCCAAACAAAGCCTATGCCTCAACTCTTATCAGGAAAATCTAACTAGCACTAAGTTTAAGTGACATAAAATGTTTATGGTATCATTGTGAATATACAAACTAAAACTGTAAAATTTTAGAAATATACATACTCAATTGAGATGTGATATAATTGTATTACAATACTTAAAGACACGATCTAATAAATTGTTGTATCGAGTAGTTGGATCATAGTCATTTACCATAAAAATAGTTGCATGTGCAGCAACACCGATTCATATGTAACGTGTGAACAATAACAATTGTGTATTATAGTCGGTTGGTACATGAGATGCTCGAACTTATAAAAAATTAATATGATTCTTGAATTTATTTTACAGTTATCCACAAAAATGGTTGTTGACAATTATGATGCTGATGTAGTTGTATATAATGTTGACCTGACGGTCCATAAATAATAAATATTAATGTGATAGAAGAGCTTAAATATTTTTTTTAAAGAAAGATAGAACAATTTATTTAATCTTTATAAAATGAGAATTAAAAATTATAATTTTAAAATAATAAAAATAAAAAATATAAAAAGCTATTAATAAATGAAAAAATAAATTTAAAACTTAAAATAATATAAAATAATGAATTATAAATTATTAAAAAAATTAAAAATATTTATAAAATATTAAAAATTGAAATCATTAGAAAAGTCTTTGATGTTTCTCGTCAGTTTCATAGTTTCGAAACTCTACAGATTCAATCGGATTGTGATCAAGCTGTTCGCATAATTTAGGATCCAAATGTTTGCTCCTCTTTTTCGTTCCTTCGAGCCATCGACAACCTTCGCAAGCGAGGATGGATGACGAATATTAGATGAATTCAGAGAGATAATAATTTTTTTTTGAAAGGAAAAGTTGTAACTTTATTAATGAAAACATATGATGAAAAGTATGGATGTCAGCCTTATTAAAAAATCTCTTTAATCTTAGGAGAAAAAAGAGAAAAATAATTGACACCATAGGTGACACCATTCATCGAATTTTTTTTGACTTCGTCCTTAATCCACTCCATTCATCGAAAAAACCTGTCGCGGCCAAGGGGAATGCAGCCTGGATATTCCATAGGTGACACCATTTGTTCCATATTTTCCATGCAAAAATGCATGAGAAAAATAAATGATCTGTAGTTTCTTCCTCCTTGGAACACAAAGCGCAGCCAGAATTTCCCAACCCTGTGATTCCCCTCTTTGACAGCTCTGCCTTAGTGGGAACTCGACCCTGAAGCAATTTCCAAATAAAGCACTCCACATTGAAGGGGACCAGGACGGACCAAACTTGTTTCCAGCGAGGGTCAACCAACATGCTTGAACCATAATTATAGGACATAAAATCTGTAGTGGTGAATAGACTAGAATATGATTTTGACCATCTAATACAATCAAACGATAGGCAGCCCAATTTCCATTCCTCGATTGTGGTAAGGAACAAATCCCACACCTCCAACTCCCAATCAAATAGGGGCCTTCACAACTAAATTTCCCAATGCCATTCATTATTCTCCCAGAAGCCAAATTCAACGATTTTCCCAGATTTTTTCAAAGTAAGAGCGTCGATACTAGGGAAAGAGATTTGAGGCAGGAATTACCGACCCAGTTTGAATCCCATAAATCCAAGGATTTCCCATCTCCTACACGGAACATGATATTTGAGACAGAAGGGTCACTCTCGGTAATCGAGGGTTTTAGGGGCCTGATTATATCTTTCCATAGCCAGGATTTGTTATGGCTGGTAACGTTTGTTGGCAGGAAGTTACCATGGCCCTTTTCATATTTGGCGTTGATGATCCTTCTCCACATGCTCTGTGCTTCAGTTCCATACCTCCAGAGCCATTTATACAACAAAACATCGTTTTTTTTTTAATTTTGACATCAATCAGACCCAACCCTCCGAAGCAAGTAGGGAGACATAAAAGCTCCCAACGGATCCAGTGGATCTTCTTCCCAACCGTAGCTTTCCAAATGAAGATGCAGACTAATCTGTTAAGTTGTGGGAGATGGAAACCGGCATACGGAAGAGAGACAAGTAGTAAATGGGGAGGTTTGCCAATACCGATTTAGCAAGGGTCACTCTGCCACCGAAAGAGAGAAGTTTAGTCTTCCAAGGGGAAAGCTTGTTTTTGAGTTTTTCCAAAACAAGGTTCCAAAGGGATGGAGAATTTCTAGGATATCCCAATGGGAGACCCAAATACAGTGAAGGCCATTTTCCAGCGCTGCATCTTAATGTGTTCGCCCAGGAATGTAAGACTGGGTCTTCGATATTAACATGGAACAAGGCCAATTTCTTCAAGTTCAATTTCAGGTCCTATGCAAGTTGGAAACAACGTAGGATTCTCTTGATGTTACGAACTTGCGATAAACTAGCACCACAAAAAATTATAAGGCCATCTGCGAACCGGAGATGCGTCACTTTGATGTCGTTCGAACCAAGCTTAACACCATCCAGAAATCCCTTCTTCGTTGCTCTTGATAAAACCAAGCTTAATTCTTTCGCCACAATGTTGAACAGAAGGGGGAAAGAAGACAACCTTGCCTCAATCAACCCTTAATTTGAAATTACTCCGTAGGGGAACCATTCACAAAAACAGAAATTGAAGCAGTGAATATACAATTATGGATCCAGCCTCTCCATTTGGCCCCGAAACCCATCTTCACGAGCATCAGATCAAGAAAGTCTCAACTGACAGTGTCAAAGGCTTTTCTGAAGTCGGCTTTGAACACAACCCCTTCCAAACCGCGCCTTTTTACATAATCAAGGACTTTGTTGGCAACAAATGTACAGTCAAGAATTTGCCTACCTTTAATAAAGGCGAATTGATTCTCACCAATAATTTCTTTCATACATCTAGACAACCTGTTGGCAAGAAGCTTTGTCAAGATCTTGTAAACTCCGCCAACCAAACTTATAGGGGCGAAAATCATCTAATTTTACTAGGGCTAGGACTTTTAGGATTAAAGAAATGAAAGAGTGATTTAAAATAATATCCCTGGGTTTGGCCAGCATGAATTCCGAGAGATGGTAATTGGTCAGTTAACGCTCTTGCAAAACTCTCCAACTATTTAATTACTTCTAAGTCTATTTTCAATACCCCTCCGGCTGAGGTTCAAGCTCTTCTAGACTGATAAATTTGGAACGTAAACTAAATACATTATTTGAATATTTTCTTAAAATCATTGACAAAAAAAATTAGCCACTTGAGATTATACAAGTATCATATAAAGAAAATGTTAAAAATTTAACTAAAAGACTCGAACAAAATATATATATATATATGACTGCATCGGAAAATAAACTACAAAATGGATCAATCTACTAAAAGATCACCGACAATCGCAAATCAGAGCTGAGCATCGCGAAAAAACTATCCACAAATGCAAATCACTTATCCAAATTCAATCCGAAAGTTTAAAGTAGAAAAAATTAACGGAAAAACAAATAAGCGAAGTCTTGATCAATCAATGCACCGTCAAATCTAACCCTGAGATAAAAAAATATACAAAAAAATAATTAAATGACAAAAAAAAATCGAAAACATATCATAACGGCGGCGTTACTAAGAACTAAAAAACAAAAGAGAAGTATAGATGTGATATAAGAAAGTAAAGAAAATAATAAATATCAACTGTCAAAAACTGTCGTCAACCAAACAAACATCAAAAAAGAAAAAAATTAACCGGTGCGGTGTCGAAGAAGAAAACCTAGACGACTAGGTTATTTAATTTTTATATTATATTTTGATATTAAATATTTTTCAATATTTTCTTCCGTTAAATAAATTATTGAACATATTTAAAATATAGAATATACGAAAAGAACTTGTCTCAATAATTATTTATACATTCCTATTTTATGTATTTTGTGGCTGGTAATAACGTCCAAACAATTAAGTACAAGAATTTCAAATGATTGCCTACTTGAACTTCCAGATCTATATGTTCTACCTACCCATCACTGTGTAGTCACATATTTTATCCGGCACTTTTATTTATGTATATATACATATTGTCACGGGGCTAGAGTTTGACTAGCTGATTCAAACGACTTTAGTCGATGATCTTAAGTCGAAGATTAAGTCAGCCTACAAAATGTTAAGCAAAAAGCTTAGAACGAGCGGAATCTTTTGGGAAAAGTGGCTAAGGCAAGGCAAGCAAGAAAAACAAGAGAAAGATGAATGTGAAGAGAAATATAACTCTTTTACTCAAAAACTCAAAAAAATGAAGGAATTAATTACAATGGTGAGAGTAAGCCTCTATTTATAGGCCCACCTCCTTACATCTAACAGTCTAGGATGGGAGAAATTATTACATGGTCCCGGCTCACCACGTCATCCATGGTCCCATCCAATGAGATTCATTCATTTAATGACATGTAGGAAAGAGGTGAAGATTCACTTTGGAAAAAAATGAGATGGAAAATTATTATTGGATGAGACCATAGATGACGTGGTGAGCCAGACCCATCTAATATTTTTTCCTAGGATGGTTTGATCCAAGGGCTAAGGATCATTCCAAGATTCTTGTTCTCTAACTATGGAAACAAGATTATTCTCTTACAAAGTTGCCAAAAGTAAAAAGGAAAGAATCACTCAATAATATCACACTTAGGTTGGCAAAGGATACTTTCCCTAAGTGTTGATCAAAAAATGATCTTCCTCAATGGGTTTTCGTCTCTTGGGCGGATTGGGCATGGATCGGCCCGGTTTGCTTGGCCAAAACCTCATTGGCAGCATGTTGGGTGCTGATTTGGGCCATAGGGTTATGGGCAACTCGAAGGGTGCTCGTCTGGGCCTCCAGGTGTGCACAAAGGGTGTTGACTCAGGCTACATGGTCTGGGCAACATGGAGGGTGCTCATTTGGGCCCTTTTCGGAGCGATAAGAGTGTTCCCTCAGGTCCTTTTCTTGTAGGTAGCACTTGGGGTGCTTGTCTTTGCCCCATGGTGTGCGAGGAGGGTGCAAGCTTGGTCCCCTCAGCCTGGTAAAGCACGTGGTGTGCTTGGATAGGCCTCTTGGTTTGCGGCTATCTCGTTCATGGGCTGGCGGCCTGTGACATTCTTCCTCGATGAATCTAGCAACATCTTTGTCGCTTGTCGGTGATGAGTCTTGACAGTCTTGTCCTCGAACTATCGCTGCTCCTCGACAAGTTTCCGATTACTCTCGATTTTGGAAACTCTTCCAAAGTGCAAGGCCTTCACGCCTTGGACTAGGGTCTGGTTCTCGGTCCGACAGGGTGTTCTGTTCCTCCTTGTCAGGAGGACTTCATCATACTCGTGCTGGACTTCACTCGCTTCGTTCCTAGCTATCGATATCCTTGTCGAACAACTTGGCTCTATTGGTATGGATGGTAAGGTGTGCCCTCGACTTTGACGGTTTCTCCATTTTGTAGGCCTCCTTGCCTACTCAGTGCGGTCCCTCATATGGTCTTGCAAGCAACCTACAAACAACAGAGTTGCCATTTGCAGATTCAAATTTATAACCATTGAATCACTTACCTCTGATACAATGTCCTAGCGGCTTTGATATGCCCTCTTCTTGGTCTTCACCACGTTTTGTTGGCACTCAAGACAAGTGTTGTTGGCAAAAGTGTTGTGAGATGGGCCCTCTTTGGTTCTCTTAAGCACTTCTTCCTTGGGTTGGCTGATGGCTTTGGTTGGAGACTCTCGGCTTGCTCCTTCCGCAATGGTGCTTGCCTTTCTTGGCTTGGGCTCTGTGGGTCCATCGAACTCCGCAATAGGCTCTCGCCATGTAGCCACTATAGTTACCTTATTCTCTTGGATGATGTCTCGCTCCTTGGGTTTGCTCAGCTTTCTACCCTCAAAAGCAACCGAATGAGCCTTTTGCCTTGGCAACTCTCTGATGGCAAAGCCTGATGCCTCGGTGTTGATCTCAGGGGTTTGGTGCGATCTGGCAGCACCAACTCTAGCTTGCTCACCTTGGCTTGTTTCATTTCTCAAAATTCTGATGGCATCATCCATTGTGAGGCCTTGGTTGGTGGCTCGACAATCGGATGAGACTTGATCTCATGATCCACCTCACTCTATGGTGGCATTGCCTTCGGTAACTCAAAAGGCTTTACGTTCTTGGAACTCCTTTAGGACTTGTCCCACTGCCTCAGAGATTTTCATGGTCACCGTGGTCTCGTCATCATTGGTTATCTCCTTTTTACATACTTTCTTGGATGGCCAAATTGTTAACAACGTCTTGGCCTTTATGCCCGCATCATGGCTCACTGGTACGACGCATTGTTGGCGCAGGTCAAGGATGCATAAAACATTGACATAATGCAAGACAAGCGCATTAATCCGATCAAGAAAAAATAAACCAATTACAAAGTCATAATCATCAAGAGGGATTACCTTTATGGTGTTTTACCGTTCCAATCACCAAGTTGAAGGTTCACTCTCTTTATGATCCCCAACATCGGCTCTTTCTTGGAATTGACAGTTTTGATTCATCTATTGCCTTCTTAACTTTAAGGTTACGACGTTTGGCAGCTTGCTCAAACACGAACAGCTCAGAAACACCAATATCAACTAGTGCACTCAGTTTCTTACCGGCAACTGTTATATCTACAAATATAAGCCCTTTCTTCTTACGACCACTCTTGGCTTGAAGTGAGCTTACAATCGAACCAAGTCGGGAGAACTCTTCTTCTTCTTTAATGTCTCCTTGGATAACAGAAATATTGTCTTTTTCTTTTAATATTTTATGTAGTAAGGCCAACGCAATGGAAGCACTTCACTGGTCTTCGGTCCTTTTTTCCCATGGCTTGAAAAACCTATTGGGCTTGTTTTTCGATGGCTTCCTGTTGCCATTTGAAGGCTCCTCAGTCTTAACTTTGGCTTGTCTCTTATTGTCTCCCCAACCATTGCTTTTATGTTTCGGCTTTGGTTTGGGTAACTCATTTTTCTTCTCGATCTTGGCTATGGACTCGGACTCGTCTAAAGCCTTGGAGAGTTCTTAAACTCCTCTCCTTTCTAACTCTAAATTAGTCCATCGTTCGAGTCCATCCATGAAGATAAAGAAACCCTCATCTTTCCCCAAATCTAAAATTTAGAGTTTGATCTTGGTGAATTACCTTATGTACTTTTGGATTGAGCCGTCATGCTTGAGTTGTCGTAGCTTTGTCTGCAATTCACGTTGAGCATTATTGGGGTAGAATGTCTCATTGAACTCGGCTTAAAATTCTCCTTATGTCTCGATTAAAACATCATTGCTCTTCTTCTCTGAGCACCTGCTTCGCCACCATAAGAGAGTAACATCAGTTAAATAAGCGGAAGAAATATTTACCTTCGTGGATTCATCCACGATACTCATGCGATGGAAATATCATTCCATGCTCTAGATGAAATTCTATACATCTTGATCAGCCCTCGTCCCTTTAAATTCTTTCGATTTTGGGACATCGGCTAGCATCTTTGGTGTGCTACTCATCATGTCGCTCGTCATGGCGGCTTTGTAAATGAATAGCTTGAACTTGAGCTCCTCCACCATCTTCTTGAGTAGGGCTACCTTGTCTTTGAGTGAATCGTCTTGCTGATCGATATGCTCGAAGGTCTCATTGAGATCTCATTGGAACTCATTCTTAAGTGTGTCACCCAACGTGTCTAGCTTCTCTAAGCTGACATCAATCGCGTTGAGCCTCTCTCTCGAGTCATTCACGGTACCCTCAAGTCATGCAACCTTGTCCTCAAGTGCTGTGATTCGATCCTTAGAAATAGCTCTCTTTTCCTTGTCTATTTGATGTGTCATACGACGACCCTCATACTCAGGGTCAGATACATTATTGCCTGCCATCTCTTACTCGGTTGTGCGCAAAATAGGCTCTGATACCACTTATCACGGAGATAGAGCCTTAATTGACGATCCGTACAACCTTAGTCGACGATCTTAAGTACTTCGAGTTAGCCTTCAAAATGCTAAGCAAAAATCTTAGAACGAGCGAAAGCTTTTGGGAAAAGTGGCTAAGGTATGGCAAGCAAGGAAAATAAGAGAAAGACGAATGTGAAGAGAGCTATAATTCTTATACTCAAGAAAATAAAGGAATCAATTACAATGGTGAGAGTGAGCCTCTATTTATTGGCTTACCTCCTTGCATCTAACGATCTAGGAAGGTTTTATCCAAGGGCTAAGGATCATCACAAGATTCTTGTTCTCTAAATATGGAAATAAGATCATTCTCTTACAAAGTTGCCAAAAGTAAAAAGGCAAAAATCACTAAATAATATCACACTTAGGTTGGAAAAGGATACTTTCCCTAAGCATTGGTCAAACGATGATCTTCCTCAATGGGTTTTGGTCTCTTGGGCAGATTGGGCATGGATCGACCTAGTTTGCTTGGCCAAAACCTCCCTAGCAGCATGCTAGGTGCTGATTTGGGCCATAGGTTCGTGGGTAACTCGAAGGGTACTCATTTGGGCCCCCAAGTGTGCACAAAAGGTGCTGACTCAGGGTCCATGGTTTGGGAAACATGAAAAGTGCTTGTTTGGGCCCCCTTGGGTACGATTAGAGTGCTCCCTCAGGTATTTTTCTGTAGGCAGCACATGGGGTGCTTGTCTCGGCCTTATGGTGTGGGAGGAGGGTGTAAACTTGGTCCTTTCAGTTTGGTGAAGCACGTGGTGTGCTTGGATAGTCCCCTTTGTGTGCAGCCATCTCGATCTTGGGTTGGCATCCTGTGATAATATGTATCAACTAAAATATATTAGATTCCATTAAAAATATAAAGAATCCATTAAAAAAAAGGTCCATTATACATAAATAAAGGGCCCAAACTGGCCCAATCTTAATTGAAAAAAGACCCTAAGCTATAATATTTTTTCCATGCACAACCAACAAGGAACCAAAAAATCAAGACAGATAAAACTTTATCCCTTATGCTTTTGTGCCGCACCATTAGATCAAGGTGTGATCTAACGACCCAGATCGCATATGAAGGAGCTAGTGGTTCACACTCGCGCTTGAGGAGCACGTTTCTATCGTTCGAATCGTCAATGGACCGTTCATCTTCCCCAGCTGCTTCTACAATCGGCATCGATTACCACGCTCCGCAACTGCCGCCACCAGAGCCATTGTTTGCATCCCACTCCCTCGTACGTGTTCCCCAAATTAATATCAAGGGAAAGAGGGAAACAAATCAGCAAGATCAATCAAAAAGGGCAAAAAATAAGAATCAAATCAAATTAAGAAAAGGAAACATGTCACTTGTAATTCTGGGAAAGAAATCGAGAGATTCTTCCCATGTTCTTCTTTGTAGTTGGCTAAGCCACTGTAACTATCCATTGTAAAATCACAAAAAAATACATGTACACGAAGCTTATACAAAATATACTTAATTTCCAAAAGCAATAAAACCAGTAGCATTGTTGAGGTACATTGTGTTTTTTGTTTTTATTTTTTTATTTTATTTGTTTTTGCTTTCGAAACTAACAAAAGAGTGAGGTTATTACCCTTCGAGACGTCGCTGTAGTCACCGCCGTTTGCTGCCACCAGGATCGCTTGCATGCCCACCGGAGCCACAAATAAGGATTACTTCGGTTAAGGGTAGATAGGATCGAGTGTAATGGGGAAGGTCTGATCGGGCCTGGGTTTAGATTAGAATGAATAACACTTGGATTTCTAGGTGGTGTTATTGGGTTTTAGGGGGTTTGATTGAAAAAAATGGTTTGGGTGAGTGCTTTAGTGCTTGTGAGTATATGAGTAGGCTTTTAGGGGATGAACGAGGATGAGTTCTTGGTGAAAGAGTGGGTTTGATCCGAAATGGGGTATGGTTTCTAGGTAATTGGGTGTTAGTGTTGAGAGGAAAAATAAGAAAAGGGGAAGGAGGGTAGAATGCAATCTGAAAAATGAGAGAGAGGGGTAATTTTTTTGGGATATAAGGGGGCTTAAATACAGACCCGGCGGTTGATCTGAACTCGGATTTTGACCCGCGCCTTAGTCTCATGGATCTTGCACCGTGGCATCTCAACTCTCATTTCTTTCAATTTCGTCACTTCTTTGCTTAATTTAGCTTTCATGCTTTTATTTTATGCAATTTGGTCCTTATATTACTTAATTTTGATCTTGATTTTTAATTCTCATTCAATTTGGTTGTTAGTTAATGTATTTTGCAATTTTGTTTTCTTTTTGTCACCTTGAATGCAAACCTTAGATTTTTTTAGGTTAGAATTTTATTTCTTAAATTAGGGTCTTTATTTTTCCCTCTTTGGTTAAGTTTTCTTAGGTTAAATAATTAGATCCCTAGTTAGGATTCTTAAAATTAACGGAAAGATCCTCTTAGGCTTAGACATTAATTTGATTCCATAATAAAAATTGTTACCTAGGTTAGACTCAAAATTAGGCTCATAAATCACACTTCAAACCTAGTAAATTAGGCTAAATAAATCTCTTAATTAAGTTTAGTATATATCTTTAGATATTACCCCCACTTAAACCATTTTTAATAAAACTTTGAACTTTAAAAAATGTAGACATGATTAATTAAAATTTATGCATGTACAAACCCAAAACACGTTAGAAAATATGAGTGACCAAATGAGCGTCGTTTTACGGGCGTTGTGGGGTGCTAACCCTTCCCTACACGTAATCGTGCCCCCGATCTCGAGATTTTGTAATCTCTTGTTTGTTTTAGATTTTTGGTCTACCTATTAAAAAAGGACCGTTGCCTACTCCGTTATTACACACTGAAATATATTACAACTAAAGCCACCAGCTCTTTCTTTATCAATCATCAATTCAACGCTTCTATTCTGAAGCAAGCACTAAAAATTCCTGGGATTTCTGCTTTCTATCGGAAAAATTAAACCATGGCAACTGGTGAAGTCAAAGTTTTGGGTTCCTGGTCAAGTCCATATGTGATTAGGACGAGAATTGCACTTCACATCAAATCCCTCAACTACGAATTTATTGAGGAGAAATTATTGGAAGGCAAAAGCGAGCTTCTTCTCAAATCAAACCCGGTTTACAAGAAAATCCCAGTCCTCATCCATGGCGATAAGCCAGTCAACGAATCTCTAATTATCATACAATATATCGACGAGACTTGGCCTTCTGCTCCTTCCATTCTTCCTTCCGACCCGTATGAACGTGCCGTCGCTCGTTTTTGGGCTGCATATCTTGATGAAAAGGTATTCATATTTCATACTTTGATTGTTTAAATTGCGGTCACATTTTGTTTATAGCGGTTATACACATAACAGATGCTATTGCGTTCATTGTAGGTATCGCAATCATAAATTTTCTTTTTAAATCTGCACAATTTATTGTAAAACATATCGTGAATAACGAAAATAGCGGCGTTATTGCACAATTGACCATTATCCGTTAAATTACGGTCACGGTCCATTGTTATTAGTGATTCCGCTGCATACTGATATTTTGACAATAACAATCTCAAACGATCATTACGGTTGTATAGCGGTCGTTATTGCGGTTACGGTCTAAATCACTGTATTTTTGTTTTGCAGTGGTTCCCAGCAGTGATAAGCGTCGGGATTGCTGATGGAGAGGATGCAAAGAAAGCAGGAATAGCGCAATTGGAAGAAGGGCTGGCTCTAATGGAAGAAGCATTCGGGAAGTGCAGCAAAGGGAAGGATTTCTTCGGCGGGGATGAAATTGGGTTCCTCGATATCGCTTTCGGGAGCTTCTTGGGAGGGCTTAGAGTGACCGAGAAGATCAACGGGATAAGTCTGATGGATGAAGTCAAGACTCCTGCTCTGGTTAATTGGGCCGAAAGATTCTGCTGTCACACCGCTGTGAAAGATGTTATGCCTGATGTCGATGAGCTCACTGAGTTTGGTAAGATGCTTCTAGCCAGAATAAGAGCTGCTGCTGAAATTCATTGAAACAAAAAACAAACCGGTTGTTGAACTGAATTAATGTAATACTCCTATAAATTAAACTAGTTTTAATTCAGCATTTTTTTATAGCCACAGTTAATTAATTTATTATCCGATTAATTTAGATTCGGTATCATAAAGATCCATTATAGGACAAACCTTTCAATTCAATTTGTTCCATTCACAACGTCAAAATTTAAATTTTTGAGGTTGCCCATGGTATGTGAGATATGTTTTGTGATCACCATGTAAGGTTTGTTGGTATTTGTATGTTCGTTTTTCAATTTTATATGGTTATTTTTAGATTAAACAATTGGTATTTGCTAATTTTAAATTTGAATTGATCAACGAAATCAAAGATTGACAGGTTCATTAGAACTAAAATTAGCCAACAATAGTAATAAAGAAAACAATCATAGCCCTTCTCATAGATAAAAAAAAACCGGTCCTGAAAATAAAGTGCATTAAAATTACTTATAAAGTATTTGAATTTCAAAGTTCTCTTTACAATCCTTTGTTATGCATTAAAATAAAGATTTATATTTAATACACTGGCGATAAAAACTAAAAGTTTCCACAAGCACCTTAGTTTTAGGGATTAAGAATTCAGTTTAGGGTGTAATGTTTATGGGTTTAGGTGTAGGAATTTATAATTTAGGGATGGTGGTTAGAATTTAGAGTTTAGGGTTAGAATTTAGGGTTTAGAGTTTAAGGTTTTTTAGGGTAATATGGCCAGAATTTAGGTTTTAGCTATAAACCCTAACCCTAAATTCTAACCATCATCCCTAAATTCTAAACCCATGCCCCTAGACACTACACCTTAAACTGGATCCCTAAACCATAAAACTAAGGAATTTGTGACAACTTTTAATTCATACCGCCAATATATACAATAATTACCCTTAAAATAATTGTTTCATTTTTTTTACAAATTAGAATCTAGATTTGTATTTAAAAATAAGTTACAAATAAATACAATGCATCTCTAACATGAAAACTCAACGATTAATAGTCTTTATGACTCTATTCAAATTACTGGCTATATTGATGTTGGAGTGAAGATCGAGTAAATTAGTCTTACAGATTATTCCGCGAATGATTCTGAATGCACCGATAAACAGCCACAAAAGGAGATCTAATCATAGAAGACCGTTGTCTTTCCCTAATCAGAGGTAAATCGTGATAATATCAACACGAAACGTTAAACTATCATCGCAATAGAAATAACCATGCCAAAAGACATACTACACGAGAGAAAAAAGCGTCCATATTTGGCTAAATATTAATAAGTATCAATTAATGACAAAAATATCAAATATTACATTATACTAAGGGTGAACTACATTAGTAGTCCCTGAATTGTTAGGATATTTACATTTTAGTTATCAAACTTTTGAAGCTTATAATACAATCATTAAATTTTAATTCGCTTTTATTGTCGTCAGTTCCATTAAAAAACTAACACGATACGTTATTTTCTTCTTGTCATCTCTTTTTTCTTTATCTTATTTTTCCATTGCTAAAACCTTCCTCTTTAATGCTGGACTTCGAGTCCATCGTGCACTACCTCACCATCCTTCTTGGCTTAACCCGTGAAGAGTTCCATGAGTTTTCGCTGGGAGTAGATAGTACCAGATTGCTCGGATCGCATCGTGGACGAGTCGAAAGTCACCTTTTGCCTTTGTAAATATGTTTCAATGTACGACGGTGTATATCCATCCTTAAGTCTGGATTCCATATCATTTTTACTATTTTGAT
This sequence comes from Hibiscus mutabilis, assembly GCA_019671005.1. Lineage (NCBI taxonomy): Eukaryota > Viridiplantae > Streptophyta > Magnoliopsida > Malvales > Malvaceae > Hibiscus > Hibiscus mutabilis. The sequence goes on along the minus strand of CM033720.1, from coordinate 48,608,352 downwards.
CAACTGAGTTATGATGTATGTATCTTAGGTCTTATTATGAGTTATGTTTTGTTATTAACTTATTAATGCCATGGTCTGTGTTGTTATGCTATAATTATGCGTGTGAATGTGTTGGAAACCATGATTCATACGTTCATCATAAAATATGTTTGATTGGTGAAATGAGAATGTTAGGTTAGACATTAATATAACTGTATGCCAGGGATTTAAATAGCGGCCTGCGACCGCTATAGTTGTCGTTATATAGCAGTTTCGGCACTGTCCGAAACTGCAATACCCGCAATTGTTATGTCCATAATAGCATATGGTCTTTGAAAAATTCACGATCGCAATATCCATAATGACTATAATAGCATTTGTTATGTTCGGAACCGCGATAAACGCAATGCGACAGAAAACACGACCACAACCACGGTTTAAATCCCACTTGTATGCAACCCTATGAATTAGGATAGATTAGGTTGGGAATTTGAATGATGCATTTTAATTAAGTGATCATGTTTAAGATGCTTGAATTGAATGATAAGCATGTTTAGGTCTAGTGTTAAATAGATATTGTGTTGTGGATTGATAAAAGATGATTGAAATAATTAAGTATGCCAAATTATGATCTCTTGCTTTAGTTAGTGTAAGAATTGGTGTGAAAGTAGTTTGACAAGTATTAAACTTGTAAGTGTTTCAACATAATATGGAAGCGTTTAGGGATGTTTTGAGGCATTTAGAGACAAAAAATCTACAATTCTCTACAATTTTTTTATCTGGATGTATAATTTTATTAATGTAAAACCATACAAAAAGTATTTAGTACAAGCCTCATAAAAACCCCCTAATCCTAAAAGAGGGAAAAGAGTACTTGTACTAATCCAACACCGAAGCAAGGCCAAAAACATCAAGGATGGGTACGCCTGAGGTACATATCGGGACGTTCCAAATTGACGGGGTACGTCTGAAAGTGACCAGAGATGGTTGAGATATTTCTATGGATGTTTCGAGGAAGACATCAACTGCGTCGAGCCTCTCCCTTGATTCGTTCACGGTAACCTCAAGTAGGCAACCTTGCCCTCAGTTTTATGATTCGATCCTTAGAACTAGCTCTCTTTTCCTTGTCTGTTTGGCGTGTCACACGCCGACCCTCATACTCAGTGTCGAATCTGTTGTTGCCTGCCATCTCTTACTCAGTTATGTGAAAAATAGGCTCTGATACCGCTTGTCACAGGGCTAGAGTCCAATTAACTAATCCGTACAGCCTTAATACATGATCTTAAGTCGAAGACTAAGTTAGCCTTCAAAATGCTAAGCAAAAAGCTTAGAGCGAGCGGAAGCTTTTGGGAAATGTGGCTAACGCAAGGCAAGCAAGGAAAACAAGAGAAATGCGAATGTGAAGAGAAATATAACTCTTTTACTCAAGAAAATGAAGGAATCAATTACAATGGTGAGAGTGAGCCTCTATTTATAGGCTCACCTCCTTACATCTAACGGTCAAGGATGGTTTTATCCAAGCGCTGAGGATCATCCCAAGATTATTGTTCGCTAAATATGGAAACAAGATCATTCTCTTACAAAGTTGCCAAAAGTAAAAAGGCAAGAATCACTCAATAATATCACACTTAGGTTGGCAAAGGATATTTTCCCTAAGTGTTGGTCAAAAGATGATCTTCCTCAATGGGTTTTGGTCTCTTGGGAGGATTGGGCATGGATCAGCCCGATTTGCTAGGCCAAAACCTTATTGGTAGTATGTTGGGTGCTGACTTGGGTCCTAGGGTCGTGGTAAACTTGAAGGGTGCTTGTTTGGGCCCCTAGGTGTGCACAAAGGGTGTTGACTCAAGCTCCATGGTCTGGGCAACATGAAGGTTGCTTGTTTGTGCCTCTTTGGGTGTGATGAGAGTGTTCCCTTGGGTTTTTTTCTCATAGGCAGCATATGGGGTGCTTGTCTCGGCCTCATGGTGTGCGGGGAAGGTGCGGACTTGGTCTTCTCGATTTGGTAAAGCACGCGGTGTGCTTGGATAGGCTCCTTTGTGTGCTGCCATCTCGGTCATGGGATGGCGGCCCGTGACAATATGTATCAGCTAAAATATATTATAATCCATTAAAAAATATAAAGAATCCATTAAAATAAAAGAGGTCCATTGTACATAAATAAAGGGCCCAAATTGGCCCAAGCTTAATTGAAAAAAGACTTTAAGCCATAATCTTTCTTTCCATGCCCAACCAACAGGGAACCACAAAATCAAGGCAGATAAAACTCTATCCCTTATGCTTATGTGCCGCACCATCGCCCACCATTAGTTCAAGACATGATCTAACGGCCCAGATCGCATTGGAATGAGCTAGCGGGTCACACTTGCGCTTGAGGATCATGTGTCTATCGTTTAAACCGTCACTAGACCATTCGTCTTCCCCATTTGCTTCTACAATCGGCAACGATTACCATGCTCCACCGCCGCTGCCACCAGGGTTATTGCTTGCATCTCACTCCCTCGGACGCGTTCCCCAAATCAATATCAAGGGAAAAAGGGAAACAAATTGACAAGATCAATCAAAAAAGGAAGAAAATAAGAATTAAATTTAAAAGAAGGAAACATATCACTTATAATTCTGGGAAAGAAGCGAGAGATTCTCCCCATGTTCTTCTTTGAAATTGGCTAATCCACGATAGCCATCCATTGTAAAATCATGAAAAAATATATGTACAAGAAGCATATACAAAATATACTTAATTTCCAGAAGCAATAAAACCAGTAGCATTGTTGAGGTACATTGTCCTTTTGTTTTTATTTATTTTATTTTATTTGTTTTTGCTTTTGAAACAAAAAAATGAGGAGGTTATTACCCTTCGAGATGCATTTGTTCAACACTATTGCATGCCGCCGCCGCTCGCTGCCACGGGATCTCTTCATGCCCACCGGAGCCACAAATGTATATTGGTTCGGATAAGGGTAGATAGGATCGGGTGTAATGGGGAAGGTCTGATTGGGCCTAGGTTTAGATTAGAATGAAGAACGCTAGGATTTTTTGGTGGTGTTCTTGGGTTTTATGGGGTTTGTTTGAAAAAAATAGGTTTGGGTGAGTGTTTTAGTGTTTGTGAGTAAATGAGTAGGCTTTTAGGGGGATGAACGAGGATGAGTTCTTGGTGAAAGAGTGGGTTTGATCCGAAATGGGGCATGTTTCTAGGTAATTGGGTGTTAGTGTTGAGAGGAAAAATAAGAAAAGGGGAGAGAGGGTAGAATACAATCTGAAAAATGAGGAGAGGGGCAATTTTTTTTGGGATATAAGGGGCTTAAATACAGACCAGCTTGCTGATCTGAACTCCGATCTTGACCCGCGCCTTAGTCTCATGGATCTTGCACCGTGGCACCTCAACTCTCCTTTCTTTCAATTTCGTCACTTCTTTGCTTAATTTAGCTTTCGTGCTTTTATTTTATGCAATTTGGTCCTTATATTACTTAATTTTGCTCTTGGTTTTTAATTCTCATTCAATTTGGTTGTTAATTAATATATTTTGCATTTTTGTTTTGTTTTGTTTTTGTCACCTTTAATGCAAACCTTAGATTTTTTAGGTTAAAATTTTATTTCTTAAATTAGGGTCTTTATTTTTTCCTCTTTGGTTAAGTTTTCTTAGGTTAAATAATTAGATCCCCTAATTAGTATTCTTAAAATTAACGGAAAGATCCTCTTAGGCTTAGACATTAATTTGATTCCATAATAAAAATAGTTAACCTAAGTTAGACTCAAAATTAGACTCATAAATTTAAAGTAATAATGAGTCAAAGTTAAAAAAATTGACAAAAAAAGTTTAATATATCTTTAGACATATTGAATGAAACCATTTTTAGTAAAACTTTGAAGGCTTTAAAAAATTGAACACATGATGAACTTTATGCATTCAAACCCAAAAAACTAAGGAAATTTAAGGACTAAATAGTGTAATTTCACCATTTTAGGCTAACATATAAACGAACATATTCATGAATATTTTGTAATATGTTCGTTAGAACTCTAAACAAATGAACAAAAACGTAATATTAAAAATTTAACACGAATACAAACCAAACATGAATCCCTTTAAAATTAAAAATTCAACGAACTATTCTGAACAAACTTTTGTTTCTGCTTTAAAAAAAATTAAACCATGGCAACTGGTGAAGTCAATTTTTGGGTTCCTGGTCAAACATGTGAAGCCACACAAGAAAACAAAATCATAAAGTCAACAAAAATATATATTACGGCAAAAGGCATCTCTATCAAATCATGATGTTGTTGAAAATATTGTCCTCAAATTGATAAATTAAGAACATAATTAAATTAGTTTGATGTGCGTAAGGTATTGTATTAAAAGATATTTTATCATATAATACAATCTTGATGATTCAACAAGTTTTTTTATTGTAAAAAAACATTAATCAACAATAAATCTCAATAAAAATATTTAGCAAACTTAAAGGGGAAAGAATAAATGAGAGAAAAAAAAACTCATTTTTTGTGTATATAATGAAAATGAGTCGTTATATTTTCAGATTTGAATCAAAGAGAGATGCATATTGACTAGTGGACTGTTAAGATCTTAATCATAGTCAAAATCTTGAAAATTCTTTTCGTTTCTTTAATTGTAAATTTTCAGATTTGTTGGATAATCAATATATAAATTTATTCTCAGACGAGAATACATATTAAGCGTAGATTCAATGATACCAAGGATAATCTCTATACCAAGTGGCATTATCATTACTAAAATAAAAGAATCGCTCCTCACTGACCACAAACAAGAAGTATCTTGGTACTCCAAGAAATTGCGTTCTTCGATCTCGCTGATGGGAGGGCTTAGAGTGACCGAGAAGATCAACTCCTAAGTCTTGTGGACCCAACCACTCTGGTTAATTGGGCAGAAGAAGAGGCTGTCACACCGCTGAAGAAATTTATCTTGATGTCCCATGAGCTCTTGTCCCTTGGTAATTGGTTTGTCGCCAATGTCCCTCTTCTTGGACTTGAAATGTAAAAAAGAAACCGGTTGTTGGGGTGGCGAATTACTCAAAATTAAATCATTTTTAACGTGAATATTTTAGTTACAGTTAACCAATTTATTATCCATTAATGGAACAAAAGATCCAGGAGGACAAACGCTTCAATTCAATTTGTTCCATGGGAGGGCAAAATTTTTTTGAGGTTGCCCATGGTATGTGAGATATGTTTTGTGATCACCATGTAAGGTTTGTTGGTATTTATATGTTCGTTTTTCAATTTTATATGGTTATTTTTAGATTAAACAATTGGTATTTGCTAATTTTAAATTTGAATTTATCAACGAAATCAAAGATTGACAGGTTCATTAGAACTAAAATTAGCCAACAATATTAATAAAGAAAACAATCATAGCCCTTCTCATAGATAAAAAAAAAGCCGGTTAAAATAAAGTGCATTTGATAAAGTTTTGAATTTCAAAGTTCTCTTTACAATCCTTTGTTATGCATTAAAATAAAGATTTATATTTAATACACTTTGGCGATAAAAACTAAAAGTTTCTACAAGCACCTTAGTTTTAGGGATTAGGAATTCAGTTTAGGGTGTAATGTTTATGGGTTTAGGTGTAGGAATTTATAATTTAGGGATGGTGGTTAGAATTTAGAGTTTAGGGTTAGAATGTAGGGTTTAGAGTTTAAGGTTTTTTTTTTAGAGTAATATGGCAAGAATTTAGGTTTTCACCTATAAACCCTAACCCTAAATTCTAATCATCATTCCTAAATTCTAAACCATGCCCCTAAACCTACACCTTAAACTATATCCCTAAACCATAAAACTAAGGAATTTGTGAAAACTTTTAATTCATACAATAATTAGATACAATAATTTTTATTAAAATAATTGTTTCAAATTTTTTACAAATTAGAATCTAGAAAACTCGACGATTTAAAAAAAACGAAAATAAAATAAATACAATAAATCTTTTTTTATGAAAACTCAATAACTATTAATAGTCTTTATGACTCTATTCAAATTACAGGCTATATTGATGTTGGAGTGAAGATTGAGTAAATTAGTTTTTCTGATTATTCCCGAATGATTCTGAATGCATCAATAAACAACCACAAAAAGAGATCTAATCATAAAAGATCGTTGTCTTTTCCTAAATAGAAATCGTGATAATATCAACAAGAAAACGTTAAACATCATAGAATAGAAATAACCATGCCAAAAGACAGACTACACGAGAAAAAAAAGCGTCCATATTTGGCTAAATATTAATAAGTATCAATTAATGAAAAAATATCAAATATTACATTATACTAAGGGTGAACTACATTAGTAGTCTCTGAATTGTTAGGATATTTACATTTTAGTTATCAAACTTTTTAAAACTTATAATACAATCATTAAATTTTAATTCGCTTTTATTGTCGTCAATTCCATTAAAAAACTAACATGATACGTTATTTTCTTCTTGTCATCTCTTTTTTTTTTATCTTATTTTTTCCATTGCTAAAACCTTCCTCTTTAATGCTGGACTTCGAGTCCATCGTGCACTACCTCACCATCCTTCTTGGCTTAACCCGTGAAGAGTTCCATGAGTTTTCGCTGGGAGTAGATAGTACCAGATTGCTCGGATCGCATCGTGGACAAGTCGAAAGTCACCTTTTGCCTTTGTAAATATGTTTGGTAATGTACGTCCAACTCATGTGTATATCCATCCCCTAAGTCTGGATTCCATATCATTTTTACTATTTTGATCAACTGAGTTATGATGTATGTATCTTAGGTCTTATTATGAGTTATGTTTTGTTATTAACTTATTAATGCCATGGTCTGTGTTGTTATGCTATAATTATGCGTGTGAATGTGTTGGAAACCATGATTCATACGTTCATCATAAAATATGTTTGATTGGTGAAATGAGAATGTTAGGTTAGACATTAATATAACTGTATGCCAGGGATTTAAATAGCGGTGCGACCGCTATAGTTGTCGCTTATATAGCAGTTTGACACTTTCCCGAAACTGCAATACCAGTTTGTATATCCATAATAGCATATGGTCTTTGAAAAATTCACGATCGCAATATCCATAATGACTATAATAGCATTTGTTATGTTCGGAACCGCGATAAACGCAATGCGACAGAAAACACGACCACAACCACGGTTTAAATCCCACTTGTATGCAACCCTATGAATTAGGATAGATTAGGTTGGGAATTTGAATGATGCATTTTAATTAAGTGATCATGTTTAAGATGCTTGAATTGAATGATAAGCATGTTTAGGTCTAGTGTTAAATAGATATTGTGTTGTGGATTGATAAAAGATGATTGAAATAATTAAGTATGCCAAATTATGATCTCTTGCTTTAGTTAGTGTAAGAATTGGTGTGAAAGTAGTTTGACAAGTATTAAACTTGTAAGTGTTTCAACATAATATGGAAGCGTTTAGGGATGTTTTGAGGCATTTAGAGACAAAAAATCTACAATTCTCTACAATTTTTTATCTGGATGTATAATTTTATTAATGTAAAACCATACAAAAGTATTTAGTACAAGCCTCATAAAAACCCCCTAATCCTAAAAGAGGGAAAAGAGTACTTGTACTAATCCAACACCGAAGCAAGGCCAAAAACATCAAGGATGGGTACGCCTGAGGTACATATCGGGACGTTCCAAATTGACGGGGTACGTCTGAAAGTGACCAGAGATGGTTGAGATATTTCTATGGATGTTTCGAGAAGACATCAACTGCGTCGAGCCTCTCCCTTGATTCGTTCACGGTAACCTCAAGTAGGCAACCTTGCCCTCGGTTTTATGATTCGATCCTTAGAACTAGCTCTCTTTTTCCTTGTCATTTTTGCGTGTCACACGCCGACCCTCATACTCGATGTCGAATCTGTTGTTGCCTGCCATCTCTTACTCGATTATGTGAAAAATAGGCTCGATACACGCTTGTCACGGGGCTAGAGTCCAATTAACTAATCCGTACAGCCTTAATACATGATCTTAAGTCGAAGACCAAGTTAGCCTTCAAAATGCTAAGCAAAAGCTTAGAGCGGCGGAAGCTTTTGGGAAATGTGGCTAACGCAAGGCAAGCAAGGAAAACAAGAGAAATGCGAATGTGAAGAGAAATATAACTCTTTTACTCAAGAAAATGAAGGAATCAATTACAATGGTGAGAGTGAGCCTCTATTTGTAAGCTCACCTTCTTGCATCTAACGGTCTTAAGATGAATTGATCCAAGGGATAAGAATCATCCCATGATTCTTGTTCTTTAACTATGGAAACAAGATCAATCTATTACAAAGTTACCAAAGGTAATAGGCAAGAATCACTTAATAATATCACACATAGGTTGAAAATAAGATACTTTCCCTAAGTGTTGGTCAAAAGATGATCTTCCTCAATGGGTCTTGGTTTCTTGGGAGGATTGGGCATGGATCAGCCCGATTTGCTAGGCCAAAACCTTATTGGTAGTATGTTGGGTGCTGACTTGGGTCCTAGGGTCGTGGTAAACTTGAAGGGTGCTTGTTTGGGCCCCTAGGTGTGCACAAAGGGTGTTGACTCAAGCTCCATGGTCTGGGCAACATGAAGGTTGCTTGTTTGTGCCTCTTTGGGTGTGATGAGAGTGTTCCCTTGGGTTTTTTTCTCATAGGCAGCATATGGGGTGCTTGTCTCGGCCTCATGGTGTGCGGGGAAGGTGCGGACTTGGTCTTCTCGATTTGGTAAAGCACGGTGTGCTTGGATAGGCTCCTTTGTGTGCTGCCATCTCGGTCATGGGATGGCGGCCCGTGACAATATGTATCAGCTAAAATATATTATAATCCATTAAAAAATATAAAGAATCCATTAAAATAAAAGAGGTCCATTGTACATAAATAAAGGGCCCAAATTGGCCCAAGCTTAATTGAAAAAAGACTTTAAGCCATAATCTTTCTTTCCATGCCCAACCAACAGGGAACCACAAAATCAAGGCAGATAAAACTCTATCCCTTATGCTTATGTGCCGCACCATCGCCCACCATTAGTTCAAGACATGATCTAACGGCCCAGATCGCATTGGAATGAGCTAGCGGGTCACACTTGCGCTTGAGGATCATGTGTCTATCGTTTAAACCGTCACTAGACCATTCGTCTTCCCCATTTGCTTCTACAATCGGCAACGATTACCATGCTCCACCGCCGCTGCCACGAGGGTTATTGCTTGCATCTCACTCCCTCGGACGCGTTCCCAAATCAATATCAAGGGAAAAAGGGAAACAAATTGACAAGATCAATCAAAAAAGGAAGAAAATAAGAATTAAATTTAAAAGAAGGAAACATATCACTTATAATTCTGGGAAAGAAGCGAGAGATTCTCCCCATGTTCTTCTTTGAAATTGGCTAATCCACGATAGCCATCCATTGTAAAATCATGAAAAAATATATGTACAAGAAGCATATACAAAATATACTTAATTTCCAGAAGCAATAAAACCAGTAGCATTGTTGAGGTACATTGTCCTTTTGTTTTTATTTATTTTATTTTATTTGTTTTTGCTTTTGAAACAAAAAAATGAGGAGGTTATTACCCTTCGAGATGCCGCTGTTCAACACTATTGCAGTCGCCGCCGTTCGCCGCCACCAGGATCTCTTCATGCCCACTGGAGCCACGAACAGATATTGGTTCAGATAAGGGTAGATAGGATCGGGTGTAATGGGGAAGGTCTGATTGGGCCTAGGTTTAGATTAGAATGAAGAACGCTAGGATTTTTTGGTGGTGTTCTTGGGTTTTATGGGGTTTGTTTGAAAAAAATAGGTTTGGGTGAGTGTTTTAGTGTTTGTGAGTAAATGAGTAGGCTTTCAGGGGATGAACGAGGATGAGTTCTTGGTGAAAGAGTGGGTTTGATCCGAAATGGGGCATGTTTCTGGGTAATTGGGTGTTAGTGTTGAGAGGAAAAATAAGAAAAGGGGAGAGAGGGTCGAATACAATCTGAAAAATGAGGGAGAGGGGCAATTTTTTCGGATATAAGGGGCTTAAATACAGACCCGCTGCTGATCTGAACTCCGATCTTGACCCGCGCCTTAGTCTCATGGATCTTGCACCGTGGCACCTCAACTCTCCTTTCTTTCAATTTCGTCACTTCTTTGCTTAATTTAGCTTTCGTGCTTTTATTTTATGCAATTTGGTCCTTATATTACTTAATTTTGCTCTTGGTTTTTAATTCTCATTCAATTTGGTTGTTAATTAATATATTTTGCATTTTTGTTTTGTTTTGTTTTTGTCACCTTTAATGCAAACCTTAGATTTTTTAGGTTAAAATTTTATTTCTTAAATTAGGGTCTTTATTTTTTCCTCTTTGGTTAAGTTTTCTTAGGTTAAATAATTAGATCCCCTAATTAGTATTCTTAAAATTAACGGAAAGATCCTCTTAGGCTTAGACATTAATTTGATTCCATAATAAAAATAGTTAACCTAAGTTAGACTCAAAATTAGACTCATAAATTTAAAGTAATAATGAGTCAAAGTTAAAAAAAAATTGACAAAAAAAAGTCAATACTGGACATATTGAATGAGACGGAGAGAGTATTGGTGAAGGCATGAACTAAATTGAACACATGATGAACTTTGGAATTCAAACCGTGAAAACTAAGGAGCTTTAAGGACTACTAGTGTAATTTCACCATTTTAGGAGACATATAAACGAACATATTCATGAATATTCAACGAATATGTTCGTGAACTCTAAACAAATGAACAAAAACGTAATATTAAAAATTTAAACGAATACAAACCAAACATGAATCCCTTCAAAAATTAAAAAAAAACGAACACGAACAAACTTTTGTTCGTTTAAACTCGATTCATTTACGCCCAAACTTTCATTTCGTAAACATGGAAGCCACACAAGAAAACAAAATCATAAAGTCAACAAAAATATATATTACGCGAGGCATCTCTATCGGTCCATGATGTTGTTGGTGTTATTGCATCAAATTGATAAATTAAGAACATAATTAAATTAGTTTGATGTGCGTAAGGTATTGTATTAAAAGATATTTTATCATATAATACAATCTCATGATTCAACAAGTTTTTTTATTGTAAAAAAAAACATTAATCAACAATAAATCTCAATAAAAATATTTAGCAAACTTAAAGGGGAAAGAATAAATGAGAGAAAAAAGTTCTCATTTTTTGTGTATATAATGAAAATGAGTCGTGATATTTTCAGATTTGAATCAAAGAGAGATGCATATAGACTAGTGGACTGTTAAGATCTTAATCATAGTCAAAATCTTGAAAATTCTTTTCGTTTCTTTAATTGTAAATTTTCAGATTTGTTGGATAATCAATATATAAATTTATTCTCAGACGAGAATACATATTGGTAGATTCAATCCTACCAAGGGTAATCTCTATACCAAGTGGCATTATCATTACTAAAATAAATCCCATCGCTCCTCACTGACCACATACAAGAAGTATGGTACTCCAAGCAGCGTTCTTCGTCTCTGATGGCGTCGAAAGCGTCGAAGCTCCTGCTCTTGTGACCCAACCACCGCGCGTTGCAGAAGAAGAGGGTCGTCCGGAAGAAATTTATCTTGGTGTCCCACGTGTAGTCTTGTCCCTTCGCCATTGGTTTGTCGCCAATGTCCCTCTTCTTGGACTTGCAATGTAGGAAGAGATTCGGCTGGTGGGGTGGCGAATTAAGCAAAGGTAAATCATTTCGAACGTGAATATGATAGTTAGTGAACCATATACTTTCCACAAATGGAACAAGCAGGAGGGAAAACGCTAGCAGCAATGGGAGGGCAACGCTTTTGAGGTTGCCCATGGTATGTGAGATATGTTTTGTGATCACCATGTAAGGTTTGTTGGTATTTATATGTTCGTTTTTCAATTTTATATGGTTATTTTTAGATTAAACAATTGGTATTTGCTAATTTTGAATTTGAATTTATCAACGAAATCAAAGATTGACAGGTTCTTTAGAACTAAAATTAGCCAACAATATTAATAGAGAAAACAATCATAGCCCTTCTCATAGACCAAAAAAGCCGGTTATAAAGTATTTGAATTTCGAAGTTCTCTTTACAATCCTTGTTATGCATTAAAATAAGGATTTATATTCAATACACTGGCGGTTAAAACTAAAAGTTTCTACAAGCACCTTAACTTTAGGGATTAGGAATTCAGTTTAGGGTGTAAGGTTTATGGGTTTAGGTGTATGAATTTATAATTTAGGGATGGTGGTTAGAATTTAGAGTTTAGGGTTAGAATGTAGGGTTTAGAGTTTAAGGTTTATTTTTTAGAGTAATATGGCAAGAATTTAGGTTGTCACCTATAAACCCTAACCCTAAATTCTAATCACCATTCCTAAATTCTAAACCATGCCCCTAAACCCTACACCTTAAACTATATCCCTAAACCATAAAACTAAGGCACTTGTAAAAACTTTTCCGCCAATATATACAATAATTAGATGCTAGATTTTTATTAAAAAAATAAGGTACAAATAAAGACAACACATCTCTAACATGAAAACTCGACGACTACAAAGAAACGAAAATAAAAACCTTCTCATAAATATTTTTTTATAAAAAAATACTTAATAACTATTAATAGTCTTTATGACTCTATTCAAATTACAGGCTATATTGATGTTGGAGTGAAGATTGAGTAAATTAGTTTTACAGATTACTCCCCGAATGATTCTGAATGCATCAATAAACAACCATAAAAAGAGATCTAATCATAAAAGATCGTTGACTTTTCCTAAATAGAAATCGTGATAATATCAACAAGAAACGTCAATAGACAATAACCATGTCAAAAGACAGACTACACGAGAAAAAAGCGTCCATATTTGTCTAAATATTAATAAGTATCAATTAATGAAAAAATATCAAATATTACATTATACTAAGGGTGATCTACATTAGTAGTCTCTGAATTGTTAGGATATTTACATTTTAGTTATCAAATTTTTAAAACTTATAATACAATCATTAAATTTTAATTCGCTTTCACTGTAGTCAATTCCATTAAAAAAACTAACATGATACGCTCTTTTCTTCTTTTCGTCTCTTTTTTCTTTATCTCCTTTTTTTCCATTGCTAAAACCTTCATCTTTAATGCTTGACTTCGAGTCCACCGTGCACTACCTCACCATCCCTCTTGGCTTAACCCACAACGAGTTCCATGAGTTTTCGCAGGGAGTAGATAGTACCAGATTGTTCGGATCGCATCGTGGACAAGTCGAAAGTCACCTTTTGCCTTTGTAAATAAATTCTAGAGTTGGTATCATGTACGTCCAACTCATGTACGTCGATGTATATCCCCTTAAGTCTGGATTCCATATCCTTTTTACTATTTTGATCAACTGAGTTATGATGTATGTATCTTAGGTCTTATTCTGAACTATGTTTTGTTATTAACTTATTAATGCCATGGTCTGCGTTGTTATGCTATAATTATGCGTGTGAATGTGTTGGAAACCATGATTCATACGTTCATCGTAAAATATGTTTGATTGGTGAAATGAGAATGTTAGGTTACATATTGATATAACTGTATGCCAGGGATTTAAATAGCGGTCCGTGTCCGCTATAGCAACCGTTATATAGTAGTTTTGGAACCGTCCGACAATAACTGTTATGTTCACAATAACATCTGTTATGTTCGAAACCGCGATAAACACAATGCCACCGAGAACATGACCACAACCGCGGTTTAAATCCCAGTTGTTTGCAACCCTATGAATTAGGATAGATTAGGTTGGAAATTAGAATGATGCATTTTAATTAAGTGATCATGTTTAAGATGCTTTTTTTTGCTCGGCAAGTATTATTTTATTAAGTAGTTAAAGACCTAAGTTGTGTGCCTCATTAAAAACCTATCTAGACCTAAATGGAGGAAAAGAGTACAACACAACCAAGATAAAACAGCAGCGAACAACTCGGACACCAACACCGACTTAATACAACTAATATTCACCCATGCGGTACATGTAACAAATACAAAACAGCAATCTCACATGATTATCAAAGACCAACGCCAACACAGAAGCAAAGAACAACCAACACACTCTCGAAACAATTTATGCAGAGATACGCAGCAGCATACTCCCCACCGTCCAAGGCAAATTAGCACCAAGCGCAGAATCTTCTTGCTGTCTGATCTATCCGCAATAGCACACCACCCGTTTGAACATATAAAACTGAAAATCTAGAAGCTCGAAATCATCTTAAACCAATTTGTAACAGACTGACAATCCATAACTCAACTCATCACCACCAGACTCTAAAAAGCTCAATTCTTCATGTTTCTGCCACAATTGAGATCATGAAGGGTTGGCCACCACAACCAAGGCAAATATAATCAAAGGCAATCTAAATTAACATGATTATATTCTCCACCTCAAGAAAAACCAGGCTTTGCCAATCCATTTACTTATAAAGAACTTCTAACACCGACTTGAATGCAAAAGCAACTTTAGAATCTACACCTTGGCAAGGCACGAGCCCGAAAGTAGATGCACAAAATAGCCCATGCTCCTATCTCAAAAACCCCTCCGCATCCTGCTGCAACCTGCGTCAAAGCTCCAAAAATGTAACTTTACACTGCCCACTACAGGTTGAACCAAAACCTGAGAATTTCTCCCTAACAACATCCTCACTTGTTCACGGATCAACTCAACAATTAGAAACATGATCTGCACATCAATCCTTGAAAAGCAAGAAACCTCAAATCAGATCAGTTACAGTGGGGAATCAACAGTTTCCCAAAACTCCCAAAAAACATTAGAACCTCAATGTCTACAATCACCAACTAGTGAGTTTCCTAGGGTCCCTGGCATCTCAAAGGCTTCCTGTAGAGTGAATTTCACTTCCAACTCTCGCCCCAAAACTCATCTCCATAAGCCTCCCAAAACAGTGTTAATACTCCAATTTCGATCAACCAATTAAAATAATCCATCCCCACATTCTATCTTCATTCAAAACATGGATAAAAACCTCTCAGCACAAAACAAAGCACCATTAGGTTTGGAGCAAAAACAAGCCATCTACCCTCGTTAAACTTCCCACTTACCTACTTCTCACACTCCTAAAAAACTGTAATGAAATCACTACACGCAACTTACCCTAACGGCAACAGTTTTCCAAACAACCATCTATCTACTATTACAATAAGCCTTGAATTCATAGTGGTAAGACAATTTTCTTTAAAATTTAAATCATCATCATACCATAATCGCCCAACTTCGATTTCAGATACATCTTCTTTCTTAGTTTTTTGTCGCATAACCATCTCAGCCATGTGCATACAATATACTTTACTGACTGTCTTCATCTTCGTTCCAGACCCCAAACCCCTAATGTTTCATGGCAGAATCTTCATCCTGAGAGACACTCCCAGACTTTCAAACAGCTAAATCTCCTTGTTTCGATATTCAATTTCTTCTAGTGTTGCAATTTCTTCCACCACTTCATTCTCGTCACCTCTGAATTCAATACCAAGACGCTTCCCAGCAACTAAAGTCTTCTTTGCCCCCTTGATATAATTATCCCACCTTTCTTGCATGTCAGATTCGGTTAGGGACCTTCCTTCTAGACCAGAATTCTCATTTTCCTTTCCTTTATTTTCCTTCTATGTCTTTAGGCTCCTCCAAGGCTAGTTTGTCACCCATATGGTTCCCCACAATGTCCGCCCAACTTGGCCCACATCTAACCGGTCTTCTAGAATTTGAAGTATCAGGCATCCCTTTATCCTGACTTTCTAAAATACAGATCTGTATGGAGATATTTTCCCCGACAAAAGCTTCGTGATTCTCAACCCCTTCGTTCTTCTCCATGCTACATAACACTTTAGGATCATGATTGCTAAATCCCAGATCATGCGAAATGCTTTTTTCCTCATTTAATGTTCTGTCTTGAACATAGAAAGGGACACCGAGACTTTTGTACTTCTCCCTCTGAACTGAACTCGCCGTAGAATCTGAAGAGCTCCCGGCCGACTTCTTCTCCATCTTCTGTTTTTGATCACTTGGCAATTCATTACACCTGAAATTCGGACTTGAGCACTCGGAAACCCAGATTTTGAAGACATTGTTACCTACTTCCAACTCCACTGAATCATCAATTTTCTGAAGCTGATTTGTTGAAACCAGCAACGTCATCCTTTCGCACCCATATGATTGAAAAGAATTTTTCCCCCAGAGCTAAGAGTGATCCCCAACGCCCTGCAATTCTCTTATATGTCTCCTGGTTCCAGCAATGTAAAGGGATACCTCTCAGCTCCACCCAAGTTGCTCTTTTTGTTATTGTAACACTTTAACGTATAATCGCAAATCGAATATAAATTAAATATGTAGCGAATTCGTTTAAAGAAATCTCGACTTATAAATTTATTTTTACAAGTATTTACAAATTTTAGTTTGTAAATCTAACCCTTTCTCGATTTTCTTGAAAACACAATCTATGTGCAGTTAGCGAGTTTCAACTCTGAATTTATTAATTTAAAATATATTTGGCAATTATTAAAAACAATAGCTCAATTCATGGTGAAAACTAGGTTCGCTATCTAGGCCCTTTCTTGACTTTAAAATCTTTACACGATTACCGATTATTATTATTAACAAAGTAATTTATCTTATCTACCTTAGCTTTATTCTGTTACAATGCTAATGCCTTATTTTTCTTTATCTGTATACGATTTATCATCAAAATCGATTACTTATCTATCATTTAGTCTAATTTAATGCATCATACTCTATTAGCAATTAAATAATTTCATGCCCACTAGAGATTATCATATGCTAGAATATCTTACTAATGTTTTGCAGATTGAAGCTTGATCAACATGCTCGACTCTTTTTCAAATACTCCATCTTAATCTACGTGTGAAATAAACACACGCTAAGTACGAACTTAGTGAGGCAAAACTTATAAATAAAGTACTTTAATTTTAATAAAAATTGCATAATAAATAAAATACTGAATATAACATATAAGAATTTAAAATCTTAATCGAAGTCGTTCCTCTGTCATGTAACCTGTAAAAATTAACATGTCATATATATATATAAGGCAATGTCATGTAAAATCAAATATCCAGTAAATCACTTGTTTTCATTTGAATCATATCACTTTCACTTTTCACTTTTCTTTAGATCACTTGTACTTGTTACTTTTTATTCAATTCATTGCGAGTCACTATTGAGTATGCACATGTGCGGCATCAACTAATATGTTGTGCCATAATAAATCACTGTATCACTGCTGTAATTTAACAGCATCACTGTATCACTAAGTCATAGTTGTAGAACACAACGTCACTGTATCACTATATCACTATACTCCACCTCATTGGCATGCCAATTATACTAAGAATCCCAATAATCATACAAAGAGCTTTTAACATCAATATATTGTAAAGATCATTATAAACCATTTAAAAATTATTGTAAAATATATCAATTTACGATTCAAATTCTTTTCCTTACAAATCATTATAGGTTGACATATTATATTTCTTTCTCATATTATATATATATATAATATGTAAAAATGCACTCACTTGAGCCATTTATTAGCTTGCCTCACTAAGCTCTATTCGATCCTTTCTTTCATAGTACCTTGAACCTTCTTTTGATTCGGATCCAAACTTCATTAATCACATGAATGTAAACAACATTTGTTAGATTCAAATCTAACAGTTTCTCAAACCTGTTATCAAATCTAATCATTCGTATATAAAAATTCCTCTTTCCTTCCTTATACTGTCCAAAACTCATTGTGGTCCTTAATAACCATTTAGAACTTCCATTAACCCTTTTCAAGCTTACTAATTAACCTTAGATACAAAATGTATCAATTCTCATTTTCTTCAGATTGTACTACATTCAAATAAATATTTCTATAAAATAATCTACAACTAGAATTCAATTCCGTTTTTCTGAAAAAAACTAGATTCAATAAGCTTTTCAATTATATAAATTAATAGCCCAAATTCAACTTGTACGGTTTATGGCGAATTTTCAAAGTCAATTACAATGCTGGAATTCGGAACAGACTGTTGCTATGTTTTCTGACATTTCGTCACTTAAAAATTCATATCTTTTGACTCGAAACTTGAAACCATTTTTCGTTTGTTGGAAACGAAACTAGACGAACAAATCTTTACATCGGTATAAAATTCACCATCTAACTATTTTTGTAGAATTTGTGGTGAATTTTCAAACTTACTGCCATAATTCAATTTTTTACATAGCTTCCATAATTAACTTCAACTTTTATACTACTCCTTACTTCTATACTTGTCAATTTAGTCTCATTATTTGCTTTAAACCACCAACTTATCACCTTCTTCATCAAATAATTATTCACAATAGTTCCCTCTAATTTTCATTCTTTATCGAATGATCACTAATAATGCAAAGGTAGGGATCCAAATTTCTTAACTTTGCAAATTAGTCCTCAATTCAACATTACCACCTTAATTCCATCATTACAACTAAAATTCAGATTTAGTCCTTATCCAAAAACTCATTTTCAAATTGGTCACTTAACTTTGACAAATTGTCAAAATGGTCACTAATTCAATTTAACATTGGTTTAGCATTCTAACATCAATTTCACATCTCCAACATCCTTAATAACATAAATACACACCAAATCCATACAAATTTAGATTTGGTCCTCTAACTTTTCAAATTTCTGAATTGGTCCCTATCAAATTAACTTAGGGTCTTGCTTCCAAACAATAAATCAAGCTTACTAAATCATTAATTCAACATCACAAACCCTAAATTAAACTTGAATCCATAAACCCTAATCGTCTTCATAATAATCTAAATATGTAGAAGTAAAATCTCAACTCAATATCATGATTTTAACATCATACTAACTTGATTTCAACTTGAATTCAATCATGGAATCATAAAATCTCAAAATCCCCAATTGATCCATAAACCCTAATTTCTTTCTCATGTAAATTCTCATAAATCAAGCATGAATTCGATGAATTATTGATATCAAAAGATAGAACTTGAAGAGTAGAACAACTTTGTAGTTGAAGAGATTACCTGAAAACCGAGTTTCGGGGCTTGAATCGAGCTTGGAAAAATTTTCTCTTTCTTTCCCTAGCTCTCACGTTTTTGGCTTGTTCATCTTTTCAGCATTATTTTACACATATATCCATTAGCTGAATATTAAATTCATTTAATAGTGAAATTACAATTTTGCCCTTTTTATCCAATGGTTGAGATTGATTTTATCATCAATCAAGGGCCAAGATTTAATCTTCTATTTCCTCTTTCCAAAATTGCGCTTATAACTTTTTAAATATTTTAAAATTTCCATTGGGGCCAAATGACCAATTTGCCCTCCAACTAGTTTTTATTTACTAGTTTGCCATTCTTGTAAAAAATTCAACTAAGTCTAGTTGGAATCCAACCAAATATAATAAAATATTCATAAAATAGTATTTTATGACTTTTCAATGGCTTTTAGATCATCCTCTAAAATTTCAGTTCGATCTGATTTCCTGATATTCATAAAATACTTTTACTGCGATTTCACCTTTATCGAGCTATCGGATTTATTCCAAAAATTCCATATTTCTATATTCAGGGAATAATCTCAATTATCCCATAAAAACTTCCTTTTCTAAGGACTTAGACTGAATTTTTTTAACTCAGTCTATTTTCCCGATACTTATCGAAAATCTTCATAGAATAAAATTTCTCTTAGAATTCCTTTATCGATAATCCATACGAATATTCTCTACTCTTACTGAATCCAAAATATCGTTCAGAAACACTTTTATGGGACCTTCCCGGAGGTCACCCATCCTAATATTTCCCTGGCCTGAGCACGCATAACAATTTTATTCGATCCAAATTCAGTACTTTGTACTGCATCTTAATTCTTAAAACCGATATCAAGGTACTTATTTGGATCCGATTCACTCTTATACTGAATAGAATTACTTATCGGGAAAATTTACACTTTAGTCCTCAAACTTTTACAAAGTTTATACTTTAACCACCAAAACTTTCAAAGTTTACAATTTGATCACTAGCCAAAAATTGGATATTACAATTACCGTGAAAGATTCTGACCAATGCTCCACTTCTACGAAAATCTCTTCTAGAAGAGACCAGTTTTGTTCCTCCAATAAGTTGAGCAGCTCATCATCCTGAATTTCAATAAGGAATTTTTGGCCACCCAGAATTTTGACTTTCAGTTCTCCAAGTCCCTATTTCCGAAGCCTTTCTTTAACATTTTAAGAGGAACAAACCGTCGCCATCGAACCTATTAGGCATTTACTTAATCTCCAGAGTGACTCATCCTCCACATGGCCCTGAATTCTTTTCGTGGTGTGACCTATGTTCATACTGGGATCGCTGTGACCTACTCGTTGACTTGTTTTGTCCTTCTCTGCCTCTACTTTTTTGTCAGGGCTAATGTTTACATTTTATTCTCTCTCTCTGGTAACCCGCCTATTTGGGAGGAAATCTTGTTTGTCCCTTTTGAATCTAGCAAATGAGACAAATAGTCTGAATCCATATAATCTGAACCCATTTAGCCTTTCAATGGCTCTAACTGCATCCTTTCTATTTGAAAACCGAGCAAAGCCAAACCGGTTGCCTTTCATATCCAGTTTCTTCGCGATAAAAGGGTCCAACAGGTCACCGTGCCTTCCAAACATTTGCCGTAAACCACTCTAGTGTAGCTTCGATGGGAGATTGCTGACGAAGAGAGTGACTGATCCTCTCCCACTGGTTCTTCCACTAGTTTTGCTCCTGTCCGCCATTATTGAGTGATGTTATACAGAGGATAGAAAACAACAATTAAGAACTTAAATCATCTTGTGTGGTTGACGATGGAACCGAAATGCGGTTCTGTCCGTAAGCTAAAACTTTTTGATGATGGTGTACTTGATTAATTGCTATGTTTTTAAGATGCTTGAATTGAATGGTAAGCATGTTTAGGTCTAGTGTTAAATAGATATTTATTGTGGATTGATAAAAGATGATTGAAATAATTAAGTATGCCAAAATTATGATCTCTTGCTTTAGTTAGTGTAAGAATTGGTGTGAAAGTAGTTTGACAAGTATTAAACTTGTAAGTGTTTTAGCATGAAATGGAAGTGTTTAGGGATGTTTTGAGGCATTTAGAGACGAAAAATCTACAAATCTCTACAATTTTTTTTATCAGAATGTATGATTTTATTAATGCAAAACTATACAAAAAGGACTTAGTACAATCCTCATTAAAAACTTCCTAATCCTAAATGGGAAAAAGATTACCCGTACTAATCCAACACCGAAACAAAGGCCAAAAAACATCAAGGACGAACAACACCCCAAAACCAACCTCAATCCTCAAACAAATACCCAAAGCCAAACCTCTCTATCCACCCCTTCTTTTGCCAGGGTATCCGCAATACAATTGGCCTCGCAGAATACTTGATGAAAACAAATACAACGAATCACACAATATCGATATTGTTCACGCAATATCAGCATAGAAAAATGAAAAAAAAAATCAGTATGCCTTTTTAGTACCGGTGTTAATACTCATCTACCAATATTGGTAGAACGGAATATTAATGCTTAAATTTGACTTTTTAAATGTTGAAACCTGGAAAGCACGGGTACGACAATCTCATACCATTTTAAGTACTCAAAACGTCCATGCGATGGGTACGGGACGAGTATGGCTGAGGTACGTATCAGGACATTCCACGTTGACGGGGTACGTCTAAAAGTGACTGGGGACGGTTACGATATTTCTAGGGAAGTTTCGGGGACGACATGTGATCTTCACGCGATTCCCCAAGGCTATTTTGTAGTTGCGCTTCGACATTGATTCCAACAGCCTCACCGGCGGAGGTGAAGCGACCAACAGAAAGAAAAGCTCAGATGAAAAATCAGGTGAAAAAGCGACTTTTTCTGCTTTTGGCCCTTAAACTATGATTTGGGTAAAATAGGCTCTTAAACTATCATTTTGGCCACTTTAAGCCCTTAAACTATGATTTGGGCAAAATAAGCCCTTAAACTATCATTTTTTGTCACTTTAAGTCCATAGTTACAAAAATATCATTTTATAGGTTTTTCTAACATATATAAATATTTATGTTCTTTTTAAATTTTAAAATATCATATATCAAAATAAGCCCCTAAACTATCATTTCTGGTCATTTTAAGTCCGATAGTTATTTAAGTCAAAAGAAAATTATTTCGACTAATAAGATGTTGACACATCACAAAGATTTTTTGACCAATTAATAGTTTTGGATAGGGGTGTTAAAAAATACCCGACCCGACTAACCCGACCCGATTACCCGAACATAAATAACCGGGATTTACCCAGAAATTTTTTTACCCGGGTCAGGCCCGGGTCACAAAATTAAGAATTTTTTAGTACACGATTACAATCAGGTATCCGAATATATTTAAAATTAATATTTTTTTTATTCAATATACATATTTTTATATTAAACTAAGAAAAATTCTAAGATTTTTTATATTTTTATATTTAATAAATACATATTTTTATATTAAACTAATAAATACATATTTTTTATATTTTTATATTAAACTAATAAAATATTTATATTTAAAAAATATATATTTTTATATCTAGGTACCCAAATACCTGAATTTTCGGGTACCCGCAAAAATCGGGTCGGGACACGGGCCGCATTTTCTACTACCCGAAGATCCGAGTACCCGGTACTTCATGTACCCAAATACTCGGGTACCCGGATTTGAACACCCCTAATTTTGGGGACTAAAAGAAGAAAAATGATATAGTTTAGGTACTTATTTTGACCAAAAAATAGTTTAGGGACTTAAAGTGATCAAAATGATAGTTTAAGGGCCTATTTTGCCCAAATGATAGTTTAAGGGCCAAAAGCAAAAAAAAGCATAGTTTGAGGGTTGTTTTTTGGTTTAAGCCTTTATTTAATTATAGATGGGTCTTTCAAAACAGATTCCATAAATATGTTTTTTACTACTTTATTTCCCATGAAGAAAAGAACCATATTATTCATGAGTATTTGTTGCTTTATTTAATTATGAGTAATTATTAAAAAATATTATTTTTTACTTTAACTTTTGAATGTATTCTATTTCTACAGGTTCTGTAATTATTATTATCGTACCATTGCCGTACTCGTACCCTGTAATTTTAAAAATTGCTGTTTCTCGTCCTCGTCTTCGTTCCCGTATCCGTATCAGTACAACATAGGCTGAAACGACTCATGTACTTGATATGATATGCATTTTAGCCCCTTATTAGTTAATATGCATTTGTTGCTTGATTGTTTGGGGGAAAATAATTTTTAATCTAATTCGTCTTTGCTCTGATCAGGGACGGAGCCTTGTTATGCATGGGAGGGGCTCTTGCCCTTCCCAAACTTTTTTGGTATAATTGCATTGGTGGTCCCTTTTATTTTAAATAGTAGTCAAATAAGGTTTTGCCCCTCTCAATTTTTAGATTTAAAGGCTTAGTAGACATTTGCCCCTCCTAATGTTTGATCCTAGCTCCGTCCCTGGCTCTGATCTTCGAATGCAGTGCTTTCGACCTAGTCTACGACTATAAGCCGAATATATGATGTTGCACTTATTCTAGGAAAGAAGAAGAAATTGTGAAATAAAGAAGAAAAGAAGAAGCAAATGTCCGAATATAACTTGAGAATGTTGTTGAAGCATGTGATTTGGGAGGCTCGTTATTACAGTGTTGGTGTTTTCCCCCTTATTAGAATTCCAGATTGTTTTCAAATTTCAGAATTGGGAAGATGGTGATGGCAATGGAGACGGAGATGGGAATTTTTTTTAGTTTCTTAATTAATTGATTAATATTATTAATTTAATAGAAAATGGGTTAAATGACTAAATGAGGGACTAAATTGACATAATATTGAAATGTTGAGGCTAATTTTTTTAGAATTAGGATCAAATTAAAATAAAGTGTAAAGTTTGAGGGATAATTTTTTTATTATAGCATGTCATCTACCATCAATTTTAACGATATTGGACCAATTTGTTACATTTTAAAGTCGGAAGACCAATTTTTAACTTTTTATACTCAAATGATTCAAAAATGTTATATAGTTAGGGGAGTATTTATGTAATTTACCCTTTATTGATAAATAAAATTAATATAAAAATTATCCAAAGTATAAAGCCAAAGATGCTATTAACTCTTTGCCCATTTTTCGGAGTCTCTGTCAAAGGACCCGTAGGGGTGAGCGTTCGATCGAGTCGAGTTAAAAAATTTCGAGTTATTCGAGTTGACGCGTCATATTTTACAACTCAAACTTTATTTGAAATTTTTTCAATTCGAGTCGAGTTCCTATAAAAATTTAATTGTAATTATTTATCATGTTACAGTACGGTTTGATTCCAATTTAAATCACTTTCTCTAATCATATAAGGTATGTATATATATATTTCTTCATATTTTTCCATATGTTGCAATATTTCTTCATATTTTTATATATCGATATATATATTTAATAAAAAATTGAGGGACTCGTCTCGAACTTAAAAACAAATCCATTAATTACTAAAATTTTGAGTTATTCGAGTTTCTATTTTACAGCTCAAACTTTATTCAAAATTTTTTCGAGTCGAGTTTATGAAATTTCGAGTTGAGTCAAGATGAGTCGAGTATTTTCGCATCGAGTCGAGTTATTCAATTTTTTTGAGTCAAGTCAAGTTTTGCTCACCCCTAAGGACACGTGCTCCACCGGGATTGTTCTAACGAGAAGAGTTATATTTCTTATGGGAAAATTTTAGACTGTCGTATACCATATACACTATTAATTTTTAATTTAAAGGAAAAAAATCTAAAAAATTAAAAGATTTTTTTCTCCTAACCAATGTCATTAAAATATGGGTTAATTGTATTTTTGGTGTACAAATTATACTCAATTCCGCTATGACATATTTTTCAAATAAATATATTTATTTAATACATAGTAGCAAGATTAGTCCTCAACAATACACTATTTTTAATTTCAACCTTAAGATTTAAAATTGTTATAAAAATATTTATTTTAAAAAATTATAAAAAAAAATTCAAACTAATCTTAATTAACATGTGGCCTAATATTAAAAATTAAAATTAATTTATTTTAGATATTTTTATGTTTCTTGATCTTTCCCTTCTTTATATTCTTTCATTGGAGCTTCTTAAAAACCTTAAAGTTATGATTTTCAATTAAATAAAACAAAGAAATACATAGCTATAATTTTTTAAAAAGTTGAAACTTAACTGTTACTGATTCTAATGATATTGGTATTCATAAAATTATGATTCTTTATAAACAAGATCCCAATTTCCAACCCTATTTTTTTTCTTTCTCTCCAATCTTCAATTTCGATTCAGACATAACAAAGAAATTTTGTGATAGATTTCAGAAAATACCAAGCAACATGAAATTTTAAAAATATTGTTTTATATACCAAAATTTGAAGATAATTTAATGAATAAACACTAACACTAAAAGGGTAGAAACATTAAGTAAATAAAAGTTATTGACAATAAATAAGATGTAGTCTAAAGTCTCATTATTTAAACCTTTAATTGTTTAAATTAACAATGTGAAAGAGCAAATCACACAATATAAATAAGACTTATAAGCCTTGTGTAAAGTCAGATTTCATAAAAAAATATCATCTCCATCCATGACTCCGTAACCCAAACTTAGGCGATTGAATCCAAGCTATAAATCAGATGGTGGGAAACCAGGTGTTAGGTAACTAGTTGAATCACTTTTTTTTTTCTTCAATTGATCTTCAACGACAGTCGAACCATACTAGCTTCAGTCGCTTTGGGTTTTGTTGGGTTAAATAAGGAGAATACAGAAACAAAGATTTTGAGGGGGATTCAATCAAACGAAAAAATATTTGTAAAGTTTTTTAATATATTTTTATAAATTTTAAAATAAAATTCATTTTTTAATTTTTAAACCTTAAGGAATAATTGATAGAATATGCAAATATTGAGAGTTAAATTTATTGAATTATTTTTAAAATTAGGATCAAATTGATTAACGTATAAGTTTTGGGACTAAAATTGTTGTTATATCATGTCACATCATCATCTCCGTTAATTCTTAATGGTCAGTGAGCAAAGTAGAAAAAATGTATCATTAAAGATTATTCTTGCAAAAAGAAAAATAGTATGATGACCAAAATAAAAGACAAGTGATAATTTGGTGGTTAATAGTGTAGTTTATCCTATTTCATATTAGTGGTGTATATCAATGTATGCCATTAGTAGTGTACATTGGTGTATGACATTCAATGTAGACTCATCATTTCTTATGATCATTGTGATCCTTTCTCTATTGTCTTTGTCACTCCAGCCCTTGAAAGTAAGGACAGTGCTTTCGGTAGTTGTCGTTAAATATTTTGATTGGTGGATTTTTTGTTGATCTAGACGTATGAACTTCAAACTTTTAAGTCTCGTGTGATCTGTTTTTGGGTTTTTGTCGATCTTTGTTTCGATCTTTGTTTCGATCTTTGTGACGGTTATATTTCCTTTGTCTATCTTTGTGACGGTTATATTTCCTTTGTGTTTCTCGAGTTCTTTCATTACATGTTTCTTTCTAAGTTTTTTGATCTTATTTCTTGATAAATCATAATTCTAATCATAATCCTACATATATATGATGGGAAAGGGACTCTAGATGAAGGAAGGGGAGTGCTCTTAATGAGTCTAAAACCCATGACCTAAGGGAATATAAGGGAATAAAGATGAACAACTTAGCTAACCAGACAAATGTGCTTGCTCAAATCTTTTGACCTTATTTGTATGATTTATTTGTGTTGAATGAAATGACTCATCTTTGATAAAAAAAAAATCCTCATTGGTCATAAATACTCCATACACAAAGGCTCTGTTTGGTAAACAACTTTTTGAGACAATTAGAGGTTTAAAGCATTTTTAGAAGTTTGATCAATCAAATCCGCTAACTTAGATGTTTGGTAAATAGAGGATTGTAATAGCGAATTGGGGTGAAACCTCTCATTTTAGGAGCTTTTTGAGTTAAGGTTTGGATAAAAGAACTTATAAAGACTCTTTTGTCCTTGATAATTATAAAAATTTCTCTAAATAACATAAATTTGAATAACTAATAAAATTAAAAAATAATTTCATAAATAATTAATAGCATTATATTTCAGCCTCTGCAGAAGAACATGAGATTGCATTTCGCTTCATGTCATGGGACAAGCTCCCCAATCCGAGTCACAATACCCCATAAGCTGCAGTGAACTTGATGCATCAAATAAAAGACCCTGTCCTGGATTTCTTTTGATGTATCGAACCACCCTCATTGCTGCATCATAATGACCTTTCATAGGTTGTTGCATAAATTGGCTTAAGTGTTGTACCGTATACGTGATGTCTGGCCAGGTTTGAGTCAAATATAAAAGCTTTCCAATAACTCTTTATTTCCTTTGTTCACAACTTTGCTATACTCTATTGAAGTCAACTTTAAATTTTCTTCCATTGGCGTATTGGCCAGCTTAGCTCCACTGGCTCTATTTTCTGAAATGAGTTCTAATGCATACTTACATTGATTGATGACAATTCCTTTTGTAGACCTTGCTACTTCAATGCCTAAGAAGAACTTTAAGTCTCCCAAAGACTTTATCTTAAAATTCTTATGTAACATAGTCTTCAAATCTGAAATTAACCGCTCATCATTTCCGGTAATCAACAAATCATTGACATACACTAACATAACAACAATTCTGTCACCTTCTCTTTTGGTAAACATTGAGTAATCATGTTTACTTTGTAAGTAGCCGTCATTTAACAAAGCTTGAGTTAGCTTCTGATTCAATTGTCTTGAAGCTTGTTTTAACCCATATAAACCCCTTCGCAATCAGCATACCATATTCTCCCCCTGATTGCAAAACCCAAGAGGCATTGTCATGTACACTTCGTCAACTAAGTCTCCTTGTAGAAATGCATTGTAAACATCCATTTGTTAAAGTGGCCAATTAAAGACAGCAACCAATGAAATGATCATTCTAACTGTAACATGTTTCACCACATGTGATAAGGTTTCTTGATAATCCACCTATAACACCCCTTTCCCAGCCTGGTAGAGAACCGGGTCGAAAGGCGTTATCGAAACAAACGGTGATCGGTGCAATCAATATTTGATAATTTAATGTTGTCATGTTTTGCAATAATTCAATAGAAATACAATAATTCCGATAACTCAATACGAAGCCATGTTGATCAACTCTGGACCAATTTTAAACTTTTACAAGTTTTAGGGACTAATCTATAATTTTAGTATTTTAGTGGTCGTTTTCTGAAATTAACCTTACTCTACTGAAATCCAACCTATATTCAAATATCATACCAATTTTTATGTTAATCGGAGTTCATTTACCCATTCAATTACACTATACAATGTTTAGTGACCAATATGCAATGTTTTAAACTTATTCCAATTAACTTTTAACAGATTTACCTGTATCGGTATCGGTACTCGAGAGGCCGTACCGACACACTTGTGTCATGGCCGTTAAAATAGTTAGGATTCAAGGAGTCTGTATCGATACGGTGTCTACCTGTATCGATACGCAATACATATGTTATAATTATCAGAATCCAATGAACAATACTCATATCGGTGGTATGGTTGACCAGGTTGACCCGCGTATCGATGCAATTAATTTTCCAGATACTAATGTTGACTTTTTGTACCGATACGGCATGTTGACCATGTTGACTATGTCCAAATATGCATACCCATACAGATACGCCATCACCCGTATCGATACGCCCTGCACTAAAATGACAAATTTGTTATGGTTTTAATCCATTTTAACCCATCAAATGAAGTCCAAATGCAATGAGATTTTACCATCAAATTAATATCAACATAATCCACTAGCATGTAAAATTTCATGATCATATGAGTCTATTTACTATGATTTCACCCTTTTAAGCCAAATATGCATATTTAGTCCCTTTTAGCCAAACATAAAAGGTCATTTAGGGCCCTTAAGGCTTATACATGCCACCATGCCACCAGCAATATACACATAACAAAAGGACTAAAAGTGACTAATCTAACTACTTTGCCACCATTATAGGAGTTCATAGGGTTGATTTACTTTACATTATCAACGTAATGACTTGCCAAAAACCTTCTTCGGCTCCGATCTCGATCTCTAAACTTCTTAACCTAAAATGCATGGAAGATGGATGCATTAGGCATAACTTTCCTAGTGAGGTAGTCATTAACAATAAATAAATATGGTATGCAATCTAGCATACTTCAATGTTAACGATGGCAATAAATCAATAGCATATAATTCAATGGCAATTTTAGGCATGATTAAACATCAATAACCATAATCAACAACCATAGTCAATAACAACATTCAATAGCAATATGTTCAATAAGTTTCCTTGGATCGATTTTCGGTATATGGATACACGAATTCCTACGCCGCACCAAAATCAATAGTGGTCTAGTCATATACCCTCCACCGCACCAATTTGACCAAATCACAACATCCTTCCGCCGCACCAATTTAAAGGTCGTAGCCTACCCATACCAATGAGCTCATGAATTCTATGGCATGCCAATTGTATCCAATATTACTTGAATCCAATGTAACAACCATAAAGAGGTTTTAAAAAATAATAAATAAAATAAAAAAAAGAGAATTGCAGCCAATGGGGTTTGAACCCATGACCTTGCCTGCATAGTTAAGGGAGGTAACCATTGAACCAAGGCTCTATTTCTAATATGAGTTTACAAAAATAAAATTTAAACTCTATCCTAACCGATTACCAAGCAAAAGATAAAGCTAAGTCAATGGCCCTTCATCTTCTATTCGAATCAAATAACCAAATTTTCTCCCAAAGTTCTCTCTCACCTTCTCTCCCTTGCCACCGTCCGATCTCCCTTACGTCGCACCGTAGCCACCACTGCCACCATCGGATTGTTCCCCGTCGAGCCCCGACCAAAACCCCTTAAACCACTCTCACAACCGTCGCCCCGTTCGCCGAGTATTTGCGTTTAAATGTTCGATGAACCTAGATTTACCTATTTTCAGTCTGTCGTCTATTTCATCCGCCGCAACCGCACGATCATGAAATTTTGGCCATCATTCTCCTTATCATGCTAAGACGGTCCTAACACAATCATACGATTGTTGTCTCAACCCCGGTAGTGGTCTCGTAGAGTAACGCCTTATTCGGTCAGATCAGGTAAATCTGGGTAAGATTTCTAGTTTTCCGGTTGTTTGGGTTTGTAATTGACTCAAATATGTTGTGGTTGAAAATTCGGTCAAACATGCATTTTTGGGCATTTTATCGGCTGTGTAAGGCCACGCATAGTGTACACGCGCCGACCAAGGCGAATTCCAGCCGCCGTGATCGGTTCACTTGTAAATCGGTCCAATCCAACTAGGTTTAAACTAGACCAAACTGGTTTAACTCGACTTGATCGACCTAACCCGTTGACCAAGTCAACTCAGTGAGTCAACCTAGCAGAGTTAACTCAGTGAGTCAACCCAGCCGAGTTAACTCACTTGAGTCAAACTATTAACCGCTGACGTCAGCATTGACTACTGATGTCAGCATTGACTGTTGACCGATGATGCATCATGACGTTAGCGTTGACTTAAACCCAAAAAGTCATTTTTTTTCAAAAACCCCTATTTTATGTTTTTCGATATCCTGAGTCCGTTTTTGAAGTTGGTTTTGTGAAATTCAAACCCGAAAGCCTCCAAATTTGATCTTGAGCCCGAGTGAGCCTATGTGTAATTATTCAATTAAAGTGAATTTCGAATAAGGATTGATTTTGGAAAATTGTGTAATTGAAGG
Source organism: Hibiscus mutabilis (assembly GCA_019671005.1). Taxonomy (NCBI): domain Eukaryota; kingdom Viridiplantae; phylum Streptophyta; class Magnoliopsida; order Malvales; family Malvaceae; genus Hibiscus; species Hibiscus mutabilis. The sequence goes on along the minus strand of CM033720.1, from coordinate 48,577,514 downwards.
TATTGGCACATCTTTATATTTGAGGGGTCGAAGGACGCCGATTTAGAACTCAAGAATGTTCGAATGGAGTATTTTGAAGCAACCGGTATAGCCTATGTCCAGGTAATACACTACTACCTCTAGTATGCTTGATGATACATGTTGGTTTATGACTAATGCATGAAATCATATTGAGTATGCCATTGATTTCTTCTTAGGGCACATAACTATGAGAATAAAAGAATGGTAATAATTACAATCTAAGTACTCGAATAAGAAATTGAGGAATCTTATGGATCCACGAGTTCAGTAGTAATTAATAAGTCTGTTAATTTTTGCAATTTGGATTTTGATTATTATGAAGTAAATTTCATATTGCTTGGACTTAAGAAATGACAAAAGTACCCTAGATGTGTAAAATGACTAAATTACCCTGAAATGAAATAGTATGAAAGAGAACAATTGTGATTTAAAAAAAAACCGATTCACTCGAAATTCCCTGAACTCCTTGATTAAATTCTGGTAATAAGATTCAACCCCTAATGATGAAAATACTTGAATGTAAATTCTGATTAAATCTCCGACGAGGAAATTAAGAGAAATTATTCACATGTTTGAATTTAACAGAGTGATGTATATTTTTAAATTGTTTGATACGACTAAAGGAGTGAAAAGTACTAAAAAGACAGATCGTAATGGTTAAAAACACTAAAGTATCTCCGAGGATTGAAATATCTAAATTATCTGGAAGAATGCATAAACTTTCAAGTTTTGAAGCGAATGAATAGTTGAAAGGACTGAAAAGATCAGAATAACTGAAACACCTTCGGACATCAAAATGTCTGAAATAACCTCGAATATTTAAATGACTGAAGGCACCCTTAAGACCAGGATTTACAATTTTCCAATAAAACCAAACGAGTGTAATGTCTCTAAAAGTTGTAAGATAAGACCGCATTCACTAGTTGTTTATGATATGGATGGAATAATGGATGGATACTGCATAAATAATTGTTCAACTATTCGGGGCTCGTTAATGATGATTTGAGACGATGAGTTGTTCTGCTATACAATGCTATCAGCGCTAAGTTTTGAAAATGTGCGAAGTGTACCTGTTCGAATGCTTGGTAACGCCTTGTTGAATGTGTTTAACTTGAATGAACTTGAGAGCCAGGCAAGTTGTTGCAATCTTATATACAACAAATCATAGACTTGAAATAAGATACTGGGTTTCAACACGAACACATGTTTAATTGCACGTGGTAGGTTCAGATGGTTGATAAAGATGACCCGTTTTGTTATTTATCGTGGTCGGTTATAAAAAGGAAAAACCTGTATAGATTTACATGTTCGGTTGTCGGTTAGATCAATAACGATGTGCTCTTATTTGTTAGTGAAGCATGGTGACTCGAAGAGTAGTTGGAAATCATGAATTATGCAGATAACAAATTTAACTCTGTCAGATTAAGTTACTGAATTAACTTTGAAAGTTGAAAGGACCAAAATACCTTTATGAGTTAAATTGTTTAGAACTCTCCTGTTATATCCTGAATCCTGAATGATCTTGGACTATCGAAATTCCTGAATTCATTCCAGTATATTTGAACTACTACATGATCGTTATATTTTTAATTCCAAATGGTTCTAATGAATTAAGTTCTTAAATGACGTAATGACATCATTATTCAACGTATCCCTTTTATAAGGATTCTCTTTCTGAAAAAAACTACTAAAAAATCTACAAAATAGCATATGATATGAAACTGCGACTATCTACTCTGTTTCTACTTATTAAACATCAGACTGTATCCCGATTCATGGAATCCTGTTGCTAAATATGGATTTAATGGTTTTTGCATAAAATTGTTTACCGGGGTATTGCAGGGAAATGTGAGAATTTCTTGATAGTCACTTGTGCGCACAAGTCTCCTTTTAGGTTCTCATGCTTTGGATGGGGTAATTCCGTCTGTGACCTAAGGTATTCCCTTAGGATGGTACCCTCGCCTAATGGCCAAGGTTAACGCCCGTATTCGGATCCTCTGCTTCGACTAGAGTGGTTTTTCCCGTTTTAGGTTCCCATGATTCGGCTAGGGTAATTCTGCCCGTGACCTAAGGTATTCCCTTAGGATGGTACCCTCACCTAACGGTCAGGGTTAACGCCTAGAGTGGTTCCGTCTGTATTAAGTTCTCATGCTTCGGCTGGGGTAATTTCGCCCGTGACTTGAGGTATACCCTTAGGACGGTACCCATGCCCAATGGGCTTGGGTTAACGCTTGTATATGAAGTAGTTCTGAGGAATTGTATTTTGAAGTTCGAATAAAGAGTAGTTAGTCTGAAACTAAATTTCCTATCTCTTCCTATATCCATGATGAATTCTACTGATATATAAAGCATACTATCTACCTTCCCAAATTTGTAAGAAAAAGATATACATTAACCCCATGGTTCGATTTTAGTAAAAATACCATTCCGCTCAGTTTTTCCCAGAATTGTAGAATGCCAGTTTGAGACTCAGAAGTCCGAGTACTAATTAACAGGATGCCATGATCGATATTCTAGTTTCATGCCTTGCCTTATATTGTATGTGCTTATAGCATCTTTTGGTAGTTTTGTATTATTGAGCTTTCCAAGCTCACGTTGTTTTTACCATTGCAAGTTGAAAAAACATGTCCATGGTCTTTTGATCGACATCAGCTATGGAGTTCCCTTGGCACTGCTTACGGAGTACGGTACCTATGCATTAGTGGGCATGTATGTTGCGTCACATTTTATGATCGAGTCTATAAAATATTTTTGAATATCAGTTTTATGGTTAAGCGTAAGCTTTAAAATGATGTTTTGAATAGAATTTTGTTTTATAGTTTTAGATGTATTTGTAAAAAAAATTCTTATGTTTTTGGCCATGAGTCGCTCCGGTGACCCGAATGTGACCTCCTAAATTAGGTATTCCGCGTAGGTGGGTTTAGGGGGTTACATTTAGTGGTAACAGAGCTTAGAGTTGCATTATTCTGGGTAGATCGATGGATCATCTGTCCTAGGGTGTCTAGTCTTTGCATGCCCCCAAATCATAACCGTACTCCATCGAGCCAGGACTCTAATGTCAAATCATCTCATGTAATAAATGTATCTAAGCCATATGTCCTTTGTGGACTGAACTCTACTGGCAAAGGATGCCCATGACGTTTGTCTGTGTTCCAGATTCACATGATGGATCTGAATTGGATAAGAATCTGAAATGATTGAGGCCTAGGAAACTTTATGATTTGGAACAAGTATGAGAATGAATGAAAAAGTTTGTGAAGTATGATGGATTCTGGCAAGATTTGAGGTTGAATCTGATTCGATTATGGGAATCATAATTTCAGAATCCGATATGTGTTAAGCTATGTACTGTGATGATTTGGCCTAATGAGGTTTTCTGTAAGGAGCTTTTCTGTCGAAAACAAGTCATACAAATAAGACATTCAGGTTATAGCGAAAGCTTGGATTCTAAAGTGATTCTATAATATCTTGCAGTAAACAGTAAAGTATGGATGATACACTGGGAGTTATAGTACAACATTGACGTTCATCTGACCTGCTATGATTTTAGATGACTCCCAAGTGGATGTAAGATTTAAATTACTGTGAACCTTATTACTGAACTATCTAACTCCTTGTATAAAGGATTCTGCCTAAGTGCTCGTTGAACGACTCGACAAGCTGACCATGTTATGTGATTCAAAAAATTGACAAATTGTACGAAATACCGATATATAATATTTCTGACTAAGACCAGTAGTCAACCCTTTTTCTTTTTCGAAGGGCTTTGTGTGAGGTTTGAGTATTTGTTCAAACTTCAGCAAAGTTTTCTACTTGCAAATTGGTGACTAGTTTGATAAAGTAATTCAGATTTTGGAAGATGTACCTTGGAGAAAATGACCGACTTCTGGGATAGCTGAGAATATTTTCTTTCCCTGACAAAGTCTGTTTATACGACGATTATTAGGCAAGTGTATGCATGGCGCTCTATAGGGTTTCATATGAAGAAGGATACTGTATTCTGATTAGTTGGCCTGAGATTACTTAACGGGAAGACTCTGAGTTCTGAGTTAGTTCAAGAGATTGAGGATATTGTGACCGCCTGAGGAAGTCTCGAGAAACAAGCATGCTCCCATAGTTAAGTTTCAGTTGAAGAATGGATGGAAGAACAGTCTCCGCATTCCTCCGACTCTGATAAATTTCGAGGACGAAATTTTCTTTAAGGGCGGTGAAATTGTAACACCCTTAAAGGGGTTTTAAAAAATAATAAATAAAATAAAAATGAGAATTACAACCAAAGGGGTTTGAACCATTGACCTTGGCTGTATAGTTAAGAAAGGTAACCATTGAGCCAAGGCTCTATTTCTAATATGAGTTTACAAAAATGAAATTTAAACTCTATCCTAATCGGTTACCAAGCAAAAGATAAAGCTGAGTCAATGGCCCTTCATCTTCCATTCGAATCAAATAACCAAAAGTTCTCTCTTACCTTCTCTCCCCTGCCATAGTTCTATCTCCATCACCGTCGCATCGTGGCCACCACCGTCACCATTGGATTGTTCCCCGTTGAGCCTCGACCAAAACCCCACAAACCACTCTCACAATTGTCGCCCCGTTCGCCGAGAATTTCCGTTTGAAGGTTCGATGAACCTAGATTTACCTCTTTTCGGTCCGTCGACAATTTCGGCCGCCGTAGCCGTCTGATCGTGAAATTTTGGCCACCATTCTCCTTCTTATGCTAAGACGGTCCTAACACAATCGCCCGATCGTTGTCTCAACCTTGACAGTGGTCTCGTTTGAGCAACGCCTGATTTAGCCAGATCAGGTAAATCTGGGTAGATTTCCAGTTTTTCGGTTGTTTGGGTTTGTAAGTGACTCAAATATGTTGTTGTGGTTGAAAATCCGGTAAGAAAAATGCATTTTTGGGAATTTTATCGGCCATGTAAGGCCACGTATAGTGTACACGCGCCGGCCAAGGCGAATTTCGGCCGTCGTGACTAGTTCACTTGTAAACTGGTATGGTCCAACCCGGTTTAAACCAGACCAAAATGGTTTAATCCGACCTGACCCGTCCGACCCGACCCGTTGACCGGGTCAACTCAGTGCTTCAAGCCAGCCGAGTTAACTCAATGAGTCAACTCACCCGAGTCAATCTATTGACTGCTAACGTCAACATTGACTGCTAACATTAGCATTGACCGTTAACCGATGATGTCAGCATGACGTCAGTGTTGACTTTGACGGTTGACGTCAGCGTTGACTTTGACCCGAAAAGTCAAATTTTTTTCAAAAACCTCTATTTTATGTTTTTCGATGTCCTGAGTCCGTTTTCGAAGTTGGTTTTGCAAAATTCAAACCCGAAAGGCTCCAAATTTGATCTTGAACCCGAGTGAGCCTATGTGTAATTATTCAGTTAAAGTGAATTTAAAATAAGGATTGATTTTGGAAAATTGTGTAATTGAAGGTATTGGCACATCTCTATATTTGAGGGGTCGAATGACGCCAATTTCGAACTCAATAATGTTCGAATGGAGTATCTTAAAGCAATCGGTATAGCCTATGTCCAGGTAATACACTACTACCTCTAGTATGCTTGATGATACATGTTGGTTTATGACTAATGCATGAAATCATGTTGACTATGAGAATAAAAGAATAGTAATTATTACAATCTAAGTACTCGAATAAGAAATTGAGGAATCTTATGGATCCACGAGCTCATTAGTAATTAATAAGACTGTTAATTTTTGCAATTTGGATGTTGATTATTATGGAGTAAATTTCATATTGCTTGGACTTAAAAAATGACAAAAGTACCCTAGATGCGTAAAATGACTAAATTACCCTAAAATGAAATAGAATGAAAGAGAACAATTGTAATTTAGAAAAACAACATATTCACCCGAAATTTCCCGAACTCCTTGATTAAATTCTGTTAATAAGATTCAAACCCTTAATGATGAAAATACTTGAATTTCCCATAATTCTGATTAAATCTCTGACGAGGAAATAAAGAGAAATTATTCACATATTTGAATTTAACAGAGTGATGTAAATTTTTAAATTGTTTGATACGACTAAATGAGTGAAAATACTAAAAAGGCAAATCGTAATGGTTAAAAACACTAAAGTATCTCTAAGCACTGAAATTTCTAAATTATCTAGAAGAATGGATAAACCTCCGAGTTTTGAAGCGAATGAATATTTAAAAGGACTAAAAGGATCAGAATAACTGAAACACCTTCAGACATCAAAATGTTCGAAATAACCTTGAATATTTAAATGACTGAAGGCACCCTTAAGACCGGGATTTACAATTTTCCAATAAAACCAAACGAGTGTAATGGCTCTAAAAGTTGTAAGATAAGACCGCGCTCGCTGGTTGTTTAATATATGGATAGAATAATAGATGAATACTGCATAAATAATTGTTCAACTATTCAGGGCTCGTTAATGATGATTTGAGACGATGAGTTGTTCTACTATACAATGCTGTCAGCGCTAAGTTTTGAAAATGTGCAAAGTGTACCTGTTCAAATGCTTGGTATCACCTTGTTGAATGTGTTTAACTTGAATGGACTTGAGAGCCAGGCAAGTTGTTGCAATCTTCTATAGAACAAATCACAGACTTGAAATACAACAAGTTTTATTGCTTGTAGTAGGTTCAGATGGTTGATAAAGATGGCCCTTTTTGTTATTTATCGTGGTTGGTTATAAAAAGGAAAAACATGTATGGATTTACATGTCCGATTGTCAGTTAGATCAATAATGATGTGCTCCGATTTGTTAGTGAAGCATGGTGGCTCGATGAGTAACTAGAAATCATGAATTCTGCAGATCACAAATTTAACTCTGTCAGATTAAGTTACTGAATTAACTTTGAAAGTTGAAAGGACCAAAATACCCTTATGAGTTAAATTGTTTAGAACTCTCCTATTATATCCTGAATCCTGAATGATCGTGAACTATTGGAATTCCTGAATTCATTCTGATATATTTGAACTACTACATGATCGTTATATTTTGTAATTTCAAATGGTTCTAATGAATTAGGTTCTTAAATGACGTAATGTTGTCATTATTCAGCGTACCCTATTTATAAGGATTCTCTTTCTAAAAAAATTGCTCAAAAATCTGCAAAATAACATCTTTGTGAAACTGCGACTATCTACTCTATTTGTACTGATTAAACATCAGACTGTATTCTGATTCCTGGCATCTTGTTGCTAAATATGGATTTAATGGTTTTTGCATAAAATTGTTTACTGGGTATTGCAGGGAAACGTGAGAATTTCTTGATAGTCACTTGTATGACAAGTCTCTTTTTAGGATCACATGCTTCGACTGGGGTAATTTCACCCTTGACCTAAGGTATTCCCTTAGGATGACACCCTCGCCTAATGGCCAGGGTTAACGTACGTATTCGGATCCTCTACTTCGGTTATAGTGCTTCCACCCGTATTAGGTTCCCATGCTTTGGCTGGGACAATTCTGCCAGTGACCTAAGGTATTCCCTTAGGATGGTACCCTCGCCAAATGGCAAGGGTTAACGCCCGTATTCGGATCCTCTACTTTGGCTAGAGTGGTTTTCCCTTAGGATGGTACCCTCGCCAAATGGCAAGGGTTAACGCCCGTATTCGGATCCTCTACTTTGGCTAGAGTGGTTCCGCCCATAATAGGTTCCCATGCTTCGGCTGGGGTAATTTCGCCCGTGACCTGAGGTATACCCTTAGGATGGTACCCATACCCAATGGACTTGGGTTAACATCTGTATATGATGTAGTTTTGAGGAATTGTATTTTGGAGTTCGGATGGAGAGTAGTTAGTTTGAAACTAAATTTCTTGTCTCTTCCTATGCCCATGATGAATTCTACTGATATATGAAGCATACTGTCTACCTTCCCAAATTTGTAAGTAAAAGATATACATTAACCCTATGGCTCGATTTCAGTAAAAATACCATTCTGCTCAGTTTTTCTTAGAATTGTAGAGTGCCAGTTTGAGACTCCGAAGTCTGAATGCTGATTAATAGGATGCCATGATCGATATTCTAGTTTCATGCCTTGCCTTATACATGCATGTGCTTATAGCATCTTTTGGTAGTTTTGTATTACTGAGCTTTCCAAGCCACGTTGTTTTTATCATTGCAGGTTGAAAGAATATGTTCATGGTCTTGTGATCGACATTAGCTATAGAGATCCTTTGGCATTGCTTACGGAGTACGGTACCTGTGCATTAGTGGGCATGTATGTTGCGTCACATTTTATGATCGAGTCGGTAAAATATTTTTGAATATCAGTTTTATGGTTAAGTGTCAGTTTTAAATGATGTTTTGAACAGAATTTTGTTTTACAGTTTTAGATGTATTTCTAAAAAAGTTTCTTATGTTTTTGGCCGTAGGTCACTCCGGTGACCCGAATGTGACCTCTTAAATTAGGTATTCCGCATAGGCGGGTTTAGGGGGTTACATCCAAGTTCCGATATCAATAAATCGATAACAATAATTCCATACCAATGGATCAATAACAATAGTTCAATACCCATGTTTCAATATCAATAAGCAATAACGATAGTTCATTATAATATCAGATGGCAATAAATCAATATCAATGCTTCAATGGCCTTAATCAATATTCAATGATCAATGATTCTATATGCCAATGCTTCAATGATTTTGATGACAATATAAACAATGTTACGGATAATGATTCGATGCAATACTCACCATTACTTACCAAATTAGCCATAAATGATGTTCTTATGCAATAACTTTATAACACAATGTTAGCAATGCAATAATCAATATTCAATGATTTGGGAAAGGCACCTAGCCTAATCCCAAGACTCTGACTACACTCACCTTGAATTTTGAAGCTTTTACGGCTTTTGAATTACGATTCCTTTATTCCTAGCTTTTGAAATGGATGATGGACCTTCCTTCTCCGACTCCCAAGCTAGGTGCACAAAAGGAAAGATGTTAGAATCAAAGCTGTAGTCCGAAATCAATATTCAAACTTACAATAGCCGATTACAAATGCTTCCCATGGATTTTAAGATTGAAGAACAAAGATTTAGCCTTAAGCTCCTTAACTTCAATTCAAAATTAAACTTCAATCTTCCATGGGCTCTTGAAATTGTTTAGGGGCTTTACTCACCAAAGACAAGAGCTATTAAATGGTGTTTAGAAATCAAGGAAAACTTGAGGATTCAAGGGAGGTGCTTGCTCGAGTCCAAGGTTGAAGACATCAATGGAGGTGTTTGGTTTCCACTTTAACAAAGAAGATGGAAAGTGAAGGGTAAGGCTCTATTTCAAAACAATGGTTTCTTAAGTGTTGGAAAACACTTCCTATATTTGGGTAGCAGCCAACCGATGGGAAGTTTTCCTTCCAAAAAGGGTAAGCTATAAAATATATTAAATTCTTTTCCTTTTTATCTTTTCTTGATTTGCTAAAAGTTGATGACTATATGTCATCTTTTTCTTAATTCCCATGCCCATTTTACGTGAATATGCTAAGCAAGATGGTGAATTACCCAATAAATTGGGATAATTACGAGGGTGATCTCTCAACTTCCCAAAGTTTACACTTTTACCCTCAAACATTCAATTTTTACCATTTAGTCACTAAAAGGTTTCTAGGAGTTTAGTTAGGTCCATAACTTAAAATTACTTCAATTAGGGTTCAATACTAGATTTATAACCACATAACTTAAGCTAATATTTTATTTAGACCTTCTCGATATAGATTTTTTGATCGCTGGAACCTAATTCTAACTAGACTGATTTTTGGGGTGTTACAACTCTTCCCCTTACGAAAAATTCATCCTCAAATTTTTACCTGTAATGATGTTGATATCATCATCTTCTTCTTTTCCTCTCATGTGATACATCTGTATGGAAGCCTTAGATTCGGGTTTGTACGATGTCTTAGAGGAACCACTAGGTCTTCCAGAAGATTTTTGCCTTGCTCTCTTACCTCGGAAGGATCAGGCAGAGGATAACGAATTAACCGATGCAGAAGTGGAATTAATGGTATTTTTAGGGAAATTATGTATGAGATGTCCCATCTCGCCGCAGAAGAAGCATGCTCCAAACTTCTTACGGCATTGCCCAATAGGGTGCCTATGTTGATAGAAGTTGCAAACCGGATGTTGCGTCTCTTGTCTAGAGCCACCAATACTTTCAACAGAATTTGCACTAGGAAAGAAGTGGGTCACGGTTTGAGGCTTAGCAATGTATTCGTAACGAGAGGGCTGTGGGCACTCTTTTTGCTTCTGATCAGAATACTTTTCTTTCTTGAAAGACTCAGAAGAATATGAATCATCTCGATATCTTTTCTCTAACTTGCTTGATCTACCAGCGTTCTGAGCTCTCTGAGCAATCTCAGTAGCTTTAACCCTATTCACAAGGTCTTAGAAATTGGTAATACACAATGCTGTAAACATAGGGCATAGGTCATCATTCAGACCATTGGTGACCATTGAATAAGTTTCTTTGGCTTGAGTTGGGTTAAAAGCACTGAATGTATTTGCACCACCATCACCATCTTCAAATAAAGTATTCTCTAGGGTAGCACCATGAATATCACATAGCAGAGCCGCACCCAATACACCGGCAACTCCCATCATATGAAATGGGTTCAATGTCCAATTATGAAATCCTTAGAAAAAGAGGATAAATCGAAATATAGCTGAACATTCTACATTTCTCCTCCTCTTTCTTAATGTATGCAGCCCTATACCAGCAGTACTTGCAAAAGTCATGGATGTACTGCTCCACAGGTCGTCCTCCTTGTTTCAGATGAAGGAAGATGGTCTCGCCTCTTAGCTAGATAGTACTCACTAATGTACTTCTTTCAGAACTCTCAAAGAAAGAATTCCCAGGTCACCGCTTCTTCGGGGACTGCAAGAATGGTAGTTTCCCACCAATACAACATTTCATCAGCTAACAAGGAAATGGCACACTCAAGCTTGTGTTCATTGAAACACCGCAGCTGCTTGGTCAGGATTCGAAGAGTACTGTCTAGCCAATACTCAGTAATTTTAGGATTTTCATCATTACGACCGATGAAAGAGTAGGCCCGATGTTGAGATATCTTATCAATGGGAGCTCGGGCATTTGGAATAGCAACAATCGGAGGTTGGAAAGTTTGCTCAGCCCTCATCGAGGTCATGAATACTTTAAACATGTCGGCCATGTTTCTATAACATTCAACTTGAGCAACTTGCACCTTGGGCTCAGGGTTCTGTACATGAGGATTTTACGGAATTTGAGGATCTCTACCTCTAATATTCTTACCATGAGTTGAGGAGCCGGTAACATGCTCGTCTATACGAGCCTGATCAGGGTTAGACATCTACACATAAAGAGATAGGGTTAGTCGGCAAGTCACAATATACAATAAATAACTCCTAGGTGGCAAAGTAATACAATAATCAATATAATAAGCTTTGGTTTAGTCCTAGAATCGACTAAACTCTAGCTTTGATACCATAAATGTAGCACCCTATTCCCGGCCTGGTAGAGAATCGGGTTGAAAGGTGCTACCGAAGAAAACGGTGATCAGTGCAATCAATATTCGATAATTTAATGTTGTCATGTTTTACACTAATGCAATAGCAATACAATAATTTTGATAACTCAATACGAAGCTAGGTTGATCAACTCCGGACCAATTTTAAACTTTTACAAGTTTTAGGGACTAATCTATAATTTTAGTATTTTAGATGTCCTTTTCTGAAATTAACCTTACTCTACTAAAATCCAACCTATAATCAATGATCATACAAATTTTCATGTTAATCGGATTTCATTTACCCATTCAATTACACTATACAATGTTTAGTGACCAATATGCAATGTTTTAAACTTATTCCAATTAAGTTTTAATAGATTTACCTGTATCGGTATCGGTACTCGAGAGGCCGTACCGATACGCCTGTGTCATGACTGTTAAAGCAGTTAGGATTCAAGGAGTCTGTATCAATATGGTGTCTACATGTATCGATATGCAATACATATGTTATAATTATCGGAATCCAATAAACAATACTCGTATCAGTACGGCTGGGGGACCGTACTGGTACGGGTTGACCAGGTTGACTCGTTTCCATACTCCCTAAAGACCATATCGATGCAATTAATTTTCTATATTCTAGTGTTGACTTTTCGTATCGATACGCCCTTTGACGTATCGATATGCCCTGCTGACCGATGTTGACTATGTCCAAATATGCATACCCTTATCGATACGCCATCACCCGTATCGATACGCCCTACACTAAAATGACAGGTTTGTTCTAGTTTTAATCCATTTTAACCCATCAAATGAAGTCCAAATGCAATGAGATTTTACCAGCAAATTAATATCAACATAATCTACTAGCATGTCAAATTTCATGATCATATGAGTCCATTTACTATGATTTCACCCTTTTAAGCCAAATATGCATATTTAGTCCCTTTTAGCCAAACATAAAAAGGTCATTTAGGGCCCTTAAGGATTATACATGCTACAAGCAATATACGCATAACAAAAGGACTAAAAGTGACTAATCTAACTACTTTGCCACCATTCTAGGAGTTCATAGGGTTAATATACTTTACATTATCAACGTAGTGACTTGCCAAAAACCTTTTCCGACTCCGATCTCGATCTCTAAACTTCTTAACCTGAAATGCATGGAAGATGGATGCATTAGGCATACCTTGCCTAGTGAGGTAGTCATTAACAATAAACAAACATGGTATGCAATCTAGCATGCTTCAATGTTAACGATGGCAATAAATCAATAACATATACTTAAATGGCAATTTTAGGCATGATTAAATATCAATAACCATAATCAACAACCATAGTCAATAACAACATTCAATAGAAATATGTTCAATAAGTTTCCTTGGATCGATTTCTAGTATATGGATACACGAATTCCTACGCTGCACTAAAATCAATTGTGGTCTAGTCATATACCCTCCACCGTACCAATTTGACCAAATCACAATATCCCTCCGCCGCACCAATTAAAAGGTCGTAGCCTACCCGTACCAATGAGCTAATGAATTCTATGGCATGCCAATTGTATCCAATACTACTCGAATCCAAGGTCCGATATCAATAAATCGATAACAATAATTCCATAACAATAACAATAGTTCAATAGCCATGTTTCAATATCAATAGGCAATAACAATAGTTCAATATAATATCCGATGGCAATAAATCAATATCAATGCTTCAATGGCCTAATCAATATTCAATGATCAGTGATTCTATATGCCAATGCTTCAATGATTTCGATGACAATATAAACAATGCTACGGACAATGATTCGATGCAATACTCACCGTTACTTACCAAATTAGCCATCAATGATGTTCTTATGCAATAACTTTATAACATAATGTTAGCAGTGCAATAATCAATACTCAATGATTCGGGAAAGGCACCTAGCCTAATCTCGAGACTCCAACTACACTCACCTTGAATTCTGAAGCTTCTACGGCTCTCGGATTACTATTCCTTTATTCCTAGCTTTTGAAAGGGATGATGGACCTTCCTTCTCCAACTCTCGAGCTAGGTGCACAAAAAGAAAGATGTTAGACTCAAAGCTATAGTCCGAAATCAATATTCAAACTTACAATAGCCGATTACAAAAGCTTCCCATGGATTTTAAGATTGAAGAACAAAGATTTAGCCTTAAGCTCTTTAACTTCAATTCAAAATTAAACTTCAATCTTCCATGGGCTCTTGAAATTTTTTGGGGGGGTTTTACTCACCAGGACAAGAGCTATCAAACGGTGTTTAGAAATCAAGGAAAACTTGAGGATTCAAGGGAGGTGCTTGCTCGAGTCCAAGGTTGAAGACATCAATGGAGGTGTTTGGTTTCCACTTTAACAAAGAAGATGGAAAGTGAAGGGGTAAGGCTCGATTTCACAACAAGGGTTTGCATTTTTTATATTTGGGTAGTAGCCAACCGATGGGAAGTTTTCCTTCCAAAAAGGGTAAGCTATAAAATATACTAATTTTTTTCCCTTTTTATCTTTTCTTGATTTGCTAAAAGATGATGACTATATGCCATCTTTTTCTTAATTCCCATGCCCATTTCACGTGAATATGCTAAGCAAGGTGGTGAATCACCCAAGAAATTGGGATAATTACGAGGGTGATCCCACAACATCCCAAAGTTTACACTTTTGCCCCAAACTTTTAATTTTAACCATTTAGTCACTAAAAGGTTTCTAGGAGTTCAATTAGGCCCCATAACTTAAAATTACTCCAACTAGGGTTCAATACTAGATTTATAACCACATAACTTAAGTCAATAAATTATTTAGACCTTTTCGATATAGATTTTCTGATCACCAGAACCTAATTCTAGCTAGACCGGTTTTCGGTGTGTTACACCACCCCTTCCTTTTCGTTGTAACCTTTACCAACTAATCGTGTTTTAAATCTTTCCACATCACCATTGGACTTATATTTTACTTTGTACACCCATTTGCATCCAATGGAAGATTTTCCAGCAGGTAATGGTACCACTTCCCATGTTTCATTATTTTGTAAGGCTTGAATTTCAAACTCCATAGCTTCTATCCACCTTTTTTCCTTAGGTGCCTACTCCGTTATATCACTAAAATATATTACAACGAAAGGCACCAGCTCTTTCTTTATCAATCATCAATTCAACGCTTCTATTCTGAAGCAAGCACTAAAAATTCCGGGGATTTCTGCGTTCTATCGGAAAAATTAAACCATGGCAACCGGTGAAGTCAAAGTTTTGGGTTCCTGGTCAAGTCCATATGTGATTAGGAGGAGAATTGCACTTCACATCAAATCCCTCAACTACGAGTTTATTGAGGAGAAATTATTGGAAGGCAAAAGCGAGCTTCTTCTCAAATCAAACCCGGTTTAGAAGAAAATTCCAGTCCTCATCCATGGCGATAAGCCGGTCAACGAATCTCTAATTATCATACAATATATCGACGAGACTTGGCCTTCTGCTCCTTCCATTCTTCCGTTCGACCCCTATGAACGTGCCGTCGCTCGTTTCTGGGCTGCATATCTTGATGAAAAGGTATTCATATCTCATAATTTGATTGTTTAAATTGCGGTCGCATTTTGTTTATTGCGGTTGTACACATAACATATGCTATTGCGGTCATTGCAGGTATTGCAGTCATGAATTTTCTTTTTAAATTCGCATAACTTATCGTAAAACATAACGTGAAAACGAAATAGCGGCCGTTATTGCACAATTGACCATTATCCATTAAATTACGGTCATGGTCCATTGTTATTAGTGATTCCGCTGCATACTGATATTTCGACAATAACGATATAACGGTCGTTATTGCAGTTACGATCTAAATCACATTATTTTTGTTTTGCAGTGGTTCCCAGCAGTGATAAGCGTCGGGATTGCTGATGGAGAGGATGCAAAGAAAGCAGGAATAGCGCAATTGGAAGAAGGGCTGGCTCTAATGGAAGAAGCATTCGGGAAGTGCAGCAAAGGGAAGGATTTCTTCGGCGGGGATGAAATTGGGTTCCTCGATATCGCTTTTGGGAGCTTCTTGGGAGGGCTTAGAGTGACCGAGAAGATCAACGGGATAAGTCTGATGGATGAAGTCAAGACTCCTGCTCTGGTTAATTGGGCCGAAAGATTCTGCTGTCACGCCGCTGTGAAAGATGTTATGCCTGATGTCGATGAGCTCACTGAGTTTGGTAAGATGCTTTTAGCCAGAATAAGAGCTGCTGCTGAAATTCATTGAAACAAAAAACAAACCGGTTGTTGAACTGAATTAATGTAATACTTAGTTAATCTCTATTATGAGACAAACCTTTCAACTATATTTTTTTCATTCACAAGGTCAAAATTTAAATTTTAATCTCTATTTATGAGATCTAGTGTTCCATTACACTATACCAAATTGTTGTTAGTTAATCGTATTTAATATCCTTAGTTTTCGTTTTTAAAGAAATTACTCTTTTTTATTTTTATTTTCATTGGGAGTGTAAATGAATAGAGCATTCAACGGACTGTCTATGAACCGTTCGTATAACATTTGTTTATTAAGCTAAATAAACGAGTATGAATAAAATTTTATGTTCGTTTAATAAACAAACGAATACAAACATAGTGTGTTCGCATGGGCGGATGTATTTGAAAAGGTGTGGGTGCACTTAACCCCACTACATTTTTTCAAAACCATTACAATGTATAAAAAAATAGAATTTTTTATTAAAAATATTAAAATTGAACCCCACTTGATTTTTTGAGGTATGGGGTCAACAATACTATGACAATATATAATAATGTAAGAAGCAATCATACAGTAAGATCAAAAAATAAAAATAAAATAAGTTAGGGTAATTTAAGAGTTTTAGAACCATATTAATATAAATTTGGATAGTATTGTCTTTTGAGTTTTCCTATAAAAAATAAATATTTAAAAACTAAACTCTTGACTTTCCGTTTACTCATAAAAAATAATATTTCATATAAGAAATTCTCACCATATAAGTAACTCTCACCATTGTCCGTAGAAGAATTCAATTATACTTTATCAATATTTGCTAGTACGATCTGTATACAAGAAAGAATTTGGAGACCCGATCTAAAATAAGTCATTTTTTCTTCTCTAAATTTCTTCTAAAATAGTTTTAATTGATATTCTAAAATTTCAATATATAATTTTTTATGTATTTTGTCTGTAACTAAAATAGTACTTGAGTCTTAACATCTTCAGTTATATGCAAATTGATATAGTTTAATTAATATTTTGTTTTACAATTGTAGAATGAAAAGAAATTATGGAAATACCTTGTTTAAGTATTTTGCATCAAGACAACCTTCAGAAGAAGAATTAACTCTTTTACACGAAGAAACCGATTGGTACTTTAGATATTGAAGAAAGTTTAGATACAACTCCGGCATCACAACCTGAACTTGTACATAAAACATCTAAATATGTAAGAGTTGATTTAAGCTATCTCCCTGCTGACCCTGGACTTAGAAAAAAAAATTCAGAATATCATCCAGTGACCAAGAAGAGATTAGGAGACATATGTTCTTAAAAAGCTTTTTCAGCCTCGCAAGTATGAATTTCCTCAAAAACAGTTTGGAAAGGCAAAGCGCCATTTTAATCCTAAATCGTATGATTCATATGGCAATTGGCTAGAATATAACATAGAGAAGGATGCTGCATATTCTTTATGTTGTTACCTGTTCAAAACTGAAGTTACCAACAAAGGGGGTGGCGATGCTTTTATAACAGTTGGATGGTCCTCTTGGAACAAGAAAGAAAGATTAGATATACATGTTGGTGATTGTAATAGCATTCATAATTAAGCTATGACTATGTTTGAGGATTAAAAAAAGAGCAATCTATTCATGGACTTTTGAATAAAAAAATTGACCAGGAGAAATCAGATTATAGGACTTGTCTACATGCAATAGTTGAATGCATAAGATGGTTTTTACGAATGGGTTTGGCATTTCAATGGCACGATAAATCTATAGGCTTTAGAAATAGAGGAAATTTGTTGAACTTCTCAAGTTTCTTGCTGAAAATAATGAAGACATTGATCAAGTTGTCCTTGAAAATGCTCCCAAAAATTTGCAGTTGGTGTCTCCTGAGATACAGAAAGATATTGTGCATGCATGTGTCGTACTAACAACTAAGCAGGTCATAGAAGTTATTGGATATGATTTATTTGGAATCTTAGTTGACGAGTCTCGTGACATCTCTTGTAAAGAGCAAATGGTTGTAGTTTTGCGATATGTTAATTCAAAAGGCATGATTTGTGAGAGATTTCTTGGTATTGTTCATGTCACTAATTCTGCAGCTTTGACTTTAAAGGGCGCAATTGAATTTTTGCTCTCTGAACATGGTTTGAAAATATCAAGGATCCGCGGGCAAGGGTATGATGGAGCTAGCAATATGCAGGGTGAATTCAATGGCCTTAAAACACTGATTTTGAAGGAGAATCAATCTGCATTTTCGATTCAGTGCTTCGCACACCAGCTTCAAATCGTTCTTGTAGTAGTTGCATCAAAACAAGTTGACATTGCTGCATTTTCACTTTGATTTCTCATGTGGTAAATATTTTGGGAGCTTCTTGTAAGCGCCGTGACATACTTCGTGCAATAAGAACCGACGAAGTTGCACAAAGCATAAAAAGTAGTGCATTTGAAAATGAAAAAGGGTTAAATCAGAAAACAAGTCTCCAAAGACCTACTGACACACGTTAGAGTTCTCATTTCAAGACACTTTCAAATTTAATGGTCATGTTTTCATCCGTCATTAATACTCTTGAATTCTTTGACAAGGAAGGGTTGGAAATTGAGAATAGAGGGGAAGCACGCATTATGAAGAAGATGTTACAATAATTTGAATTTGTTTTCCCATTACATTTGATGTTCAATTTGTTGGGAATTATAAATGATTTAGTATTGGCATTGCAACGAAAAGATCAAGATATTGCAAAAGCTATGGAACTTGCCCGGGTTAGTAAGCATTAGTTGCAAGACATGAGAGATGTTGGTTGGGAGTCATTATTAAACAAGGTATTATCATTTTGCTTGACTCGTGATATTTCTATTCCAAACATGAATGATCATTTCTTTATAGATGGGAGATTAAAGCGAAAAGCTCATCAAATTAAAAATATGCATCGTTATCGTGTTGAGATTTTTTTTACAACTATTGATCTTCTTTTTCAAGAATTTAATAATCGTTTCAATGAGGTAACTACAAATATCCTAATCTGCGTGGCTTGTTTGAGTCCAAAAAATTCATTCTCTGCTTTTAATAAGGATAAGTTGCTCAGATTAGCTCGATTGTATCCAGTTGAGTTTTCTAAACGCAATCTTGGAACACTTGGGCTTCAACTTGGGAATTACATTGTCGACGTGCGGGCAAAAAAGGAATTTTGTGAACTAAGGAGTTTATCTGAGCTATCTTGCATGTTGGTTGAACATGAGAATCATGTTGTTTACCCTTTAGTGTATTTACTTCTAAAGTTGGCCGTAATCTTACAAGTTGCGACAACAAGTGTTGAGTGAGACTTTTTTTCTATGAATTACATCAAAAATGAATTACGCAATCAAATGGGTGATCAATGGATCAATGATTGTTTGGTTACATTCATAGAGGACGATATGTTTGAAAATGTCACTAATGAAGATGTAATGCAATTTTTTCAAGAGATGAAGCCTCATCGAGGCCAACTCTAATTTTTTTGTATAATTTTGATAAATTATAAATAATATAAAGGTGCACTTGAAGTTCTATTTCAAACTATTTTGGAATTTAAATATCGGTGAAGGCATGAACTAAACTGAACACATGATGAACTTTAGAATTTAAACCGTGAAATCTAAGGTGCTTTAAGGACTACTAGTGTAATTTCACCATTTTAGGAGACATATAAACGGACATATTCATGAACATTCAACAAATATGTTCGTGAACTCTAAACAAATGAATAGAAACATAACATTAAAAATTTAAACGAATACAAACCAAATATGAATCCCTTCAAAAAAAAATAAACGAAATAGAACAAACTTTTGTTCGTTTAAACTCGATTCATTTACGCCCAAACTTTCATTTCGTAAACATGGAAGACACACAAGAAAACAAAATCATTAAGTCAAAAAATATATATATTACGCGAGGCATCTCTATCGGTCCATGATGTTGTTGGTGTTATTGCATCAAATTGATAAATTAAGAACATAATTAAATTAGTTTGATGTGCGTAAGGTATTGTATTAAAAGATATTTTATCATATAATACAATCTCATGATTCAACAAGTTTTTTTATTGTAAAAAACAAAAAAAAAACATTAATCAACAATAAATCTCAATAAAAATATTTAGCAAACTTAAAGGGGAAAGAATAAATGAGAGAAAAAAAGTTCTCTTTTTTTGTGTATATAATGAAAATGAGTCGTGATATTTTCAGATTTGAATCAAAGAGAGATGCATATAGACTAGTGGACTGTTAAGATCTTAATCATAGTCAAAATCTTGAAAATTCTTTTCGTTTCTTTAATTGTAAATTTTCAGATTTGTTGGATAATCAATATATAAATTTATTCTCAGACGAGAATACATATTGGTAGATTCAATCCTACCAAGGGTAATCTCTATACCAAGTGGCATTATCATTACTAAAATAAATCCCATCGCTCCTCACTGACCACATACAAGAAGTATGGTACTCCAAGCAGCGTTCTTCGCCTCTGATGGCGTCGAAAGCGTCGAAGCTCCTGCTCTTGTGACCCAAACCACGCGCGTTGCTGAAGAAGAGGGTCGTCCGGAAGAAATTTATCTTGGTGTCCCATGTGTAGTCTTGTCCCTTCGCCATTGGTTTGTCGCCAATGTCCCTCTTCTTGGACTTGCAATGTAGGAAGAGATTCGGCTGGTGGGGTGGCGAATTAAGCAAAGGTAAATCATTTCGAACGTGAATATGATAGTTAGTGAACCATATACTTTCCACAAATGGAACAAGCAGGAGGGAAAACGCTAGCAGCAATGGGAGGGCAACGCTTTTGAGGTTGCCCATGGTATGTGAGATATGTTTTGTGATCACCATGTAAGGTTTGTTGGTATTTATATGTTCGTTTTTCAATTTTATATGGTTATTTTTAGATTAAACAATTGGTATTTGCTAATTTTAAATTTGAATTGATCAACGAAATCAAAGATTGACAGGTTCATTAGAACTAAAATTAGCCAACAATAGTAATAAAGAAAACAATCATAGCCCTTCTCATAGATAAAAAAAAGACCGGTCTTAAAAATAAAGTGCATTAAAATTACTTATAAAGTATTTGAATTTCGAAGTTCTCTTTACAACCCTTGTTATGCATTAAAATAAGGATTTATATTCAATACACTGGCGGTGAAAACTAAAAGTTTCCACAAGCACCTTAGCTTTAGGGATTAGGAATTCAGTTTATGGGTTTAGGTGTAGGAATTTATAATTTAGGGATGGTGGTTAGAATTTAGAGTTTAGGGTTAGAATGTAGGGTTTAGAGTTTAGGGTTTATTTTTAGAGTAATATGGCGAGAATTTAAGTTGTCACCTATAAACCCTAACCCTAAATTCTAACCACTATTCCTAAATTCTAAACCATGCCCCTAAACCCTACACCTTAAACTAGATCCCTAAACCATAAAACTAAGGCACTTGTAAAAACTTTTCCGCCAATATATACAATAATTAGATGCTAGATTTTTATTAAAAAAATAAGGTACAAATAAAGACAACACATCTCTAACATGAAAACTCAACGACCACAAAGAAACGAAACTAAAAACCTTCTCATAAATATTTTTTTATAAAAAAATACTTAATAACTATTAATAGTCTTTATGACTCTATTCAAACTACAGGCTATATTGATGTTGGAGTGAAGATTGAGTAAATTAGTTTTACAGATTACTCCACGAATGATTCTGAATGCTTCAATAAACAACCACAAAAAGAGATCTAATCATAAAAGATCGTTGACTTTTCCTAAATAGAAATCGTGATAATATCAACAAGAAACGTCAATAGACAATAACCATGTCAAAAGAAAGACTACACAAGAGAAAAAAGCGTCCATATTTGTCTAAATATTAATAAGTATCAATTAATGAAAAAATATCAAATATTACATTATACTAAGGGTGATCTACATTAGTAGTCTCTGAATTGTTAGGATATTTACATTTTAGTTATCAAATTTTTAAAACTTATAATACAATCATTAAATTTTAATTCGCTTTCACTGTAGTCAATTCCATTAAAAAAACTAACATAATACGCTTTTTTCTTCTTCTCGTCTCTTTTTTCTTTCTCCTTTTTTTCCATTGCTAAAACCTTCATCTTTAATGCTTGACTTCGAGTCCACCGTGCACTACCTCACCATCCCTCTTGGCTTAACCCACAACGAGTTCCATGAGTTTTCGCAGGGAGTAGATAGTACCAGATTGTTCGGATCGCATCGTGGACAAGTCGAAAGTCACCTTTTGCCTTTGTAAATAAATTCTAGAGTTGGTATCATGTACGTCCAACTCATGTACGTCGATGTATATCCCCTTAAGTCTGGATTCCATATCCTTTTTACTATTTTGATCAACTGAGTTATGATGTATGTATCTTAGGTCTTATTCTGAATTATGTTTTGTTATTAACTTATTAATGCCATGGTCTGCGTTGTTATGCTATAATTATGCGTGTGAATGTGTTGGAAACCATGATTCATACGTTCATCGTAAAATATGTTTGATTGGTGAAATGAGAATATTAGGTTACATATTGATATAACTGTATGCCAGGGATTTAAATAGCGGTCCGTGTCCGCTATAGCAACCGTTATATAGTAGTTTTGGAACCGTCCGAAACTGCGATACAACAACTGTTATGTTCACAATAGCATCTGTTATGTTCGAAACCGCGATAAACACAATGCCACCGAGAACATGACCACAACCACGGTTTAAATCCCAGTTGTTTGCAACCCTATGAATTAGGATAGATTAGGTTGGAAATTAGAATGATGCATTTTAATTAAGTGATCATGTTTAAGATG
This sequence comes from Hibiscus mutabilis, assembly GCA_019671005.1. Lineage (NCBI taxonomy): Eukaryota > Viridiplantae > Streptophyta > Magnoliopsida > Malvales > Malvaceae > Hibiscus > Hibiscus mutabilis. The sequence goes on along the minus strand of CM033720.1, from coordinate 48,554,924 downwards.
TTTTTTTTTGCTCGGCAAGTATTATTTTATTAAGTAGTTAAAGACCTAAGTTGTGTGGCTCATTAAAAACCTATCTAGACCTAAATGGAGGAAAAGAGTACAACACAACCAGGATAAAACAGCAGCGAACAACTCGGACACCAACACCGACTTAATACAACTAATATTCACCCATGCGGTACATGTAAAAAATACAAAACAGCAATCTCACATGATTATCAAAGACCAACGCCAACACAGAAGCAAAGAACAACCAACACACTCTCGAAACAATTTATGCAGAGATACGCAGCAGCATACTCCCCACCGTCCAAGGCAAATTAGCACCAAGCGCAGAATCTTCTTGCTGTGTAATCTAAGGAGCTTTAAGGACTACTAGTGTAATTTCACCATTTTAGGAGACATATAAACGAACATATTCATGAACATTCAACAAATATGTTTGTGAACTCTAAACAAATGAACAGAAACATAACATTAAAAATTTAAACGAATACAAACCAAACATGAATCCCTTCAAAAAAAATAAACGAAATAGAACAAACTTTTGTTCGTTTAAACTCGATTCATTTACGCCCAAACTTTCATTTCGTAAACATGGAAGACACACAAGAAAACAAAATCATTAAGTCAAAATATATATATATATTACGCGAGGCATCTCTATCGGTCCATGATGTTGTTGGTGTTATTGCATCAAATTGATAAATTAAGAACATAATTAAATTAGTTTGATGTGCGTAAGGTATTGTATTAAAAGATATTTTATCATTTAATACAATCTCATGATTCAACAAGTTTTTTGATTGTAAAAAACAAAAAAATATTAATCAACAATAAATCTCAATAAAAATATTTAGCAAACTTAAAGGGGAAAGAATAAATGAGAGAAAAAAAGTTCTCATTTTTTGTGTATATAATGAAAATAAGTCGTGATATTTTCAGATTTGAATCAAAGAGAGATGCATATAGACTAGTGGACTGTTAAGATCTTAATCATAGTCAAAATCTTGAAAATTCTTTTCGTTTCTTTAATTGTAAATTTTCAGATTTGTTGGATAATCAATATATAAATTTATTCTCAGACGAGAATACATATTGGTAGATTCAATCCTACCAAGGGTAATCTCTATACCAAGTGGCATTATCATTACTAAAATAAATCCCATCGCTCCTCACTGACCACATACAAGAAGTATGGTACTCCAAGCAGCGTTCTTCGTCTCTGATGGCGTCGAAAGCGTCGAAGCTCCTGCTCTTGTGACCCAACCACCGCGCGCGTTGCAGAAGAAGAGGGTCGTCCGGAAGAAATTTATCTTGGTGTCCCACGTGTAGTCCTGTCCCTTTGCCATCGGTTTGTCGCCAATGTCCCTCTTCTTGGACTTGCAATGTAGGAAGAGATTCGGCTGGTGGGGTGGCGAATTAAGCAAAGGTAAATCATTTCGAACGTGAATATGATAGTTAGTGAACCATATACTCTCCACAAATGGAACAAGCAGGAGAGAAATCGCTAGCAGCAATGGGAGGGCAACGCTTTTGAGGTTGCCCATGGTATGTGAGATATGTTTTGTGATCACCATGTAAGGTTTGTTGGCATTTATATTTTCTTTTTTCAATTTTATATGGTTATTTTTAGATTAAACAATTGGAATTTGCTAATTTTGAATTTGAATTTATCAACGAAATCAAAGACTGACAGGTTCTTTAGAACTAAATTAGCCAACAATATTAATAGAGAAAACAATCATAGCCCTTCTTATAGATAAAAAAACCGGTCTTGAAAATAAAGTGCATTAAAATTACTTATAAAGTATTTGAATTTCAAGTTCTCTTTACAACCCTTGTTATGCATTAAAATAAGGATTTATATTCAATACACGGGTGGTGAAAACTAAAATTTTCCACAAGCACCTTAGTTTTAGGGATTATGAATTCAATTTAGGGTGTATGGTTTATGGGTTTAGGTGTATGAATTTATAATTTAGGGATGGTGGTTAGAATTTAGAGTTTAGAATTTAGGGTTTAGAGTTTAAGGTTTTGTTTTTAGGGTAATATGGCAAGAATTTAGATTTCACCTATAAACCCTAACCCTAAATTCTAACCATCATCCCTAAATTCTAAACCCATACCCTAAAACTAGATCCCTTAACCATAAAACTAAGACTTACCTAAACTTTTAAAACTATACCACCAATATATGCAAAATTACCCTCAAATAATTGTTTCATTTTTTTACAAAATTAGAATCTAGATTTTTATTAAAAAATAAGGTGCAAATAAAGACAATACATTTCTAACATGAAAACTCAACGACCACAAAGAAACGAAACTAAAAACCTTCTCATAAATATTTTTTATAAAAAAAACTTAATAACTATTAATAGTCTTTATGACTCTATTCAAACTACAGGCTATATTGATGTTGGAGTGAAAATTGAGTAAATTAGTTTTATAGATTATTTCACGAATGATTCTGAATGCACCAATAAACAACTACAAAAAGGATCTAATCATAAAAGACCGTTGACTTTTCCTAAATAGAAATCGTGATAATATCAACAAGAAACGTTAAACTATCATTGCAATAAACAATAACCAAAAAAAGACTACACAAGAGAAAAAAAAAGAGTCCATATTTGTCTAAATATTAATAAGTATCAATTAATGAAAAAATATCAAATATTACATTATAATAAGGGTGAACTACATTAGTAGTCCCTGAAATTGTTAGGATATTTACATTTTAGTTATCAAACTTTTGAAACTTATAATACAATCATTAAATTTTAATTCGCTTTCACTATCATAAATTCCATTAAAAAACTAACATGATACGCTATTTTTTTCTTGTCATCTTTTTTTTTTTTTCTCCTTTTTTTCCATTGCTAAAACCTTCATCTTTAATGATGACTTGAGTCCACCGCGCACTACCTCACCATCCCTCTTGGCTTAACCCACAACGAGTTCCATGAGTTTTTGCAGGAATAGAAAGTACCATTTGTTCGGATCGCATCGTGGACAAGTCGAAAGTCACCTTTGCCTTTGTAAATAATAAATTCTAGAGTTGGTATCATGTACGTCCAACTCATGTACGTCGATGTATATCCATCCTTAAGTCTGGATTCCATATCCTTTTTACTATTTTGATCAACTGAGTTTTAATGTATGTATCTTAGGTTTTATTCTGAATTATGTTTTGTTATTAACTTATTAATGCCATGGTCTGCGTTGTTATGCTATAATTATGCGTGTGAATGTGTTGGAAACCATGATTCATACGTTCATCGTAAAATATGTTTGATTGGTGAAATGAGAATATTAGGTTAGATATTGATATAACTATATGCTAGGGATTTAAATAGCGGTCCGTGTCCGCTATAGCAACCGTTATATAGTAGTTTTGGAACCGATACCGAAACTTTTATGTCCATAATAGAATATGTTCTTTGAAAAATTCACAATAGCATATCCTCAATGACAACAAACATCGCGATAAACACAATGCCACCGAGAACACAACCACAACCATGTTTTAAATCCTAGTTGTTTGCAACCCTATGAATTAGGATAGATTAGGTTGGAAATTAGAATGATGCATTTTAATTAAGTGATCATGTTTAAGATGTTTTTTTTTGCTCGGCAAGTATTATTTTATTAAGTAGTTAAAGACCTAAGTTGTGTGGCTCATTAAAAACCTATCTAGACCTAAATGGAGGAAAAGAGTACAACACAACCAGGATAAAACAGCAGCGAACAACTCGGACACCAACACCGACTTAATACAACTAATATTCACCCATGCGGTACATGTAAAAAATACAAAACAGCAATCTCACATGATTATCAAAGACCAACGCCAACACAGAAGCAAAGAACAACCAACACACTCTCGAAACAATTTATGCAGAGATACGCAGCAGCATACTCCCCACCGTCCAAGGCAAATTAGCACCAAGCGCAGAATCTTCTTGCTGTGTAATCTAAGGAGCTTTAAGGACTACTAGTGTAATTTCACCATTTTAGGAGACATATAAACGAACATATTCATGAACATTCAACAAATATGTTTGTGAACTCTAAACAAATGAACAGAAACATAACATTAAAAATTTAAACGAATACAAACCAAACATGAATCCTTCAAAAAAAATAAACGAAATAGAACAAACTTTTGTTCGTTTAAACTCGATTCATTTACGCCAAACTTTCATTTCGTAAACATGGAAGACACACAAGAAAACAAAATCATTAAGTCAAAATATATATATATATTACGCGAGGCATCTCTATCGGTCCATGATGTTGTTGGTGTTATTGCATCAAATTGATAAATTAAGAACATAATTAAATTAGTTTGATGTGCGTAAGGTATTGTATTAAAAGATATTTTATCATTTAATACAATCTCATGATTCAACAAGTTTTTTGATTGTAAAAAAAAAAAATATTAATCAACAATAAATCTCAATAAAAATATTTAGCAAACTTAAAGGGGAAAGAATAAATGAGAGAAAAAAAGTTCTCATTTTTTGTGTATATAATGAAAATAAGTCGTGATATTTTCAGATTTGAATCAAAGAGAGATGCATATAGACTAGTGGACTGTTAAGATCTTAATCATAGTCAAAATCTTGAAAATTCTTTTCGTTTCTTTAATTGTAAATTTTCAGATTTGTTGGATAATCAATATATAAATTTATTCTCAGACGAGAATACATATTGGTAGATTCAATCCTACCAAGGGTAATCTCTATACCAAGTGGCATTATCATTACTAAAATAAATCCCATCGCTCCTCACTGACCACATACAAGAAGTATGGTACTCCAAGCAGCGTTCTTCGTCTCTGATGGCGTCGAAAGCGTCGAAGCTCCTGCTCTTGTGACCCAACCACCGCGCGTTGCAGAAGAAGAGGGTCGTCCGGAAGAAATTTATCTTGGTGTCCCACGTGTAGTCCTGTCCCTTTGCCATCGGTTTGTCGCCAATGTCCCTCTTCTTGGACTTGCAATGTAGGAAGAGATTCGGCTGGTGGGGTGGCGAATTAAGCAAAGGTAAATCATTTCGAACGTGAATATGATAGTTAGTGAACCATATACTCTCCACAAATGGAGCAAGCAGGAGAGAAAACGCTAGCAGCAATGGGAGGGCAACGCTTTTGAGGTTGCCCATGGTATGTGAGATATGTTTTGTGATCACCATGTAAGGTTTGTTGGCATTTATATTTTCTTTTTTCAATTTTATATGGTTATTTTTAGATTAAACAATTGGAATTTGCTAATTTTGAATTTGAATTTATCAACGAAATCAAAGACTGACAGGTTCTTTAGAACTAAAATTAGCCAACAATATTAATAGAGAAAACAATCATAGCCCTTCTTATAGATAAAAAAAAACCGGTCTTGAAAATAAAGTGCATTAAAATTACTTATAAAGTATTTGAATTTCGAAGTTCTCTTTACAATCCTTGTTATGCATTAAAATAAGGATTTATATTCAATACACGGGTGGTGGAAACTAAAATTTTCCACAAGCACCTTAGTTTTAGGGATTATGAATTCAATTTAGGGTGTATGGTTTATGGGTTTAGGTGTATGAATTTATAATTTAGGGATGGTGCTTAGAATTTAGAGTTTAGAATTTAGGGTTTAGAGTTTAAGGTTTTGTTTTTAGGGTAATATGGCAAGAATTTAGATTTCACCTATAAACCCTAACCCTAAATTCTAACCATCATCCCTAAATTCTTAACCCATACCCCTAAACTAGATCCCTTAACCATAAAACTAAGGCACTTACGAAAACTTTTAATTCATACCACCAATATATGCAATAATTACCCTTCAAATAATTGTTTCATTTTTTTACAAATTAGAATCTAGATTTTTATTAAAAAATAAGGTGCAAATAAAGACAATACATTTCTAACATGAAAACTCAACGGCTACAAAGAAACGAAACTAAAAACCTTCTCATAAATATTTTCTATAGAAAAAAACTTAATAACTATTAATAGTCTTTATGACTCTATTCAAACTACAGGCTATATTGATGTTAGAGTGAAAATCGAGTAAATTACTCTTATAGATTATTTCACGAATGATTCTGAATGCACCGATAAACAACTACAAAAGGGGATCTAATCATAGAAAACCGTTGACTTTCCTAATCAGAGGTAAATCGTGATAATATCAGCATGAAACGTTAAACTATCATTGCAATAAACAATAACCATGCCAAAAGACAGACTACACGAGAGAAAAAAGAGTCCATATTTGTCTAAATATTAATAAGTATCAATTAATGACAAAAATATCAAATATTACATTATAATAAGGGTGAACTACATTAGTAGTCCCATAATTGTTAGGATATTTACATTTTAGTTATCAAACTTTTGAAACTTATAATACAATCATTAAATTTTAATTCGCTTTCACTATCATAAGTTCCATTAAAAAACTAACATGATACGTTATTTTTTTATTGTCATCTTTTTTTTTTATCTCCTTTTTTTCCATTGCTAAAACCTTCCTCTTAAATGATGGACTTCGAGTCCACCGCGCACTACCTCACCATCCCTCTTGGCTTAACCCGTGACGAGTTCCATGAGTTTTTGCAGGGAATATAAAGTACCATTTGTTCGGATCGCATCATGGACAAGTCGAAAGTCACCTTTGCCTTTGTAAATATGTTTCGATAAATTCTAGAGTTGGTAGCATGTACGTCCAACCCATGTACGTCAATGTATATCCATCCTTAAGTCCTAGATTCCATATCCTTTTTTACTATTTTGATCAACTGAGTTTTGATGTATGTATCTTAGGTTTTATTCTGAGTTATGTTTTGTTATTAACTTATTAATGCCATGGTCTGTGTTGTTATGCTATAATTATGCGTGTGAATGTGTTGGAAACCATGATTCACATGTTCATCGTAAAATATGTTTGATTGGTGAAATGAGAATGTAAGGTTAGATATTGATATAACTATATGCTAGGGATTTAAATAGCGGTCCGCGACCGCTATAACAGCCGTTATATAGCAGTTTTGGCACTATCCGAAACTGCGATACCCGCAACTTTTATGTCCATAATAGAATATGTTCTTTGAAAATTCACGATCGCAATATCCTCAATGACAACAATAGCATCTGTTATGTCTAGAACCGCGATAAACGCAATGCGACCGAGAACACAACCACAACCATGTTTTAAATCCTAGTTGTATACAACCCTATGAATTAGGATAGATTAGGTTGGAAATTTGAATGATGCATTTTAATTAAGTGATCATGTTTAAGATGCTTGAATTGAATGGTAAGCATGTTTAGGCCTAGTGTTAAATAGATATTGTGTTGTGGATTGATAAAAGATGATTGAAATAATTAAGTTTGGCAAATTATTTCCTCTTGCTTTAGTTAGTGTAAGAATTGGTGTGAAAGTAGTTTGACAAGTATTAAACTTGTAAGTGTTTGAGCATGATATGAAAGTGTTTAGGGATGTTTTGAGGCATTTAGAGTTGAAAAATCTACAATTTTCTACATTTTTATCAGAATGTATGATTTTATTTATGCAAAACCATACAAAATGGACTTAGTACAAGCCTCGTCAAAAAACCTCTAATCCTAAATGGGGAAAAGAGTACTCGTACTAATCCAACATCGAAACAAAGGCCAAAAAACATTAAGGACGAACAATACCCAAAAACCAACCCCAATCCTCAAACAAATACCCTAACCCAAACCTCTCTATCCACCCCTCCTTTTGCCAACGTATCTTCAATACAATTGGCCTCGTAGAATACATGATGAAAACAAACACAATGAATCACACAATATTGGTGTTGTTCACACAATATCGATGTAGAGAAGTGAAAAAAATCAGTATGCCTTTTCAGTACCAGTATTTATACTCATCTACCAATATTAGTAGAATGGAATATTAATGCTTAAATTTGACTTTTTAAATGTTGAAACCTAGGGAAGCACGAGTGCGGCAATATCATGCCATTTTAAGTACTCGAAACATCCTTGGGATATGTACGGGACAGGTACTGCTAAGGTATATACCAGGACATTCCACGTTGATGGGGTATGTCTGAAAGTGATTGGGTACGGTTGGGATATTTTTAGGGATGTTTTAGGGACAACATCAACCGCGTCAAGCCTCTCCCTCAAGTCGTTCACGGCACCATCAAGTCAGATGCCCTTGCCTCAAGTGTTGTGGTTCGATCCATGGAACTAGCTCTCTTTGCCTTGTCTGTTGGGCATGTCACATGATGACCCTCATGATCGGTGTCAGATCCGTTTTTGCTTGCCACCTTTTACTCGGTTGTGTGCAAAAATAGGCTCTAATACCACTTGTCACGGGGCTAGAGTCTGACTAACTGATTTGTACATCCTTAGTTGACGATCTTAATTCAAAGAATAAGTTAGTGTAATGCCTCAGTTTTTGGGCCTAGAAGTTTTCTAGGTGGAATAGACGGTTCGATGGATCGGGTTAGAGGATTCGAGTCAGTTTCAGGATTAAATAGAAATAAATATTTTTTAGCAAGAAAAAATCATGAAAAATATTCTAAAATCATTAAATAATGTGTTAAAGGGTTTGGTGAAATCAATTTTACAAAAAGAGATTTCAAAATTGGACATTTTGGTCAGTGACCAAAATGTAAAGTTTTAAAACTATTTTTGGGATGTTTTGTAAAAGGGTCAAAACTTAGAATCTTTGAGGAGCTATTTGGACGAAGTCTAATATCATACTTTTCTCTTTTAATTGGATATTTTTAAACGGTTTTAAGTTAAATAAAAAGGCTTGGGGAAGTTAATTTCACAATTGGCATTTAAAGAAAACTTTACGTAACTAACTTTTAACCCAAAAGATTTTCTCTCAAATTCTCTCCAGCCAAACACTCTTTTACCCTTCAATTTTCTCAGGTAAATACTTGATTTCAATATTCTTTTGTTTTTAAATGAATCTTTAATGGTTTCATAACAAAACCTATTTGATTTGATCTTGTTTTCTCAAGAAAATTCATCCAATTAAGAGGAAAGCCAAATTTAGAGGTGAGCTTCGTTCTTATCCTCTAATATAAGGTTCTTTACTAAAATTCCCAAGTTATTGATCCTTTACATATGTTTTCTAACTTGATTTGAGGATTTAATTATGGAAAATTGGTTAAATCAAGGTTTAATTGAGTAGATTGATGGATTTTAATCACGACGTTGATGTTTAATAATGTTAATAAGTGAGCTTTAAAATTGGAATCCCGAAACTAAATGAATCTCTAATTTTTTAGGTTGTTGGCTGTGAGTTTTTGAGGAGTTGTGAAGGTTTAATGTGTGCTGAAAGTATAAGGATGATGTTATTGTGTTTTAGATGTTGATTGATGTTAATTGATGGGTTAAAATGTTAGGTTTTGGTTGGGTTAAGTTTGGAGGATGTTTGATGTTGATTTTGGTTGTTGTAGAGTGAAATTGGGTAGAGTATGTTGAGGTTCTATGTGAATTGATGTTGTTGTGCTGTTGAATGCATTTTGATGCATTGAATCCTCTGTTTTTGTGTGAATAAAATAGGGGAAGTTGATCCCCAAGCTTGAACGAATGTTTCGGAAGCTTTAGAGGTGTGTTTGCTGTATCGACAAGCGAGGCTTTGCGTGTCGATGAGTGAGAACGTGTTTTACAACTTCACAAAGGTTTGGAAGTTGTGTTTGAGGGTTTAGATCAAGCTTGAAATGCTGGTCTAAGCTTAGAAGTAGTAAATGATGAATTGTCTCTCGAATTTGGTTTGGCATTTGGTTTTGATGCACTTATTTTAATGAATTGATTACTCATTGTATATGAATGATTTAAGCAAGGTTTAATGCTAGAAAATGTTTATAAAATGATGATTATGCATTTGAAGGTAATGCATGATTTGTTAATGTTGTTGAACATTGGTAATGCATGGTTTAATGCATTGGATAAATGGTTTTGATTGATGCATATGAAAACAGTGAGTTAATGTTAATGAATTGAATTATATTGGTAAATGATGGTATGAAAAGGTTATAGAAATGTTATCGGATATAGTTGGCCAGACATAGGATTTAAAGTGTACTATAACAAGTAGTCCATGGTTCGTAGAGGTGATGTATTGAAAGTATTTACTCCGACCATGTGAGCCCCAATATTGTTGAGATAATACTTCAATGGTGTTTTACTCCGGCTGCAACCGTAGAGGTGATGCATTGGAAGTGTTCACTCCAAATTAGAGGATGAGCCTTGGTAGTGTAGAGGTAATGCATGTGTTGCATTTACTCAATGTCATTGAGCTGTAAGTGATTGGATATCATTTGGAAAATTCGCATATCCGATGTGGTTTGATGAAAGTAACAAGATTTGGGAAATGATCACTTATAAGTCAATATAATGAATTAATGTATCATGTTGATAGATTGTTTGTATAATGAGATTTATACATGTGAATACTCTTTAAGCTTTGCATAGGGGATGTTATGAATGGGAAGGCTTAAATTGAGGGTTGCATATGGGAGTATGCTGTTGAATCCATGATACATGTTGCATATGGTTAGTATGCGAGGTTTGAAAAAGGTTAAGTGCATATTTTAAAAGTAAGGCATGATGGCTTTTTGTAAAAAAAAATGTATGTGAAAGTTTTAGGATAAACCGATTTTAAACTGCATTGGATGATGTTTTGTGTTTTGAGCGCTCCTCACTAAGCATTGCGTGCTTATGCTCACTTTTATCATCAATGCAGATTGGGAGGCAGCAAGCAAGGATATCCAAGAACTTGGTTGCAAAGTATGGTTTGAAACAATACATAGTAGTAATAAAGGCAATGTGTCAAATGTTGATTTGGGAGGGTTTTTTATTGAACTCCCTGTTTGTGCAAGTTTTATATCCTAGTTTGGACTTGTAAAAGGTTTAAAATGCTTAAAATGTGTTTGGATTTAAGTTTTGGATGTTGAGTAGGAAGTATGCCTATAGATGATGTGAATGGTTGTGTTAGGTTTTCTAGATTTGCTTAAAATGTTGGTATGTTGATGTCAAGCATGCTTATGATGTTATATGATGTTTAGGATATGTTTAAAGTTGATTGAAATAAGCAAAATAGTCATATGTTGGACCTAGAGGTCACTATAGGCCTTTGTGTACATGTACGAATGCCCGAGGATTGGTACGCAAGGTCTGAAACTGGCTCTGTTTAAAGTGTAAAATGAAAAGGGTATCGGTACGGTTAGCCGAGTATTGGTACACCCTTTGAGTTTTGTGCATCAGGATCGGTACACGGGTTTGAGTACCAGTAGGACCCTTTCATTTTTAAAGAGCCGTACCGATACGGGGTACCATATCGATACGCGAATGGGTCACTGGAATTCTAAGTTTTGAAAAATCACAAAGGGGTATCGATTATAGAGTCAAGACCGTATCGGTACAGATGGATCAACACACCGTATCGATATGATGGTTTATGTATAGGTAGTGTAGCCGTTATGGTCACTTGATCTTGGATGACTGTTTTGAGCTGAAATTTAACATGTGAGCATGAAATTGGACTAACAAAGAAGATTGATAAATCTAAATCTGAATCAAACTGTAATTTGTGGAAAGCTACATTTTGGTCCCCAACGTGCGTGATTGAGCAGTTAAACCTTGTTTTGAAATCTGATATCAATGTAACATTTTCATTGAAACATGTTCAACTTAGGAAATTAAATTGATGTATTTGGATAAGATAAAAGAAAAAAATTGACCAATTTAGGTTATTAGTTTAGGTTTGCTTCGACAAACCAAATGTGATCCATTTAGCTCGATTTTTGGGTAGGCCGGGTTAAAGGGATTTCAGTTAGCCTTTAAAATGCTAAGCAAAAAGCTTAAAACGAGCAAAAGCTTTTGGGAAAAATGGCTAAGGCAAGACAAGAAAGGGAAATAAGAGAAATATGAATGAATATAGAAATATAACTCTTTTACTCAAGAAAAATGAAGGAATCAATTACAATGGTGAGAGTGAGCCTATATTTATAGGCTCACCTCCTTACATCTAACACTGTAGGATGGTTTTATCCAAGGGCTAAGGATCATCCCAAGATTCTTGTTCTCTAAATACGGAAACAAGATCACCCTCTTACAAAGTTTCCAAAAGTAAAAAAAGCAAGAATCACTCAATAATGTCACACTTAGGTTGGTAAACGATACTTTCCACAAGTGTTGGTGAAAAGATGATCTTTCTCAATGGGTTTTGGTTTTTTGGGCATATTGGGCATGGATCGCCCGGTTTGTTTGGCCAAAACCTCATTGGCAGCATGTTGGGTGCTGATTTGGGACCTAGGGTCGTAGGCAGCTCGAAGGGTGCTCGTCTGGCCCCTAGGTGTACACAAAGGGAGCTGACTCAGGCTCCATGGTCTGGGCAACATGAAGGGTACTTGTTTGGGCCCCTTGGGTGCAATAAAAGTGTTCCCTCGGTTTTTTTTCTCGTAGGCATCACATGGGGTACTTGTCTCGACCTCATGGTGTGCGAGGAGGGTGGGAACTTGGTCCTCTCAGTTTGGTACAACACTTGGTGTGCTTGGATAAGCCTCTTTGTGTGCGGCCATCTCAGTCATGGGCTAGCGGCCCATGACAATATATATCAGCTAAATTATATTAAAGTCCATTAAAAATATGAAGAATCCATTAAAAATAAAAAGATATCCATTGTACATAAATAAATGCCCCAAACTGGCCCAAGCCTAATTGAAAAAAGACCCTAAGCCCTAATCTTTCTTTCCATGTGCAACCAATAGGGAACCATAAAATCAAGGCGGATAAAACCCTATCCTTATGCATGCGTGTTGCACCATCGCCCACCGTTAGATCAAGACGTGATCTAACGACCCAAATCGCATAGGAAGGAGCTAGCGGGTCACACTCATGCTTGAGGACCACGCTCTATCGTTGCCGCCACCAAGGCCATTGCTTGCATCCCACTCTCTCGGACGTGTTCCCCAAATCAATATCAAGGGAAAAAGGGAAACAAATTGGCAAGATCAATCAAAAAGGACAAAAAATAAGAATCAAATCAAATTCAATAAAAAAGAAACATATCACTTGTAATTCTGGGAAACAAATCGAGAGATTCTTCCCATGTTCTTCTCTGTAGTTGGCTAAGCCATTGTAACCATCCATTGTAAAATCACAAAAAAATAAGCATATACAAAATATACTTAATTTCCAGGAGCAATAAAACCAATAACATTGTTGAGGTACATTGTCTTTTTGTTTTTATTTTTTTATTTTATTTGTTTTTACTTTCAAAACTAACAAAAGAATGAGGTTATTACCCTTCGAGTTGTCGTTGTCCGATGCCGCTGCAGTCGTTGTCGTTCACCGCCACCATGATCGCTTGCATGCCCACCGGAGCCACGAATAAGGATTACTTTGGTTAAGGGTAGATTGGATCAGGTGTAATGGGGAAGGTCTGATCGGACTTGGGTTTAGATTAGAATGAAGAACACTTGGATTTCTAGGTGGTGTTCTTGGGTTTTAGGGGGTTTGATTGAAAAAAATGGTTTGGGTGAGTGCTTTTGTGTTTGTGAGTATATGATTAGGCTTTTAGGGGATGAACGAGGATGAGTTCTTAGTGAAAGAGTGGATTTGATCCGAAATGGGGTATGGTTTCTAGGTAATTGGGTGTTAGTGTTGAAAGGAAAAATAAGAAAATGGGAGATAGGGTAGAATGCAATCTAAAAAATGAGAAAGAGGGGCAATTTTTTGGGATATAAGGGGGCTTAAATACAGACCCGGCGGTTGACCTGAACTCGGATTTTGACCCACATCTTAGTCTCATGGATCTTGCATCGTGGCACCTCAGCTCTCATTTCTTTCAATTTCGTCCCTTCTTTGCTTAAGTTAGCTTTCATGCTTTTATTTTATGCAATTTGGTCCTTATATTACTTAATTTTGATCTTCATTTTTAATTCTCATTCAATTTGGTTGTTAATTAATGTATTTTGCAATTTTGTTTTCTTTTTGTCACCTTTAATGCAAACCTTAGATTTTTTTAGGTTAGAATTTTATTTCTTAAATTAGGGTCTTTATTTTTTGGATTGAGCCGTCATGCTTGAGTTGTCATAGCTTTGTCTGTAATTCACGTTGAGCATTCTTGGGGTAGAATGTCTCCTTGATCTCGGCTTAAAATTCTCCTTATGTCTCGATTAAAACATCATTGCTCTTCTTCTCTGAGCACCTGCTTCGCCACCACAAGAGAGCAACATCAGTTAAATAAGCGGAAGATATATTTACCTTTGTGGATTCATCCACGATACTCATACGGTGGAAATATCGTTCCATTCTCTAGATGAAATTCTCCACATCTTGAGCAACCCTCGTCCCTTTAAATTCCTTCGATTTTGGGACATCGGCTAGCACCTTTGGTATGCTACTCATCATGTCTCTCATCATGGCGGCTTTGTAAATGCATAGCTTGAACTTGAGCTCTTCTACCATCTTCTTGAGTAAGGCTACCTTGACTTTGAGTGAACCGTCTTGCTGATCGATATGCTCGAAGGTCTCATTGAGATACCCTTGGAACTCATTCTTATGTGTGTCACCCATCGTGTCTAGCTTCTCTAAGCTGACATCAATCGCGTTGAGCCTCTCTCTCGAATCGTTAACGGCACCCTCAAGTCAGGCAACCTTGTCCTCAAGTGTTGTGATTTGATCCTTGGAACTAGCTCTATTTTCCTTGTCTATTTGACGTGTCACACGACGGCCCTTATACTCGGGGTCAGATCCATTGTTGTCTACCATCTCTTACTCGATTGTGCACAAAAGAGGCTCTGATACCACTTATCTTGGAGATAGAGCCTTAGTCGATGATCCGTACAGCCTTAGTCGACGATATTAAGTCCTTCGAGTTAGCCTTCAAAATGCTAAGCAAAAGGCTTAGAACGAGCGAAAGCTTTTGGGAAAAGTGGCTAAGGTATGGCAAGCAAGGAAAATAAGAGAAAGACGAATGTGAAGAGAACTATAACTCCTTTACTCAAGAAAATGAAGGAATCAATTACAATGGTGAGAGTGAGCCTCTATTTATAGGCTTACCTCCTTACATCTAACGATTTAGGATGGTTTTATCCAAGGGCTAAGGATCATCACAAGATTCTTGTTCTCTAAATATGGAAATAAGATCATTCTCTTACAAAGTTGCCAAAAGTAAAAAAAGGCAAGAATCACTCAATAATATCACACTTAGGTTGGCAAAGGATACTTTCCCTAAGTATTGGTCAAAAGATGATCTTCCTCAATGGGTTTTGGTCTCTTGGGCGGATTGGGCATGGGTCGACCCAGCTTGCTTGGCCAAAACCTCCCTGTCAGCATGCTAGGTGCTGATTTGGGCCATAGGTTCATGGGTAACTCGAAGGGTACTCATCTGGGCCCCCAGGTGTGCACAAAGGGTGCTGACTCAGGGTCCATGGTTTGGGCAACATTAAAGGTGCTTGTTTGGGGGCCCTTGGGTACGATTAGAGTGCTCCTTCGGGTACTTTTCTCGTAGGCAGCACATGGGGTGCTTGTCTCGGCCTTATGGTGTGCAAGTAGGGTGCAAACTTGGTCCCCTCAGTTTGGTGAAGCACGTGGTGTGCTCGGATAGTCCCCTTTGTGTGCGGCCATCTCGGTCATGGGCTGGCATCCTGTGATAATATGTGCCAACTAAAATATATTAGAGTCCAGTAAAAAATATAAAGAATCCATTAAAAATAAAAAGAGGTCCATTATACATAAATAAAGGGCCCAAACTAGCCCAATCTTAATTGAAAAAAGACCCTAAGCTCTAATATTTTTTTCCATGCAGCCAACAAGGAACCACAAAATCAAGACAGGTAAAACCCTATCCCTTATGCTTTTGTGCCGTACCATTGCCCACCATTAGATCAAGGTGTGATCTAGCGACCCAGATCGCATATGAATGAGCTAGTGGTTCACACTCGCGCTTGAGGAGCACGTTTCTATCGTTTGAATCGTCAATGGACCGTTCATCTTCCCCAGCTACTTCTACAATCGGAGTCGATTACCACGCCCCGCCGTCGCCGCCACCAGAGCCATTGCTTGCATCCTACTCCCTCGTACGTGTTCCCAAAATTAATATCATGGGAAAGAGCGAAACAAATCGGCAAGATCAATCAAAAAGGGCAAAAATAAGAATCAAATCAAATTCAAAAAAGGGAAACATATCACTTGTAATTCTGGGAAAGAAATCGAGAGATTCTTCCCATGTTCTTCTTTGTAGTTGGCTAAGCCACATCCATTGTAAAATCACGAAAAAATACATGTACACGAAGCATATACAAAACATACTTAATTTCCAAAAGCAATAAAACCAGTAGCATTGTTGAGGTACATTGTCTTTTTGTTTTTATTTGTTTTTGCTTTCGAAACTAACAAAAGGATGAGGTTATTACCCTTCGAGTCATCGTTGTAGTCGCCGCCGTTTGCTGCCACCAGGATCGCTTGCATGCCCACTGGAGCCACGAACAGGGATTGGTTTGGATTAAGGGTAGACAGGATTGGGTGTAATAGGGAAGGTCCGATCGGGCCTGGGTTTAAATTAGAATGAAGAACACTAGGATTTATGGGTGGTGTTCTTGGGTTTTAGGGGGTGTTTTAGTGTTTGTGAGTATACGAATAGGCTTTTATGGGATGAACAAGGATGAGTTCTTGGTGAAAGAGTGGGTTTGGTCTGAAATGGTGCATGGTTTTTAGGTAATTGGGTGTTAGTACTGAGAGGGAAAATAGGAAAATGAGAGAAAGAGTCGAATACAATCTGAAAAATGAGGGAAAGGGGTGATTTTTTCAGATATAAGGGGGCTTAAATACAAAACCGGCAGCTGACCTAAACTCAGATCTTGACCCGCGCCTTAGTCTCATGGATCTTGCACCGTGGCACCTCAACTCTCCTTTCTTTCAATTTCGTCCCTTCTTTGCTTAATTTAGTTTTCATGCTTTTATTTTTTGCAATTTGGTCCTTATATTACTTAATTTTGCACTTGATTTTTAATTCTCATTCAATTTGGTTGTTAATTAATATATTTTGCATTTTTGTTTTGTTTTGTTATTGTCACCTTGGATTTTTTTAGGTTAGAATTTTATTTCTTAAATTAGTGTTTTTATTTTTTCCTCTTTGGTTAAGTTTTCGTAGGTTACATAATTAGATCCCTAGTTAGGATTCTTAACATTAACAAAAAGATGCTCTTACGCTTAGACATTAATTTGATTCCATAATAAAAATAGTTACCTAGGTTAGACTCAAAATTAGGCTCATAAATCAGACTTCAAACCTAGTTAAATAGGCTAAATAAATCTCTTAATTAAGGTTAGTCTAGATCTTTAGATATTACCCCACCTAAATCATTTTTAATAAAACTTTGAACTTTAAAAAATGTAGACAAAATTAATTAAAATATAAGCATGTATAAACCCAAAACACGTTAGAAAATATGAGTGACAAAATGATAGTCGTTTTACGAGTGTTGTGGGTGCTAACCCTTCCCCACACATAACCGTGCCCCATAACTTGAGATTTCGTAATCTCTTGTTTGTTTTAGGTTTTTGTTCTACCTATTAAAAAAGGACTGTGCCTACTCCGTTATCACACTGAAATATATTACAACAAAAGCCACCGGCTCTTTCTTTATCAATCATCAATTCAACGCTTCTATTCTGAAGCAAGCACTAAAAATTCCGGGGATTTCTGCGTTCTATCGGAAAAATTAAACCATGGCAACCGGTGAAGTCAAAGTTTTGGGTTCCTGGTCAAGTCCATATGTGATTAGGACGAGAATTGCACTTCACATCAAATCCGTCAACTACGAATTTATTGAGGAGAAATTATTGGAAGGAAAAATTAAACCATGGCAACCGGTGAAGTCAAAGTATGGTACTCCAAGCAGCGTCGAAGCTCCTGCTCTTGTGACCCACCCACCGCGCATTGCAGAAGAAGAGGGTCATCCGGAAGAAATTTATCTTGGTGTCCCACGTGTAGTCTTGTCCCTTAGCCATTGGTTTGTCGCCAATGTCCCTCTTCTTGGACTTGCAATGTAGGAAGAGATTCGGCTGGTGGGGTGGCGAATTAAGCAAAGGTAAATCATTTCGAACGTGAATATGATAGTGAACCATATACTTTCCACAAATGGAACAAGCAGGAGGGAAAACGCTAGCAGCAATGGGAGGCAACGCTTTTGAGGTTGCCCATGGTATGTGAGATATGTTTTGTGATCACCATGTAAGGTTTGTTGGCATTTATATTTTCTTTTTTCAAATTTATATGGTTATTTTTAGATTAAACAATTGGTATTTGCTAATTTTAAATTTGAATTGATCAACGAAATCAAAGATTGACAGGTTCATTAGAACTAAAATTAGCAACAATATTAATAGAGAAAACAATAATAGCCCTTCTCATAGATAAAAAAACCCGGTCCTGAAAATAAAGTGCACTAAAATTACTTATAAAGTATTTGAATTTCAAAGTTCTCTTTACGATCCTTGTTATGCATTAAAACAAAGATTTATAGTTAATACACTGGCGATAAAAACTAAAAGTTTCCACAAGCACCTTAGTTTTAGGGATTAAGAATTCAGTTTAGGGTGTAAGGTTTATGGGTTTAGGTGTAGAAATTTAGAATTTATGGATGGTGGTTAGAATTTAGGGTTTAGAGTTTAAGGTTTTTAGGTTAATATGGCGAGAATTTAGGTTTTCACCTATAAACCCTAACCCTAAATTCTAACCATCATCCCTAAATTCTAAACCCATACCCCTAAACACTACACCTTAAAATGGATCCCTATACCATAAAACTAAGGAATTTGTGACAACTTTTAATTCATACCGCCTATATATACAATAATTACCCTTAAAATAATTGTTTCATTTTTTTACAAATTAGAATCTAGATTTGTATTTGAAAATAGGGTACAAATAAATACAACACATCTCTAACATGAAAACTCAACGATTAATAGTCTTTATGACTCTATTCAAATTACTGGCTATATTAATGTTGGACTGAAGGTCGAGTAAATTAGTCTTACAGATTATTCCGCGAAAGATTCTGAATGCACCGATAAACAACCACAAAAGGAGATCTAATCATAGAAGACCGTTGACTTTCCCTAATCAGAGATAAATCGTGATAATATCAACACGAAACGTTAAACTATCATCGCAATAGAAATAACCATGCCAAAAGACATACTACACGAGAGAGAAAAGCGTCCATATTTGGCTAAATATTAATAAGTATCAATTAATGACAAAAATATCAAATATTACATTATACTAAGGGTGAACTACATTAGTAGTCCCTGAATTGTTAGGATATTTACATTTTAGTTATCAAACTTTTGAAGCTTATAATACAATCATTAAATTTTAATTCGCTTTTATTGTCATCAATTCCATTAAAAAACTAACATGATACGTTATTTTCTTCTTGTCATCTCTTTTTTCTTTATCTCTTTTTTTCCATTGCTAAAACCTTCCTCTTTAATGCTGGACTTCGAGTCCACCGTGCACTACTTCACCGTCCCTCTTGGCTTAACCCGCGACGAGTTCCATGAGTTTTCGCTGGGAGTAGATAGTACCAGATTGTTCGGATCGCATCGTGGACAAGTCGAAAGTCACCTTTTGCCTTTGTAAATATTTTTCAATGTACGTCGATGTATATCCATCCTTAAGTCTGCATTCCATATCCTTTTTACTATTTTGATCAACTGAGTTATGATGTGTGTATCTTAGGTCTTATTATGAGTTATGTTCTGTTATTAACTTATTAATGCCATGTTCTGTGTTGTTATGCTATAATTATGCGTGTGAATGTGTTGGAAACCATGATTCATACGTTCATCGTAAAATATGTTTGATTGGTGAAATGAGAATGTTAGGTTAGACATTAATATAAATGTATGCCATGGATTTAAATAGCGGTCCGCGACCGCTATAGTAGTCGTTATATAGCAGTTTTGGCACTATCCGAAACTGCGATACCCGCAACTGTTATGTCCATAATAGCATATGGTCTTTGAAAAATTCACGATCGCAATATCCATAATGACTATAATAGCATTTGTTATGTTCAAAACCGCCATAAACGCAATGCGACCGAAAACACGACCACAACCACGGTTTAAATCCCAGTTGTATGCAACCCTATGAATTAGGATAGATTAGGTTGGAATTTTGAATGATGCATTTTAATTAAGTGGTCATTTTTAAGATGCTTGAATTGAATGGTAAGCATGTTTAGGTCTAGTGTTAAATAGATATTGTGTTGTGGATTGATAAAAGATGATTGAAATAATAAAGTATGCCAAATTATGATCTCTTGCTTTAGTTAGTGTAAGAATTGGTGTGAAAGTAGTTTGACAAGTATTAAACTTGTAAGTGTTCAACATAATATGGAAGCGTTTAGGGATGTTTTGAGGCATTTAGTGACGAAAAATCTACA
Source organism: Hibiscus mutabilis (assembly GCA_019671005.1). Lineage (NCBI taxonomy): Eukaryota > Viridiplantae > Streptophyta > Magnoliopsida > Malvales > Malvaceae > Hibiscus > Hibiscus mutabilis. The sequence goes on along the minus strand of CM033720.1, from coordinate 48,534,452 downwards.
ATTCTCTACAATTTTTTATCCGAATGTATAATTTTATTAATGTAAAACCATACAAAAAGTATTTAGTACAAGCCTCGTAAAAAACCCCTAATCCTAAAAGGGGAAAATAGTACTTGTACTAATCCAACACAGAAGCAAAGGCCAAAAACATCAAGGATGGGTACGATTGAGGTACATATCGGGATGTTCCAAATTGATGGGGTACGTCTGAAAGTGACCAGGGACGGTTGGCATATTTCTATGGATGTATCGAGGAAGACATCAACTACGTCGAGCCTCTCCCTCGATTCGTTCACGGTAACCTCAAGTCGGCAACCTTGTCCTCAAGTGTTATGATTCAATCCTTAAAACTAACTCTCTTTTCCTTGTCTATTTGGCGTGTCACACGACGACCCTCATACTCGGTGTTGGATCTGTTGTTACCTGCCATCTCTTACTCAGTTATGTGAAAAAATAGGCTCTGATACTGCTTGTCACGGGGCTAGAGTCCAACTAACTAATATGTACAGCCTTAATCGATGATCTTAAGTCGAAGACTAAGTTAGCCTTCAAAATGCTAAGCAAAAAGTTTAGAGCGAGCGGAAGCTTTTGGGAAATATGGCTAAAGCAAGGCAAGCAAGGAAAACAAGAGAAAGGTGAATGTGAAGAGAAATATAACTCTTTTACTCAAGAAAATGAAGGAATCAATTACAATGGTGAGAGTGAGCCTTTACTTATAGGCTCACCTCCTTACATCTAACGGTCAAGGATGGTTTTATCCAAGCGCTGAGGATCTTCCCAAGATTCTTGTTCGCTAAATATGGAAACAAGATCATTATTTTACAAAGTTGCCAAAAGTAAAAAGGCAAGAATCACTCAATAATATCACACTTAGGTTGGCAAAGGATACTTTCCCTAAGTGTTGGTCAAAAGATGATCTTCCCCAATGGGTTTTGGTCTCTTAGGCGGATTGGGCATGGATCAGCCCGATTTGCTAGGCCAAAACCTTATTGGTAGCATGTTGGGTGCTGACTTGGGTCCTAGGGTCGTGGGCAACTCGAAGAGTGCTCGTTTGGGCCCCTAGGTGTGCACAAAGGGTGTTGACTCAAGCTCCATGGTCTGGGCAACATGAAGGGTGCTTGTTTGGGCCTCTTTGGGTGTGATAAGAGTGTTCCCTTGGGTTTTTTTCTCGTAGGCAGCACATGGGGTGCTTGTCTCGGCCTCATGGTGTGCGAGAAAGGTGCGGACTTGGTTTTCTTGGTTTGGTAAAGCACGTGGTGTGCTTCGATAGGTCCCTTTGTGTGCTGCCATCTCGGTCATGGGATGGCGGCCTGTGACAATATGTATCAGCTAAAATATATTATAATCCATTAAAAATATAAAGAATCCATTAAAAATAAAAGAGGTCCATTGTACATAAATAAAGGGCCCAAATTGGCCCAAGCTTAATTGAAAAAAGACCCTAAGCCCTAATCTTTCTTTCCATGTGCAACCAACAGGGAACCACAAAATCAAGGAAGATAAAACCCTATCTCTTATGCTTATGTGCCACACCATCGCCCACTGTTAGTTCATAACGTGATCTAACGGCCCAGATCGCATTGGAATGAGCTAGCAGGTCACACTTGCGCTTGAGGATCATGTGTCTATCGTTCAAACCGTCACTAGACCATTCGTCTTCCCCAGTTGCTTCTACAATCGGCACCGATTACCATGCTCCGCCGCCACTGCCACCAGGGTCATTACTTGCATCCTACTCCCTCAGACGCATTCCCCAAATCAATATCAAGGGAAAAGGGAAACAAATTGACAAGATCAATCAAAAAAGGAATAAAATAAGAATCAAATCAAATTTAAAAGATGGCAACATATCACTTATAATTCTGGGAAAGAAGCGAGAGATTCTTCCCATGTTCTTCTTTGTAATTGGCTAATCCACGATAACCATCCATTGTAAAATCACGAAAAAAATATATGTACAAGAAGCATATACAAAATATACTTAATTTCCAGAAGCAATAAAACCAGTAGCATTGTTGAGGTACATTGTCCTTTTATTTTTATTTATTTTATTTGTTTTTGCTTTTGAAACAAAAAAATGATGAGGTTATTACCCTTCGAGATGCCGCTTTCTGACGCTGTTGCAGTCGCCGCCGTTCGCTTCCACCAGGATCGCTTGCATGCCCACCGAAGCCACGAACAGATATTGGTTCAGATAAGGGTAGATAGGATCGGGTGTAATGGGAAGGTCTGGTCGGGCCTGGGTTTAGATTAGAATGAAGAACACTAGGATTTTTTTGTGGTGTTCTTGGGTTTTATGGGGTTTGATTGAAAAAAATAGGTTTGGGTGAGTGTTTTAGTGTTTTTATGAGTAGGCTTTTAGGGGATGAATGAGGATGAGTTCTTGGTGAAAGAGTGGGTTTGATCTGAAATGGGGCATGGTTTCTGGGTAATTGGGTGTTAGTGTTGAGAGGAAAAATAAGAAAAATGGAGAGAGGGTCGAATACAATCTGAAAAATGAGGGAGAGGGGCAATTTTTTTTGGATATAAGGGGGCTTAAATACAGACTCGTTGCTGACCTGATCTCCGATCTTGACCCGCGCCTTAGTCTCACGGATCTTGCACCGTGGCACCTCAACTCTCCTTTCTTTTTCGTCCCTTCTTTGCTTAATTTAGCTTTCATGCTTTTATTTTATGCAATTTGGTCCTTATATTACTTAATTTTGCTCTTGATTTTTAATTCTCATTCAATTTGGTTGTTAATTAATATATTTTGCATTTTTGTTTTGTTTTGTTTTTGTCACCTTTAATGCAAACCTTAGATTTTTTAGGTTAAAATTTTATTTCTTAAATTAGGGTCTTTATTTTTTCCTCTTTGGTTAAGTTTTCTTAGGTTAAATAATTAGATCCCCTAATTAGGATTCTTAAAATTAACGGAAAGATCCTCTTAGGCTTAGACATTAATTTGATTCCATAATAAAAATAGTTAACCTAGGTTAGACTAAAAAATTAGGCTCATAAATTTAAAGTAATAATGAGTCAAAGTTGAAAATTTTTGACAAAAAAAAGTCAATACTGGACATATTGAATGGGACGGAGGGGGTATTGGTGAAGGCATGAACTAAATTGAACACATGATGAACTTTGGAATTCAAACCGTGAAAACTAAGGAGCTTTAAGGACTACTAGTGTAATTTCACCATTTTAGGGACATATAAACGAACATATTCATGAACATTCAACGAATATGTTCGTGAACTCTAAACAAATGAACAAAAACGTAATATTAAAAATTTAAACGAATACAAACCAAACATGAATCCCTTCAAAAATTAAAAAAAAACGAACACGAACAAACTTTTGTTCGTTTAAACTCGATTCAGTTACGCCCAAACTTTCATTTCGTAAACATGGAAGCCACACAAGAAAACAAAATCATAAAGTCAACAAAAATATATATTACGCGAGGCATCTCTATCGGTCCATGATGTTGTTGGTGTTATTGCATCAAATTGATAAATTAAGAACATAATTAAATTAGTTTGATGTGCGTAAGGTATTGTATTAAAAGATATTTTATCATATAATACAATCTCATGATTCAACAAGTTTTTTTATTGTAAAAAACAAAAAAAAACATTAATCAACAATAAATCTCAATAAAAATATTTAGCAAACTTAAAGGGGAAAGAATAAATGAGAGAAAAAAAGTTCTCATTTTTTGTGTATATAATGAAAATGAGTCGTGATATTTTCAGATTTGAATCAAAGAGAGATGCATATAGACTAGTGGACTGTTAAGATCTTAATCATAGTCAAAATCTTGAAAATTCTTTTCGTTTCTTTAATTGTAAATTTTCAGATTTGTTGGATAATCAATATATAAATTTATTCTCAGACGAGAATACATATTGGTAGATTCAATCCTACCAAGGGTAATCTCTATACCAAGTGGCATTATCATTACTAAAATAAATCCCATCGCTCCTCACTGACCACATACAAGAAGTATGGTACTCCAAGCAGCGTTCTTCGTCTCTGATGGCGTCGAAAGCGTCGAAGCTCCTGCTCTTGTGACCCAACCACCGCGCGTTGCAGAAGAAGAGGGTCGTCCGGAAGAAATTTATCTTGGTGTCCCACGTGTAGTCCTGTCCCTTCGCCATCGGTCTGTCGCCAATGTCCCTCTTCTTGGACTTGCAATGTAGGAAGAGATTCGGCTGGTGGGGTGGCGAATTAAGCAAAGGTAAATCATTTCGAACGTGAATATGATAGTTAGTGAACCATATACTCTCCACAAATGGAACAAGCAGGAGAGAAATCGCTAGCAGCAATGGGAGGGCAACGCTTTTGAGGTTGCCCATGGTATGTGAGATATGTTTTGTGATCACCATGTAAGGTTTGTTGGCATTTATATTTTCTTTTTTCAATTTTATATGGTTATTTTTAGATTAAACAATTGGAATTTGCTAATTTTGAATTTGAATTTATCAACGAAATCAAAGATTGACAGGTTCTTTTGAACTAAAATTAGCCAACAATAGTAATAAAGAAAACAATCATAGCCCTTCTCATAGATAAAAAAAAAACCGGTCTTAAAAATAAAGTGCATTAAAATTACTTATAAAGTATTTGAATTTCGAAGTTCTCTTTACAACCCTTGTTATGCATTAAAATAAGGATTTATATTCAATACACTGGCGGTGAAAACTAAAAGTTTTCACAAGCACCTTAGCTTTAGGGATTAGGAATTTAGTTTAAGGTGTAAGGTTTATGGGTTTAGGTGTAGGAATTTATAATTTAGGGATGGTGGTTAGAATTTAGAGTTTAGGGTTAGAATGTAGGGTTTAGAGTTTAGGGTTTATTTTTTAGAGTAATATGGCGAGAATTTAGGTTTTCACCTATAAACCCTAACCCTAAATTCTAACCATCATTCCTAAATTCTAAACCATGCCCCTAAACCCTACACCTTAAACTAGATCCCTAAACTATAAAACTAAGTCACTTGTAAAAACTTTTCCGCCAATATATACAATAATTAGATGCTAGATTTTTATTAAAAAAATAAGGTACAAATAAAGACAACACATCTCTAACATGAAAACTCAACGACTACAACGAAACTAAAAACCTTCTCATAAATATTTTTTTATAAAAAATACTTAATAACTATTAATAGTCTTTATGACTCTATTCAAACTACATGCTATATTGATGTTGGAATGAAGATTGAGTAAATTAGTTTTACAGATTACTCCCCGAATGATTCTGAATGCATCAATAAACAATCACAAAAAGAGATCTAATCATAAAAGATCGTTGACTTTTCCTAAACAGAAATCGTGATACTATCAACAAGAAACGTCAATAGACAATAACCATGTCAAAAGAAAGACTACACAAGAGAAAAAAAGCGTCCATATTTGTCTAAATATTAATAAGTATCAATTAATGAAAAAATATCAAATATTACATTATACTAAGGGTGATCTACATTAGTAGTCTCTGAATTGTTAGGATATTTACATTTTAGTTATCAAACTTTTAAAACTTATAATACAATCATTAAATTTTAATTTGCTTTCACTGTCGTCAATTCCATTAAAAAACTAACATGATACGCTATTTTCTTCTTCTCGTCTCTTTTTTCTTTATCTCCTTTTTTTCCATTGCTAAAACCTTCCTCTTTAATGCTTGACTTCGAGTCCACCGTGCACTACCTCACCATCCCTCTTGGCTTAACCCGCAACGAGTTCCATGAGTTTTCGCAGGAAGTAGATAGTACCAAATTGTTTTGATCGCATCGTGGACAAGTCGAAAGTCACCTTTTGCCTTTGTAAATAAATTCTAGAGTTGGTATCATGTACGTCCAGCTCATGTACGTCGATGTATATCCCCTCAAGTCTGGATTCCATATCCTTTTTACTATTTTGATCAACTGAGTTATGATGTATGTATCTTAGGTCTTATTCTGAATTATGTTTTGTTATTAACTTATTAATGCCATGGTCTGCGTTGTTATGCTATAATTATGCGTGTGAATGTGTTGGAAACCATGATTCATACGTTCATCGTAAAATATGTTTGATTGGTGAAATGAGTATGTTAGGTTACATATTGATAGGGATTTAAATAGCGGTCCGTGTTCGCTATAGCAACCGTTATATAGTAGTTTTGGAACCGTCCGAAACTGCGATACAACAACTGTTATGTTCACAATAGCATCTGTTATGTTCGAAACCGCGATAAACACAATGCCACCGAGAACATGACCACAACCACGGTTTAAATCCCAGTTGTTTGCAACCCTATGAATTAGGATAGATTAGGTTGGAAATTAGAATGATGCATTTTAATTAAGTGATCATGTTTAAGATGTTTTTTTTTTTGCTCGGCAAGTATTATTTTATTAAGTAGTTAAAGACCTAAGTTGTGTGTCTCATTAAAAACCTATCTAGACCTAAATGGAGGAAAAAAGTACAACACAACCAGGATAAAACAGCAGTGAACAACTCGGACACCAACACCGACTTAATACAACTAATATTCACCCATGCGGTACATGTAACAAATACAAAACAGCAATCTCACATGATTATCAAAGACCAACGCCAACACAGAAGCAAAGAACAACCAACACACTCTCGAAACAATTTATGCAGAGATACGCAGCAGCATACTCCCCACCGTCCAAGGCAAATTAGCACCAAGCGCAGAATCTTCTTGCTGTGTGATCTATCCGCAATAGCACACCACCCGTTTGAACATATAAAACTGAAAATCTAGAAGCTCGAAATCATCTTAAACCAATTTGTAACAGACTGACAATCCATAACTCAACTCATCACCACCAGACTCTAAAAAGCTCAATTCTTCATGTTTCTGCCACAATTGAGATCATGAAGGGTTGGCCACCACAACCAAGGCAAATATAATCAAAGGCAATCTAAATTAACATGATTATATTCTCCACCTCAAGAAAAACCAGGCTTTGCCAATCCATTTACTTATAAAGAACTTCTAACACCGACTTGAATGCAAAAGCAACTTTAGAATCTACACCTTGGCAAGGCACGAGCCCGAAAGTAGATGCACAAAATAGCCCATGCTCCTATCTCAAAAACCCCTCCGCATCCTGCTGCAACCTGCGTCAAAGCTCCAAAAATGTAACTTTACACTGCCCACTACAGGTTGAACCAAAACCTGAGAATTTCTCCCTAACAACATCCTCACTTGTTCACGGATCAACTCAACAATTAGAAACATGTTCTGCACATCAATCCTTGAAAAGCAAGAAACCTCAAATCAGATCAGTTACAGTGGGGAATCAAAACATTAGAACCTCAATGTCTACAATCACCAACTAGTGAGTTTCCTAGGGTCCCTGGCATCTCAAAGGCTTCCTGTAGAGTGAAATTCACTTCCAACTCTCACCCCAAAACTCATCTCCATAAGCCTCCCAAAACAGTGTTAATACTCCAATTTCGATCAACCAATTAAAATAATCCATCCCCACGTTCTATCTTCATTCAAAACATGGATAAAAACCTCTCAGCACAAAACAAAGCACCATTAGGTTTGGAGCAAAAATAAGCCATCTACCCTCGTTAAACTTCCCACTTACCTACTTCTCACACTCCTAAAAAACTGTAATGAAATCACTACACGCAACTTACCCTAACGGCAACAGTTTTCCAAACAACCATCTATCTACTATTACAATAAGCCTTGAATTCATAGTGGTAAGACCATTTTCTTTAAAATTTAAATCATCATCATACCATAATCGCCCAACTTCGATTTCTGATACATCTTCTTTCTTAGTTTTTTGTCGCATAACCATCTCAGCCATGTGCATACAATATACTTTACTGACTGTCTTCATCTTCGTTCCAGACCCCAAACCCCTAATGTTTCATGGCAGAATCTTCATCCTGAGAGACACTCCCAGACTTTCAAACAGCTAAATCTCCTTGTTTCGATATTCAATTTCTTCTAGTGTTGCAATTTCTTCCACCACTTCATTCTCGTCACCTCTGAATTCAATACCAAGACGCTTCCCAGCAACTAAAGTCTTCTTTGCCCCCTTGATATAATTATCCCACCTTTCTTGCATGTCAGATTCGGTTAGGGACCTTCCTTCTAGACCAGAATTCTCATTTTTCTTTCCTTTATTTTTGAATCGTCTCTTCGCACGATCTCGTTTCTTCCTTTCTATTTCGGTCAAAGCCTTATCCTGAAACTCAGAAAGTGATCCAAATCTCCGTTCCCTCCTTTGAAATGCCTTTTTGGTTCCTTGGAACTCTGGTAATTCGAACTTATTTCCACTTTCCTCAAAATGGCAATCTTCTCCTGAGGCATCACTTTCACCGTTCGGAGCTTCAAGGGTGCCTTTATCCAGGGCATTATTAAGATTGTCAACCTCTTTCTCCCATGACCCCTTTTTACCATATGACCTATTAGGCCCGATATCATTAATCATCTCCACATCTGAATATTCTTTATTATGGCTGAGTTCATTTTTACCAAAGCCCATGTGCTCTAAATCCTCCCTAATTTTTGCTAAATATGGGTCAAAGAGGATTAAGAAAAAAATAAACATATACTATCATGTAATCACATTGTTATACCACCAACATATACCATGAGACTCGCCAATCCACTTGTCTTCTCCAAAAAAAATCATTTTCAAGGAAGATTTAAGGTGGCTTCTGAAGGAAGACTTAAAGAGGCTTCTCAAGAAAGCCTAAGACAATTATATATATAATGGGTGCATTCCGATTCGACCTGAAAGGGGGAGGATCTCTCCCACCATAGCACTGCCTTTTTCTCAGTAATTTTTCGCCCACACAAGAATAGGTGAACCACCACAAATCGCCATCAATTACCATTCTTTTATTCATCTTTATCTTCATCTTCACCTCATATTAGTATATTAAAAAAACCAGTAATCGATTAAATTATTTAGCAAAATGTTGAGTCTGAAGCTCCACAATATCCAATTGTTAGGCCACAATCCCTCGACCCAAAACAATCTTCATGGTACAACAAGCTATAAGTTATTCTCGGCATTTCAAACAAAAATATTGGAATTGTCAAAATAAAGTAACAAAACCTCTTCAATTACCGTTTCATCATGTGTTGCAAACATATAAGAGAAAAACATGTTCTGTTTTTTTTTTTTCCAAATATTTTTAACCCAATCTGCTTGAAGCCTGGAACTTCGATTGGATCCTACTATTTTGTTTTGTTCTCTCTAAGGTTTTAATGGATTTAAAATGGTTTAAACTATCAGTCAAATTATTAATGGGTGGTCTGATCATTTTCATGCTTGAATTTGGCCCAAGCCAACTTGATAGTCAGTTTTTACTGTTTATACTTTATATGGTGACAGGATGGTCATTTGATTCAGACTCGACGAATTTTGATCCGATCTGATTTTATAAGATCGAGTTTTTTTTAAAATGAGTTTGGGGTAGGGTCAAATCAGGTTGGGTTTTTTTAGTATGAGGCCGAAGTTAAGTTTAGATTTAGGGTTAAAAATACTCGACTCCAAATAATAATTTAATTTTATTTTAAATACTATAATGTCCCTCTCTTTATATATTTTTTCAATTATCTCCTTATATTGTCTAATAAAAATGAAATAATTATTATAATGCTCACTCTCTATTTGTATTTTTTCAATTAACTCCCTATTTTATATAATAAAAATAAAAAAAAATATTTTTTTATTTATGTCAGGCTGGGTCGAGTTCGAGTGGAGTTGTTAAATTTTCGGGTCGGGTGCGGGTCGGCCGAAAACCCGACCCATGACCATCTCTAATGGCGGCAATTCGGTGTTGATTTCCATTGAAAATTTTCAAACATCGACGATCAGTGACGGATCTACAAATACTTCAGGGTAGATACGTGCCCATTGAATTTTCTATACTTTATACATTTGACTTTATTTTTTTATAAATCAGTCCTTAATTTTTTTTACTCTTTATGAATTATGTCAACCCTAAAATTTTAAGATTTTAAATGTGTCAACCCTCAAAAATATTTCTAGATCCGCCACTGTTGATGATAGATCCTGTAAACAGGATTTCAACATCTCATACATAACCAGGAAATTCCAACGTTATGTGTGCATTATCTTGTCAGCCAACATGCCCTACAATCAACAGACAACACACATTGCTTTCTGCCATGCCTTGCCTTGCCTCCACTAATGTGACCACTGTTAGCTTAAAATGGGTATTCCAATTCGCAAGCATTAACTTGCTGGATCAGGTTGAAATCCCATTTTACTGGGGAAAGAAATAATATGGCTCTTGGCTAATGAAATATGACCTTTAATATAACAAAAGAACATGTTTCAACTTTGAAAATATAGTGATTTGCCTAAAGTCCTTGTGCATATCTAGTAAGGACGTGGATGGCATTGTTGGAATTTTTTTCTCTCCTAAAAAACAAAAATTAATAGGATAAATCCTAAGTGGAATCAAGCTTTAATTAAGAAAGAAAAGTCATAAAGTTTGCAAAACTTTAACTAATCTAGGCTAGACGAATAGAAATCATCTCTTTTTTTGGTGTCTTTTTTCATGCCCCACCCTAAATTATTAAATTTAGGGTTAAGGATTAAGGGTTAGGGTTATGGTTAGAAAATTGGGTGTATGATGTATTTTTAGGGTTTAGAATTTAAAATTTTGGATTAAGCTATAAAATGTAATTTTTTAGTACTGTGGCATGTAAAAGGGAAGCAAAAAAAGGATAACAGATTTTTATTCATGCTACATTTGATTATTTAAGGTGGAACAAACCCTAACGAGCTAAGTCAAAATAGGATCGAATCTGCCCTAAGTATTTTCTAATTCAGATTAAATCTGCTTATCAAGATTACTTTTTAATAGTTGATTGGGTTTTAATTCAGTTATTGTTGTTGTTATTAGAACATTTTTACAAGTTTAAGGATTATGTAGTTTATATGTTGTATAAAAATATTTGTAATAGAAAAATAGAATTCTAACTATAGTTTTAGACTCCATATTATACTAAAATTTAATATTTAATTCTTTCATTTTATTTATTTTTTATAAGAGAACTAGTTGAATATATTTGACTATATGACCGAATAACAATAGAAAAACTCGCAGCCTTACATTAAAAGTAAAGTAACAAATCAACAGTGTTATCAATTTTAACCTATTAATAATATAATAAAATAAAAAGATCAAATTATACCAAATTAAAGTACAATATTAAATCCCAAATTTTAACGGGCTAAAACTATAATAAAATAAATGAAAAATATTAATGTTTTTTTTACGTTTTAATAATAATTTAAAGTTTTCGAATCTCATCAGGTTCGGTCAAGTTTCAAATAAAATAACTTATTACTAAAAATCAAACTCCATCTAACCACTACTAGAAAATATCTTAATTGTGAGACAATGACCTACATGATAAAAGTAGAGAGACTAAATTAGATGTCAAACTAAAAAATATAAGTTTAAAATCCAATATAATAAAGAAATTAAAATCATAATTAAATTAAATAAAATTATATTAATTACCAATTTGTCTAGTGGAATTATACATTAGGTCTTTTAAACAAGTTTAAAAATTCAAATCCTAATATTGTGAATTGAAAAACTAAATCAAGAGAGTTGTCTTTATAATGAGCATATCCAATATTTAATCTAGATTAATCGATTTATAAGTCGAATATCAATAATTGTATCACTTATTTAAAGGCGGATAACTTAAAAAAGAAATAATTATATAATCTTTGAGGAAGTGGGCTTTTACCAATCAAACCAAAATAGTGGATCAAATGTTAAGTTAGTGGCAACTTCCATCTTGGTGGGATGTATTATCCATAAATTATTGTTGTCTACAAATATTTTATTAGTCAAAGTGTGCTAAGCATAAGCGCCCTTTTATATTTTAATGATAATAGTCACTATGTCATTATTTTATTTTACACTTGACTTTATATATTTGTTTCAACATCTTAAGTAATTAATACTAAATACTTTATAAAATAAATTAACAAAAAATATAAAAGCAATAAAGTAAAAATATGTATAACCATTAAAATAAATATAAAAAATAATTTTCTTTCCTCTAATAACACAATTATTTTGAAAAATAATTTTTTAAACTTTGAAGACTCAAAGCGCAATTATGCCTATTTTAAATTGAATTAGAATTTCACCCATTCAACGAACATATATGTTTGTCCTAGTTTCATATGCACTTACTTCAACTTCAGCTACTAAACTATATATTTGTCTCCAATGCTATACTCGATTCCTGTTCAATTTGGTTGTTCTTCCATAACTGGCTTGCTCGGCCTCGTTTGTTCACCGTCAAGTGTCGTATTCGATGGTCTTCAATAAGAAACTAGTGGTATAAACTTTGTTATTAGAAGCCAGATCGTATTGAAATTATGTGCAGAGCATTGAAACTGTTGTAAAAATATATTATATTTTAAAAGAATACAATGAATCCCACATCATTTGTGAAAATTCCTTGATTTGTGTTTAAATACAAATTGTTGTTATTAGATTCATAAGAGAAAATTTGTATATGATCTTCTATGCATGACATTTAAGCTAAAAGTCTAAATTATTTAACCTTTGATTTAACCTTTGTGCACGCCTCAAGTAAGTTTCATTTTTAACCTTTATCTCGGTTCAATCAAATATTTTTCACCTCAAGCAAGTCTCATTTTTAACTTTTATCTCGGTTCAACCAAATATTTTTCATACAAAAACTTCATCGGATTCGTTAGAAACTATACTCTATTTCTGTGTTCGTGATGATTTGATGATAGATTTTTAACTTTTATCTCGGTTCAACCAAATATTTTTTCATACAAAAACTTCATCGGATTCGTTAGAAACTATACTCTATTTCTGTGTTCGTGATGATTTGATGATAGTTTATAATTGTTTTACATTGCTTCACTCCATCTCACTTCATTCCTTTTACTCGTAGTTTTTCAATGTGGCTTCCCATGGAGGAGATGGTGGAGGATATTTGATTTCACGGCGTGCTTCTATTTACGAAATATGTTAGAAACGCCGAATGACGCAAAATCTAATTCAATTTAAAATAAAGATAATTGCACTTTGGGTCATCCCACATCACTTAAGATAAATACAAGCAAACGGTTAGCACAGCTAATAAGTTTTTTTTTTTTACAATGAAAACTGAATTTTATTAAAATAAATCATGGAAAATATCACAAATACAACATATCCAGAAGGGAGAATAATGGGGACTAGTCCATCAAAATCTTATACAAAAACCCAAAAATGTAAAGAAAAGTAAATACTTCCATAGAGATTAGCATACCGTCAAAATACAGAAATTTTTCTGAATCTTCTTGTCTCTATCCAAACGAGACGCATTACGGGGTGAAAATGAGTGGAGAGTGAATCAAACTATCAGATAGATCGCTTTGCTACCTAGGACTGATTACATTGGCAAGCATCCATCAAACGAGTGAGGACCTATCTTTTTATGACCACCGACAGAATCATAATCAGAAACTAGCGCCTTGAAGATCTTTGTATGAGCATCAAACGATTGCTAAGGTATGCTGAAATTATGCCAAAACGACAGATGAAACAGAACAAAAAAAAGTGTGCCATAAAGGTAGAAGAAAAAATGTGCCACAAAGGCATGAATTTTTATTAAAATATAAAAGAAAAAAAAGAAAATAATGAATTCGGTGGTCGACAACCAATACTAAGACTGGTTACCGACCACCGGCTAAATAAATAAAAAAGAGAAGGAAACCGTGGGGTTAAGAATGGTGTAGAGAAAAAATTAGGTTAAAGATAAAAATAATTTACCACAACTAATAAGCTTAAACCATCACAATCAAGACAATGTGCATGACATATATAATGTCTAATTAGATGATAAAAAGGATGAGACAAGGGATTCCCTTGTTTCATTTCGTTTAAATTAATATCTATTTGAAGTAATGACAGCATAACCATAATAGAAAACCAGGGTTGACTTGACTTATTATCCATCAGAAAGTATAGTAAACGGTAAACCTACGACTTAGATTAATAAAATCAATCAAGCAAGCATGTGTTTTGTTGAATGAGTTCCGAAAGAGAGAAGACAAACCAGCCTTCACAATTAATTAGTAATATTTCCAGTTCCTAAAGAATTCATCAACTGATATTGAATTTAAAAAAAAAAAACAGATTAAGAAGAATAGATTTCAGACATGTTTACGTGGTAAGTTGTAGGAGAAGAATGGTGGGGCAGTGTTATTAGAATCTTGTCGTTTGAAAACCCTAGCAGTGACGCATGCTGCTGAGGTGTTGTTGTTTGTGATTCGGATCCATCAGCTACCAGATGATTTCATTCCATCTATGACCTAATACAAATTCAATTACGAAAGCTTTCTTTGTCCCTTTATATCTCTCTCCCTATGTTTGTTTTTTCTCAATATTTTCGTTGGCTTAATCACACTTCAATACTATATATATACACACACGCACAAAACATATGCTATGGTGTTAGCATATGAAATTTGTCATTGATATAACTAAGTTTCGATACCTGCAGGGACAGAGCTAAAATTTAAAATTGAAAGGATAAAATATAAATATTTAAAAGTGGGTGAATTCATAAATTACTCAACTTTTTAAATATATATATATAAAAATATATATAAGAACAAAATTAAAAAAATATTTCGGGGTTAGGGGGCAATTGTCCCTCCCACAGCCCACATACCTCCATCTCTGGATACACGTATTCACCAAGCGTTTGGTTTATCCACTCTACAATTCAAGCAGTGGATTCGAGTTGTAAATAGAGACGAGGTCATTTAGTGGATAAACGGGTCGATTGTCCTTCATAAATTTTTTTGATATTATAAAATTTTTAGGCACTTTTTAGTTTAAATAATAGTCAAATGAGATTTTTATTGCTCTTAATTTTTAAATTTAAAGGCTTAACAAACTTTTGCCACTCACAATATTTTATCATAGCTTTGTCTTTTGTTGTAGGATGTAATTGTTCATGGTGCGCGAGCCAAGACCATCTTGTAAGGGGGAGCAACATGAGCGTCCACTCAAGGTCTCACCTTCTACCTTTACAACTTCAATAATCTTGTAAGTTAGTAATTGACTGGTTAGTTTTTTTATTTCGGTTGCATTTATTGTGTTTTATAAAAAAAACAATAAAAAATCAATAAAACAACTTTAGCTAAAGAAATGATTTTAGTGAAACTATTAGTTGGTCGACATATGTTTTATTTATTCAAATCATGCTAATTAATTACTGTTATTCTTTTGAAAAATCAATTATTTATCAATCAGATGTATAATAATTAAATGATAACTAATTAATTAAACAGTTCGTTAATAACTTTTTGTAATAAATTGTTTGTTTTCCGAAATAATATAGCATAACATAAACATGCAATGGATTCGAACTTGTAATAAATGGGGTTTACAAATTAGTTAGGATCACTCACTTCCCCGTCGGAAACTTAAAGGAGGTAAGGCTTGTGAAAAGCACGGGCGTGTCACGTGCCAACCAACATTTGCCACACCTCTTCTACCACCGTTTCATGCGCTCCCTTAATGCCCACACAAGTTTTCCCACCTCCATGGACCTTTCATTAGGAGATTATTATTATACCCCTATCCAATTTCTCTTTTGCTTCTTCTTCCTATTATTATTAATACTTTCGCGAGGAGCCGGGGAAGAAGATGTCTCCTGAAAGTTTAAAATTTGTATATAATTTAAATTTTTTATATATTTTTATTAAAAATTTATTTTCTGCCCTCTTATAAGTTCACACCCTAAAACATAAAATCCTATGTCTATCCGAGCTCCTAATTTTTTATATTGTCTTGAATACAGATGTGAATCTTCTGCTTACTATACGATTTTGGAGTTGTCGATTTAAACCTACATAAATAATCGTGCATGGACGAGTTAGAATTGAATATCGAGAAGGTCGAAAAATTGAATTTTAAAAATTACAATGACTTATTAGGTATTTAAAGTCGAAATTTAGAAGACAATGTATAATTTGCCTAACATTTAAACTTACAAGAACTAGACCGATTTATTAGGGGAGCATTATGAGCAACTGCTCAAGGCCCTAAAAATAATTGTTCTTATTTTCTAAATTTTATTTTATAATTTATCAAATGAATAAATTAATCTAAAATTAAAATTTAATTCTCATTTTTAAATCTCAAAATTTAATTTATTCTCCAAATTCAATACTTCAGCTTCATACTTTTAATAAAAATATCTTTATTTTGGGTTCTTACTTTTCGATCACCTTATTTTAGGTTCCCACTCAAAAGTAGGAACCCAAAAGTGTTTATCCCTCTTTTTCTCTAGCGTGTCGGATACATTTTCTTATTCAACTATTTATTTGGCCGACAACTATATTAATTTTAATGTTGGTCGTCGACTGCTGATATTTCTTTTTTTTTTCCTTGCATTCTTATATTTCGTTTTTGTTTTTTGTTGATTTTCTTCTAATTTTCTAATAAAAATATCTTTGTTTCGGGTTCTTACTTTTCGATCACCTTGTTGCGCTTATTTCTGATTTGTATTCATCTAACTTTGTGGTAGAGTTGCATTCGTCCAAAATTTTTCACGACGCTCGTTTTTTATTTATAATTATCGGTGATTTTCAGTAGTTTGATCCCCTTTTATGGTTGTTTGTCACTGCATTCAGATATGTTTAGCGAAGCAACTTGCAAGATTATTTGCTTTGCTCACTACTCCTACATCACTTCTTAAACGTCTAGTTGAATAAAGACAAAAAAATTTATTGACGATAATTGGGTTTCTATAGCTGAAGATGTCAGTTTCAAATGAAGATATTAATTTTCTTTGCACTTTTTAGTTTTCATATTATTATTTTTATCTGTATGAGTTTTTGAAATTTAATTTTTTTAATTGATTATTTTGTTCCTGTTGTACTTTCTCTTGTTTTAGTAAAATTCAGTTTAGCGGTCAAAAAAATTACTTCAACTCTTTTGAATTAAAATTAAACGTACATAAACCCATACAATGCACGTGACATCAGAAATTAGTTTCTTTTTCATTCAAATAAACAAGGTTTATTAAACCCAACAAGTATTTTAGTAGAAAAGAGAATGATGTTCATCCTAGGAGATACGAGTTAAAATAATTTTATCTACAAGATGTAAAAGGGTTAAGAATATTTATGAATAGATACTATTTTCTAATCACATTTAGATTATTAAAAAACAAGTTTTATAGTTTTTAATTGGGATAATTCTCAAAACTATACATAAACTTTAGTCTAATGTGCAATGTAATATATACAAATTTTATTTTTTTGTAATTGTATACATTGAAACTTTGATTTAATTCAATTTTTATAAAATTACTTAAATTGTTATCACCGTAACGACATTTTACGTTTACTTATTATATAAACAATTAATTATATTTATTAAAAATAAAATAAAATAAAATTTAAATTTTATGTATACATTAAAAATAAAAATCCAAATTACATCATATCAAAATTTATGTATCATATTCCATATTTAATCAAAATTAATGTGTAAATATGACATTTATCTCATTTTAATTTGTATATGATTATGGCTGGCGTCTGGAGTTGGCTATGGTATGGATTTCCTTCGTTAAGAAAAAGATAATTGAACCACATGTTTCTAAATTATGATTTTTATTTTTAATTAGGCTTTAAACTTTTAAACATTTCTCAATCTATGAAGCTCATCTTAAATTAGTCTTTTAAAATTTTGAATGTTCTAATTTCGTCCTCAAACAATGACTCTCATTCTAAATCGACCCTCAGATTTTTTAGCGTTGTAATTTCATCTTTAAATTATCAGTATATGCTAATTATATTCCATGTTAACAAAACAATTACAATTTTTTTTAATTGTCATGTAAACATTAATGTGAATTATGTATTAATATGATATAGTATAAGTAATAGATTGAGGATGAAATTGAAACATTTAAAAGTTTAATGACAAATTTAAAGTAAAAATAAAACTTGAAGATGGAATTAAAAACTTACAAATTTAAAGATTAATTTAAAATAAAATTTATAGTTTAGAGTCCGAAACACGTGGTACAATTAACTCTTTAAAAAATAAATGGAATCATTAGTCAATCGTATGAAATTGATTTCGTTGGATTAAATATTGACATCCAACAACACACTTGGCCTAACTTGCGTCATACGGTGTCTCATCTCTTCCGCTAAACCCGTCAAGGTCATCCATTATTCTTTTTCTAATTAAATAAAAAATAAAGTATAAATTTAAAATATAAAAATATATAAAAAGCCTTTGAAAAGGCGATTATACCCTCGACGACTGTCACTTTGATCTGGAATCGCCGTGGAGTCATTCCCCATCCGTGTCGTACGCCGAGTGGATGATTACGTGGACGTTGGGAAAAAACCAAACTTTGTCATGAGAACGCTCTCACGTGCTCTCCACACGTGTCCAACACTTTGCCCCCCCCCCCCTCTTTCTCCACCATAAGATCTGCCCACTTCCCTCGTTTCCGTTTATTCACTCACAATTTTTTTTTGCATTTTTAGGCTTAAACAAAAAAATTAGTACCTAAATTATTATTTTTAAGTCTGACTATTATCTAAATTAAAAAATATTCTGGTTATTTAGACGTTGAACATTATAAAGATTATATTTTAAGAATTTATATAATATAAGACAATATGAACATTATTAACCATTAAATGAATTAGTGAATTTTAACACATTACAAAGATTTATGTATTTGTTTTGATTCAAAAGAAAATTTATGGACTAAAAGAAAAAAATTATTTATTTTTTGCTTAGATACTTAAAATAGTCAAAAATGATAATTTAGATATTTATTTTGACTAAAAATATTTTAAAACTAAAAGAAAAAAAACATAATTGAAGAATTGATTTTCCGTTTAAACCATAAATAAATAATAAAGTCACTAAATAATACATGGGTTTAAAAATATGAGCTTAGCTGTAGTAGTACTTTTTTTGAATAGAACTATAGTAGTACTTTTAAATGAAAGTATTATTATAATGGATCGTTATAATAATTGAATTAATTAATTATAGATTATTATAAAAATATTTATTAAAATTAAATAAATTAAATTTCTAAATAAGGAACAAGATTTTATTAATACTTTAATATACACATTATTTGAATTTAAAATATTATTTTGAGTCAATTGCACCACACATCCCCAAACTATAACTTTCATTCTAGATTAGTTCTCAAATTTTTAAAAAATTTAATTTCATCCTCAAACTATGACTTTCATTCTAAATTGGTACCCAAACTTTTGAGCATTCCAGTTTCATCCTCAAACTTTGACTTTCATTCTAAATTGGTCCTTAGACGTTTTGAATATTTTAATTTTATCCCTAAATTATTAGTATACGCTAATTATATTCTATGTTAATAAAATCGTTATAAAAATTGTTAATTGTCATGAAACACCAATGCATATTATGTAATAATATGAGTGATATAAACGATAATTTGAGGATGAAATTAGAATATCAAAAAAGTTTTGGGGCCAATTTAGAATGAGGGTGTAAGTTTGGGAATAAAACTAAAATGTTTAAAAGTTTAGAGATCAATTTAGAACGAATGTCATAATTTGAAGATGAAAATGCAATGTTTAAAAGTTTAAATATCAATTTAAAATAAAGGTAATTTAAAGACGTGTAACAATTAACTCTATTATTTTATTTTAAAATTATAAAACGGATCCTATTTTATCTACCGCATTCATTCAATCACATTCTTCTCGCTAACAAGAGAAGAAAAAAAAAAGGCGAAATTACGAAAGGATAAAAGGAGAAAAAGAGAGGAAAGAAACGCATTCTTGTTTGCCACAAACACAGAGAAAATAATAGTAGAAAGAAAGCTGTGAAATGAAATCTCCAAATTGTTTGAACAGGCAATAGATTTAGGGGATTTTGGAAATCTGAATCGGAAACCACGTCAAACTTGCTTTCTCTATGATGTCGACTCCATTTTCGAGCTTAGAAGCCTGTGGAGGTGGAGGAGGAGGCGTAGCGATAATGGCTGGTCCTTTGAATCCAATCGATCCATCCACACCGTCCAAATCTTGCTTGAAGAATTCGGCCTCTAAATCTCCCATTCTCATCTTCCTGTTCTTCCACAAGGCCATCAAGGCTGAGCTCGACGGCCTACACCGAGCCGCCATGGCTTTTGCCACCAACCACCACGACGCTGATCTTACTTCTTTGTTGGAGAGATATCATTTTCTCCGTGCTATATATAAGCACCATTGCCACGCCGAAGATGAGGTTCTTGCGTTGTCGTTTTCCTCATTGTTCTATCTCTTTTTTAACATTAGTTTTGGCTTTATTTTGCGCCTTTCTTTGAATCGACGAATGTTGTATTTGTTTTTGCTCTTTACTATTTTTGGAAAATTCTGAATCTCTTCGTCAAAATTATCTTTTCCGAAATTGTTACTAAATTCGTAGATTTTGTGATGTTTTTATCGTGTTTGAAAGTTTATTGTTAAAGGGAAAGAATTTGATTGATTATAGAACTTGAACGTGTCACTATATTTAGATATGGACTAATTTCTGTAAAGCCTTGTCTACCTTGATGGCTCAAAAGACGTGAAAAATTCGTAGATTTTTCCTTATTCTTGTTATTTGCATCATCACCTTACATTTGCCTGATATTTGGGACTGATTACTGATTTTAAAGCTATCTTATGTGTAGGTTATCTTTCCGGCTCTTGATAATCGTGTGAAGAATGTGGCTCCAACATATTCACTTGAACATGAAGGCGAAAGTGTACTGTTCGATCAGTTGTTTGCATTGCTGAATTCAGATATGCAGAATGAAGAAAGTTGTCGGCGAGAATTAGCTTCTTGCACTGGAGCCCTTCAGACATCAATTACTCAGCATATGTCCAAGGAAGAAGAGCAGGTCGGTTAGATATTTGAGGCAAATGCTGCATATGAAACATTATTCAAGATTTTGGTTGTTATGTTCTTGATGTGTGATAGCAGCTCTTCTTCTGTATTTTGGAGGTGGATGAGGTTGTGATATACATTGCTGAGATGATTATCTTGATTGATCACTAGTCATGAATTATGATGCATTCCATTTCAAACTTAGGATTATGAATCAAACCTTCTAGGTTAAAATTTTCTTTTAGTATCATACGATTGCTTTGGAATTGGCAGGTATTTCCCTTGCTTATTGAGAAGTTTACATTCGAAGAGCAGGCATCACTGGTATGGCAATTTCTTTGCAGCATACCTGTTAATATGATGGTGGAGTTTCTTCCTTGGCTTTCCTCCTCTATATCGTCTGATGAACATCGAGATATGCGCAAGTGCTTGAGCAAGATAATTCCAAGAGAGAAACTTCTTCATCAGGTGACAAGACTTATAGGTTATATAGGATATTATTGTTAAATAATTTTCCAGAACTTAAAAGTTCCTTTTAGAATCAAATCTTACATTTTTAGTTCTGTTGTGAAGGTTATTTTCACCTGGATGGAAGGAGTTAAGACAGCTGAGAAATGTGAAAATTGCAAAGAAGAGGCTCAAAGTGAAGCTTCTGGGCCTAGCGTCTTACCAAGTCCAACAGAAAGTGGCCACTGTGCTTGTGAATCTTCCAAAAGTTGTAAAAGAAAATATAAGGACCTAAGTTCTAGACCTAAGGATTCTACGCTCTCCTGTCCTATAGATGAAATTATGCTTTGGCATAATGCTATTAAGCGAGAACTGAATGATATAGCTGAGTCTGCTAAGAAAATACAACTTTCTGGTGATTTTTCTGATTTATCTGGTTTCAACGACAGGCTGCAGTTCATTGCTGAAGTATGCATCTTTCACAGGTGTGGATTTTCTCTGTGTTTTCACTTTTAAGAGATAAATTCTAATAAAAACGTTATTGTCAATGCTGTCTTTATGTTTGAAAGAGGCATGCCAAAATTGTAATCATCTTTGATTAGGGTTGTTATTACTTCATAGCTGACACTTTCTATCTTGCATGTTCTTTTGAATCCAGAGTTTATTGTGGGCGGCTAAAAACTTCAATTTTATGATCTGGTGTGCGATACAGAAATAAAAATGAAAGTAGCAGGGCAACTTATTATCTGCCATTATGGCTGGTTACATAACATAGATACCTGTTATGAAATCAACTTATCTTCTCTCTTGCTGCAGTATTGCTGAGGATAGAGTTATATTCCCTGCTGTAGATGCAGAACTATCTTTTATTCAGGAGCATGCAGAAGAAGAAATTCAATTTAACAATCTTAGGCGCCTTATCGAGAATATTCAAACTGCGGGAGCTGACTCATCTTCTGTTGAATTCTATGCAAATTTATGCTCACAGGCTGATCAAATAATGGATAGTATACAGAAGCATTTCCGTAGTGAAGAAGTACAGGCACGCATTTTATTTCTTCAATTTGATGAGTTTCTGTCTCTGCTTTGTATGATTACGTTACATGCTTCTGTATTTCTTGACATTTGTATAATGGCTGTATCAAATTGTCTGCAAGTTTACCAGAACATATCACTTGAAACCTTGTTTCTCACCTCTTTTGCCCCCTAGTACTGTCCTTAAGGTATGCTGTACTGCTCTTGTTGTAGGTACTTCCACTTGCTCGGAAGCACTTCAGCCCTCAAAGACAGAGGGAGCTTCTTTATCAGAGCTTATGTGTGATGCCCTTGAAATTAATCGAACGAGTCCTGCCATGGTTGGTGGGATCGTTAAGTGAAGAAGAAGCTAGGTCTTTCCTTCAAAATATGTATTTGGCAGGTTTGATTATTATTGACTAAGTGCTTTGGGTTATATTTTCCCTTTTGTCTGTTTCTAACTTTCAGATTACATGAACAGCTCCGCCATCAAACTCTGCATTGGTTACGTTATTTTCTGGTTGGGTGTGCAAAGGTCGCTCTGCAGATGTTTGTCTGTCTTCTGGTGCATTTGGTGGTTGTCCTGCAAGAATACTCACTAGAGCCCAGAAGGATATTAACCAACCATGCTGTGCATGCATCTCTATCTGTTCGAGTTCAACCGAGGAAAGGCCGAATTGTGTTCTGGCAGATGATAATAGAAGGCCACTAAAGCGTGGAAATTTATTTTTATCGGAAGACTCAGATTCTTTTCAGTTGGCAGGAATAATAAATAGCCATAAATTATCTTGTAGTGATCAGTCTTGTTGTGTCCCAGCTTTAGGAGTAAATAGCAGTAAGCTGGGCATGAGTTCTCTGCCTGCAGCAAAATCTTTGCGGTCATTATCCTTTACTCCTTCTGCTCCCTCCCTGAACTCCAGTCTTTTTAACTGGGAAACAGATATTAGCTCTAGCGATGTTGGAAGCTTACGGCCAATTGATAACATATTCAAATTTCATAAAGCCATTCGTAAAGATTTGGAATATTTGGATATTGAATCTGGAAAGCTTAATGATTGCAATGAGACTTTCCTTAGGCAGTTCACTGGCAGATTTCGCTTGTTGTGGGGTTTATATAGAGCTCACAGTAATGCTGAAGATGATATAGTATTTCCAGCTCTAGAATCTAAGGAGACTCTTCATAACGTGAGCCACTCTTATACTCTAGATCACAAGCAGGAAGAAAGGCTTTTTGAAGATATTTCATCTGCACTTTCTGAGCTTACAAAACTTTGTGAATGCTTTAACAATAGCGATGTGCTTGATAACATGAATGAAATTAACTCTGATTCTTCTGAGCAAAATGATACAATGCAAAAGTACATTGAGAAAGCCACAGAGCTTCATGGCATGTGTAAATCCATTAGAGTAACACTGGATCAACATGTGTTCCGAGAAGAACTTGAGCTTTGGCCGTTGTTTGACCGACATTTTTCTGTGGAGGAGCAAGACAAGATTGTTGGTCGAATTATTGGTACTACAGGTGCAGAGGTGCTGCAGTCAATGTTGCCATGGGTAACTTCTGCCCTTACTCAAGAGGAGCAGAATAAAATGATGGACACATGGAAGCAGGCAACCAAGAACACAATGTTCAGTGAGTGGCTTAATGAATGGTGGGAAGGAAATGCTGCATCTTCACCTACATCAACATCTGGGAGTTGCATTTCTCTTGGTTTGTTTAATGCTTCTGTCCATGCTTTATATTATTTTATTTATCTTTTTAGTCTCTTTTGGTTGCTGTGTTACTGAAGTTTCAAGCTGTTGATTCTTCAAATTTCTTGATATCTGAATTTAAGGATTTTCAGATATGATCTCTTCCTAATGAAATTGAAATTTTCTTTTTTAAGGCACTGATGTGCATGAGAGTCTTGATCATAGTGATCTCAATTTTAAACCCGGGTGGAAGGATATCTTTCGAATGAATCAGAATGAGCTTGAAGCTGAGATTAGAAAAGTTTCTCGGGATTCAACTCTTGATCCAAGGAGAAAAGCGTATCTTATTCAAAATCTTATGACCAGGTTTTGTCCTCGTATAATATAATCTTATGAGCACTATGTATCATGGTGTTTTTATATCTTTGCTTCATTCTAATAAATTTGTTGGTTATTCCAGTCGCTGGATAGCTGCACAGCAGAAGTCTCCTCAAACCTCAGCAATGGAAGGTTCAAATGAAGAAGACATACACGGTTGCTTTCCATCTTTCAGAGATGCAGAGATGCAGGAATTTGGATGTGAACATTACAAAAGAAATTGTAAACTCCGTGCTGCTTGCTGTGGAAAATTATATACATGTAGGTTTTGTCATGATAAAGTCAGTGACCATTCAATGGATAGGTAATATTCTCCCATTCTTACTTTCATGGTTTTGGATCAACTTCTATAAGCTTAATTTTTGTTTTATTTAATTGCAGGAAGGCTACAACTGAAATGATGTGCATGAATTGCCTGAAAATCCAGCCTGTTGGACCAGTTTGCATGACACCTTCGTGTAGTCAGCTCTCAATGGCAAAGTATTACTGCAGCATCTGCAAATTTTTTGATGATGAAAGGTGCTATGAATCTCTTTAGGATTCTTTCTTTCTAACTTTATTAATATTAGATATAAAGAGTTCAATATTATTGTGAAGATTACTAGAAATGTCGAGTAATTTTGAAATTTTTTATCGAGTCTGTTGTCTCTTGATCATCTGGAGCACTGAAGATATCTCTCACAAGAATGGAGAATGCTTGTATCTGATTTGCTCGTTCCGTTGTTATTTGGTAGAATTTCTAAGTTTGTCTTGGTCCCATTGTCTGTAGAAAGACAGCTACTTTTAGAAAATGAATTCTAGCGAGAATTCTGTGAACTGTTTCTTATATCAGTCTGTAAATTTTTTATAGTTTTGTAACAAAAGCCGTTGACTTCTGTTGCTGTTCTATAAATATTCATCTTGCATGTATCTTCCCTTTATTTCAGGACTGTCTATCATTGCCCATTCTGCAATTTATGTCGTGTTGGAAAGGGACTTGGTGATGATTTCTTTCACTGTATGGTGTGTAACTGCTGTTTGTCCAAGAAGTTGGTGGATCACAAGTGTCGAGAAAAAGGTCTAGAAATAAACTGTCCTATCTGCTGTGATTTTTTGTTCACATCAAGTGAAAGCGTAAGAGCACTTCCATGTAGTCATTTCATGCATTCAGCATGTTTTCAGGTCTGCTCAGTATTCCTTACTTTCATTTCCAGCTATTTTATTCTGATTCAACACATCAACCTCATCTTTGATGTAGTGAGAACAATGTTGTAGAGTGCTTAATAATAAATTCTTCGCATACTTTGTTTTGTCAGGCATATGCATGCAGTCACTACATCTGCCCAATTTGTAGCAAATCAATGGGAGATATGGCGGTAAGAAAATTAATTTTAAATGCATACTACCGTTTTAAGTTATGATTGCACATAAAACTGTTTTAGGGGTTAGGCAGGTTGATTTTTTTGTTTCAGGTTCAGGCATTTTTATTTGCTTGCAGAACTTATATGACAGTTATCAAAGTTCATCTTATATGCCATATAAACCTTAACTGTTTAGTGTCACAATTTTATCGTCAATTTGTATCAAGAACATCCTTCTGTCAATTGAACAGTTAAGAAAATTGTCAACTTACCGATTGGAATCCACATTTTGCTTTTGCAACTTCCAGTTGACAATGAATGCTATTTACTCTTACTATCAATACTAATTTGAAGTGCATTTAGATGAGGGATTTCAAGGATGAATTTATTGTTTAGAAGGGATGCCATATTTGGTCTTGTTAGGCAAAATAAAATTGGAATTTTCAAAAAGTTAAGATTTTTGTGATGATATTGAAAAGCCCAAATTGGCTCAATTCAAAATACACATGAACTTTGTTCCTGTGTACACTGTGATGGGAGAACTTCAGTTTGGTGCAATTGTAGGCATAGAACTCTCATTTTGATTAAGTTTTCGCATACAGCTAACACCGCTATCTACATTTCATCATTCCATTTGTTTTTATGAGTTGATGTCTTTCAGTTTCATGTATACAATTGAATCAAATCCAAAGTTTTATGCATATGCTTGCATTAAATCAAAGTTTCCATCTCACATTGCAGATTGAATTAAACTTCATGTTTAATTTTGGAATTTATACCTCAGAAACATAATCATCTAACTAATTAAGTTATGGACGCATATTAAATGGCTGGTAGTTGGTGGCTCATTTCATTCATCACCCAGCAACTCTTTTCATAACACTCTTAACCCGACAGAACATGATCCAAGAGGCTTCTACATCTACTTGAGGCATTCCACTAATTCTCAAGTTTTTCCACCTCTTTTTAGGTTTACTTTGGCATGCTCGATGCCCTTTTGGCTTCCGAGCAGCTTCCAGAAGAATACCGGAATCGCTGTCAGGTAAACCATGCATGACATTTTAAGTGCATTTTTTCGATCCCTTGCTTTTTTAGGGATACCAACTCGCTGTTGTTAATCCAGGACATACTGTGCAATGACTGTGATAAGAAGGGAACTGCAGCATTTCACTGGATGTATCACAAGTGTGGTTATTGTGGTTCATACAATACCAGGGTAATCAAGGTTGAGTCGGCAAATACCTACTGTTCGACCTCAAACGTTTAAGGGATCTGGTCTCGTGTTAATTTAGGTAATGTATGTAAATACCTCGAGCTCCCACTTACGTACAAGACTCATAGAAAATCAAATTTATTGCAGTACTCTAAATCCCATTTTTTTTCCATTTTCATCCCTATAGATGGAAGAGATTAGCCTCTCTTTTTTTTTTTTTTTCAATGATGTTAATTGTTGCTGAAAGGCAGAGCGAGTTTTAAGTATGTGTTCAGAACTTTTACTTTTTCTGTTGTGCATATTGTTTTCATTGCTGCCTTGTACGGGCAGAGGTTTTCGGTTTTTTGGCAGAAAAAGGAAAGAAGGGGAATTGTTCTGTAAGCAAAAGAAAGCGTTGTGGTTTTCATACTTGTAAACTGCGATCCCCAAATTTCTTTCCATTATCTGCTATTATATGCCCAATGATGTCTATTTGACATCTAAAACAATGCCATCGAATGAGAAATTTACCCAGTGGAGTTGCCAGCTACTCCCACAGATGCAAACGGCTCTTGTCCCTTTTTAGCTAACCGTAGTTACTCGAAATATTACTGTTAAGCAAAATTTACATGGTCAAGTTTTAGTTCGAATTCTAAGTCCACAATCAGATCTAATTTCAAAGCTCAATTGTGAAACTCGTATAATTTTTAAGTTTGATAGAGAGACTTTTAATTCTTATATTAAAATATAAAAATCGGGTGTGTTGGTTAGGTACTAGTAAAATCGGGTAATTGGGTACTCAAAAAGTTAGAATTTTGTGACCTGGGTCTGACCCTAGGAAATGGTGGGTCGGGTATCCAGCTCGAAAGTTAAAATTTTTTATATAAAATTATCCGAATTTTTTGATCGGGTCAGTGGGCCAACGGGTTGGGTATTTTTTAACACCCCTACTTCGGATGTGTAACACCTCGTTCTGGATTCGAAGCACGACATTCTGGTCTCCCAAAACTGACCCATTAAAATTTTCTCATTTAAAATCACAAGTTTGACAATTCTTAAAAACAATCTATTTTCATAAATCCACATAATTAAATAACATTAAAAAAGTTTATAAAATAGGATCTCCAATTAAAATACACCGTTTGACCACTTAAATAGAAAATCAAATAAAGTTACAGACTCGACTGTGGTAAGGTCCTAAGAATATAATCAGTCCAAACTAAAACATCAAGTACTATACTTTGAAGCTGGCTCAGTGCTGGAAAATCCTCCTCGATGTGCTCCTCCTAAAGTAACCTGTCAACTAACGCACGGAAAAACTACAATTCCGCATGCCGAGCTAACAAAGCTCAGTGGTACATTTCTGCTCTACCGCAATTCATGAATATCATAAAACAAGCATGCATGATAATATAATCAAGAGTGCACAGAAAGGCTTTTCAACACTAAGGATCATCTTCTAGCCTACCCTAGCTAGAGTTCACAACCATGTCTCAAGATACCATTAGAATATAAGGTGTCTCACATGCCATCCCAGACTTATCATACTCGAGGGCACACAACCCACCAAGTTATACATTTTATACCCTGATCACATAGCCCAAGGGTAAAATAGCCAACATCAATCTACCTTGAACTAACGGCTCTTTTCTCTAGACTTGACCCACCAGGACTAGACTTAAAACCTCACTTTATTTGAACTTGCCTCCCACACGAACAAAAACTACTTACAATTCTTGAGACTCCACCATTCAACTACTTGATTTCAAAATTAACCATCGTCACTTATGAACTCACACGAGCAACCAAAGCTAACCAATCTATCCACGAAGGTCTAAACATATTTTTCTAACCCTTCATCCGGTCCTAACTATCAACGAGAGAAACCATCAAACTGTTCTCGGGAATTTCCAACTGGTTCATCCAATAACATTTCTTTGCAACACAACTATTCGGTTACCCACAACACGACTATTGATCCCACATTTCTGCTGCGCTACTATGATAACTTTCACATTGCTTTCCTTGACCAAAGATAACTCCTCTCATACTCGATAGAGTAATCCTCCAACTCCACAAAATCTAGATCAAAAGGTTCACAAGCCAGGCTACCATCCTCACGACTCACCCTCAGGGCCTTAACCATGTTTATCATAACCTTCATTTACTTTTATTATGGTACTCTTACTCTAAACAACATACAGAACTCTCACATTCTATAACCAAAAACAAGGTCGTCGATCTCACGAAACATACAACGGTCTTTCACTGTTACACTTTAGCTTAACACATCAAAAACCACTATACGAGCCACTTTCACACAAGCACGTTCCCGGTGAAGCACTTGGCAACGACACCCAATTGGTCGTTTACGTAAGTGTGCCTCCAACAATGAGTTAGTTAAGTGTCATACCACAAAACGATGGACACTAACAATAAACTCAACCTTACCTTAATCGCGGTTCTAAACCATAATCAAATGGTAAGGGTGTTCATTCACCAAAGGTATCTCCATACCCTCAAAACATCCACAACTCTAAGGCCAGGAATTATTAACCCCCGCGTTTACAACACAAGCTAAGAACATCTCGTAACATACCAAACCTTTCTTGAGCTATCACTATAGAGCACAACGTCCACCCTAGAGGGGTAAATATCCTATGCATCTAACACTAAAAACCAGATACAAACAATCTGAAACTTCACAACTTCTCGCTCCCAACTTACGACATACTTTGCACTCCCAACACTCATTTACAGTAAAAACTTATCTAGAAGAAGATACAATTCTAATTACCATCTAAAGCAACAACAACCCAATATTTACCAAGATACACATTCACAAAAACCAACCCATTACACATCCCAAACAAAAACAACTGTCTAGTAATGCCTCGAGTGTCAACCCTAGCGGTGGATCTCACATGATCTCCACCTCGATATCCTGATGGTGCCCTAGCTCCACCTCTAGCAAAACTCTGACCATATTGGGAAGTAGCCATCATCTGAGACTGAGCTGGTAAATCCTCATTCATAACTGGGCAGTCCTTTGCCATGTTTCCTGGTGTTCAACACCTACGGTAAACCCTTCGAAGCAAAAAGCACACTCCAAGGTGATGTCGGCCACAATTCTCGCATGCTGGTAAAAGCGATGCTCTAACAGAACCATCAACACTCCATTCTAGGGTAGAAATCAAAGGCCCCCTACGAACCCTCGATATAGATCCTAAACTGACTCTCGGTAGCTAATCTAAAGCAACTCTCTTCGAACCCTTAAAGCACAAAACCTCTCATGCGGAAAAAGAGAAGGACTTATGATACCTGGGTTCCCACATCATGGCTCCTAGCATCCTCCATCCTACCAGGTGTCGTATCCTGAAGCCGCTCCAGTGCCTTCGCACTGTTAACTAATTCAAAAAATTTCCCAAGTGGACCCGTTGTCACGTGCAACTGAAGCTCAACTCTCAAACCTTGGCTGAACCTCTTGCACCTCAACTCTTCCGTCGCAACAAACTCTGGGCATAACAGCTCAAACACAGAAACTCTTGCTCATAAGCAAACACCTTTCGGTCTCCCAAAACCAAATACAAAAACTGGTCCATTATCTCATCCATATGAATCTCACTGATGTACTTCTTCCGAAACTCATCCAAAAAGATATCCCATGTCGATAGTGCAGGTTGTAGACCCAACTCAATGGTCTCTCACCACTCGTGTGTATTGCCCTTAAGAAGAGATACAATGCAATCAAGGTCATCTTTCGAGCTTCCCCTCATCTATATTAAGATTCTCTGTGTGTCACACAGCCACTGATTAGCCTTGATTGGGTCATCCTCACCCAAACCTTCAAAATTCTTAGGCCCAAAACGATGAAGCCTCTCTACAAGGGTCTTGCGATGCATCTCAAATTGCCTCGAAATAGCTTACACCACTTATAAAAGGGCATAGGTAAGATCACAAAAGTGACTCGCCTCTCCATTACCGGATTCCACTTCTATCAACCCTTTTCTAAAACACAAGAAAATAAGGCAACACATTAGGATTCCCAGTCTTGTAAAGTATAACTCAAATTTAAGGACTTGTATCCACTAGACACCTTACCACGACCTCTATACCACCCCAGGGTTTCTTAGAACTGACTAAACCTAAGCTCTGATGCCACTAAATGTAACACCCTGATCTCGATCCAAATCTGAAGCACTATATTCGAGTTTCCCAAAATCGACCCATCAAAATTTTCTCATTTAAAATCACAAGTTTGGCAATTCTCAAAAACAATCCGTTTTCATAAATTCACATAATTAAATAACATTAAATGAGTTTACAAAACATGAGCTCCAATTAAAATACACCGTTTGACAACTTAAATAGAAAATCAAATGAAGTTACAGACTCGACTGTAGTAAGGTCCTAAGAATACAATTAGTCCAAACTAAAACATCAAGTACTGGCTCGGTGTTGGGAAATCCTCCTCGATGTGTTCCTTCAAAAGCAACCTGTCAACCTAAGCACGAAAAACTACAATTCTGCACGCTGAGCTAACAAAGCTCAGTGGTACATTTCTACTCTACCACAAATCATGAATATTATAAAACAAGCATGAATGATAATATAATTAAGAGTGCACAGAAAGACTTTTCAACACTAAGGATCATCTTCAAGCCTACCCTAGCTAAAGTTCACAACTATGTCTCAAGATACCACAAGAATATAAGGAGTCTCACATGCCATCCCAAGCTTACCGTACTCGAGGTCACACAACCCATATAATTACTCGAGCTCACACAACCCACCGAGTTATACATTTTATACCCTGATCACATAGCCCAAGGGTAAAACAGCTAACATCAATTATCCACACAGCAAAGTAAATAACATACATTCCCTAATAATGGCCAACGAGTCCTAGCATTTCCCGTGCTCACACAGCCGTCGGGTTACTCGTGATCACATAGCCGTCGGGTTAATAGACCATATCCAGGTTACCATAGCCACAGATACGTCCTAGACATACTTGGATCACATTAGCCACAAGCAGTCTTTACCTGAGGTTACTCAGCCAATTAGGTTACTCGAGTTCACATAGCCCATCGAGTTATATTTCCTTATCCTGATCACATAGCCCAAGGATAGGTTTCTAATCGCATCTAGATCACATAGCCGATAGATATGTTAGATGTACTTAATCACAAAGCTCGAAGTACACATCCCCTTAAACAAGTGCCCTTACAGTGACTCTATGATGTCCGGATTCCTAACCAAGACACATAAGATAACATATGCTTCTCGAGCATCCATACATCTATATCTTTCTAGCCTATTCACAATATTCTCATTAGATCATCTCAATATTCATTGCAGCTATCCTATATGAGCGTCCCTTCAGCACACAACAAGAACCCCAAGTTTCCACACAACATCAATCAATCTACTACGGATCTCTAAGGATTACTAGTACAAACAACTCACCCAATTATTACCAAGCCATAAGCCATTTATTCCATATGTGGGTTATAACCCTGATTTCTTAGTTTTAGAGATTATTTTATACCTTTAGGGACCCATTAGACCCTTTACCACGAATTATCCCTCAAACTCATTTTCAACATTACGGGCAGATTGCCTAGTGGGTACCGATACTAGTCCTCGCATACCGTTACTGGATCACATGGCGTACCACTGCTGGAAAACACCGTAACAATATTAGAAGATATGACGTACAAATACTGGAAAATACCGTATCGATACTAGAAGATATGGCATACCGATATTGGAAGACATGGCGTACCGATGCTAGAAAACTTCGTACCTGTAATCACTCATTTTTATCCAGTTTATAAATATTGTGTTAATCTACATTAGTTTAATAATTATTATATTATTGTGGCATGTATACATATTATAAGCCTATTATATGTGTGATTAATGTGTGTGTAAAGTATGTGTGACATATGTTAATGCATACATATTATACGTATTATGTATGAGTACGTGTTAATATTTACTATAGTATATGTGTGTTATATGTATGTATATTTTATGTGTGTTATTATTAATAGGGCATTAGTATATAAATGATTATATATGCATGTATATAGTATATTATATTAGTTAATATTTGCATGTGTGTTCCTATTTTACACGTATGTGTGTTTGCATGTGTACGTATGTATGTATCATCGTAATAGTATTAGTATTAGTATTGTTATTATTATTATAATTACTAATGTTAATATTATTATTATTGGACTAATATAAGATAAAATCCAAAACATAAAACCCAATTAAATTAAATGTCCAGTCCACAATTACATAACCCAAAATGAATTACGAGGCCTATTTCGGCCTGACCCAATATCCTAAAAACCCTAATCCATATGATTAAACTAAACCCTAACCGATATGTTTTCCCTTGTGTAGCCCAATCTGGACCGTTGGATCAGATTTTGATCCAACGGCTCTAGATCAATCATGATGACCCATCTGGCCGCGAGTATGATACACGCGCAGACTGCTCATCTTTCACGCGCGCTTGGCATGCACGTGCTGACCTTTCAAATGATCCTACACCACGTGTCACCATCTCCATCACCCACCAGAAACGATCATGGCCATTCGTGCTCCAAGTGATCCCAGCCGTTGGATCAAATCTGATCTAACGGCTCGGATTAAGTCTGGCCGAAAGATACCTCCACCACGCCACTCCACCATGCCGACCGTACTAACCACCGCACCAAAACGGACATGCCAAGATCAAAATAAAAAACAGAGATTTGTTAGTAATAAAATCTGCAAAATATGTATTTTTATCTACCAAACACGGTCAGAGAAAAAGACAACATATATGTAACGAGATCTACCACCCTTTGTAGAGGTGACTAGATTTGAACGAAAAAAAGATCCTAGTTTCCCAAAATACAGAAAAATACCAAAAAACATAGAGTTTTTGGCTTAAACTTCTTCTTTCCTTTTTCGTCTCATACATGAAAACAAACAAGAAAAATAAAAAAGTAGGTGCTTCACCTTGATCTCTTGGTTGTCTCGTTGGCGATGAACCATGGTGGGGAGCTGTTTATTTTTTAAAGGTTTGTACCAGTTTCAGTTCGGAAGGGCAAGAGAATCTTGTTTTGGGTTTGAAATAAGGGGTATGAGAGGTATTTTAAAACGGTTTCTTTTCGGGCGGTGGCCGGAGGTCCTAGACGAGGAGGGCTCGAGGTGGCCATCCATGGCCAAACCTCGCCTGAGTTTGGCCGGGCACGACGCCTTGCAGTGGGGAGTTTTTTTTTTCGGGTGGGTTGATTCTGGAAATAGAGGGTATGAGAGAGCTTCTCTCTTAGAGTTAAAAAAATGAAAAGAACCAAAAGAGGGGGCTGATGGGTTGGTTATATAGACCCAGAATTAAAATTTTTAGGGTTAATTGCTTCATAAATCACCCCATGTTCCAAGGATTTTCAAAAATGTCTAGCTGCATGGGTAAACTACTCTATAGGTCCTCTTGAGTTATGGCCAGTTTGAAATTTCGTCCCTAAATCATGTTTTTATTGCTTTGATTTCTGTCATTTTGTTTCATTTTATTTCATTACAATCCCCTTTGTTATGTTTGAATTATTTATGTCTCTTGCATTTTATATTTTATGTTTCTAGCATGTTAGCATTTTTTAGTGTGTTTTTTCATGTTCTTTATGCATGCTTTTCATATTACATGTATATTTTTGTTTTACAACATGTCTTTTTTTGTGATATCATGCCTTCGTGTTCTAATTTAGTTTGTTCATATACATGCCTATTTTATATGTTTAGTTTAATTTGTGTATCATGTACGTATGTTAACATGCTCTTTGTTTGTTTCAATTATTTACGGTATCATGTTTTTTGTGTTTTAATTCTTTTGTTCATCGTATATATATATATATATATATATATATATATATATATATATATATATATATATATATATGTATGTTTTAGGTGTTGTCGTAGTTTCTTTGCATGTAGTATGTTTTTGTATGCTAACATAAATTTCCATATCCTTTTTGTTTTCTTAGGCTACACGTTAGTGTGTTTTTTTGGTCATATATAATACTGTGTTTCTATTTTATGTATGTAAATTATGTCATGTGTTAAACATCAAATATGTGTTCGTTTTTTTCGCTTTGATTTATTAGTATAGTACCGTGTTACATGTATGCCATGCATATCTTGCATTTTTTTTATATATCTTAAGATGTATACATGTGTTCTAGCATGCTTTATTTTTGTTTTGCATTTTAGGTTATATGTCAAAGCGGGTGTTGTTTGTCACATATTAGTGTCATGTTTTATTTTAAGTTGCGACATATGTTAAGTTTTAGTTTTAGCTTGTTGCTTAGATTTAACTAGTCTAATGTCATGTTATATGTATGTCGGCCATGTGTTATAGTTGTGGTTCATTTTAATGTGTTTAAACATGTTCATGTTATTTTAGTTTTTTGGAAGCATGTCTTTGTTGCATGTTTATATTTATATTTTTGTTTTATTATTAGGATATGGTACATTGCTTTTGTTCATGCATTTTGCATTTTAATATTTTTATGCTTTTATGATTTATTTCCATGTCTTTGTAAATATTTGTTTATAATGTTTTTTTGTTAAGTTTGCATATCGGATATATATCTTTGTCAATGCGGTGCCCTTTTATTCGAGCGTAAATGTGGCCAGTATCAAGCGCAGTGATGGTGGTCTATCGGTTTACTCTCGAATAACGTGGCCCTTAAAATTTACTCGCAATTATAACCAAATTTTTAATTTAATTGTCATTTTTAATGCAGAAAGTTTAATATTAATAAAACGGTAATTATTAAAGTACCAATTTTGGGCGGTGTGGTGGTGCTCATCCTTCCCCATCCGTAACCGACTCCCGAACCCAACAGTTTTCAAATCTCTGGTTTTATGGTGTCCGGCCTACCTAAGTGGCCGGTGGCGACTCCATTTTTAATAAAATGCAGTTTTTCTAAAACCTCACGAAATATATTTTTAAATACCCAAAATGCCCCGAAAGACCTGCAAACCCTTTAAAACCTCGTTTTTTAGCGAAGAAAAGGGATATCGCTACAGATGGCGAGTCCGCTAGGGACAATTTTTTATTTTTCAAAAACAAATGAGAGTCAAGCTTTTTAAAATAATTACCGTTTTACTAATATCGGAAGTTCCGGATTAAAGTGACTATTAAATCAATATTCAGTTATAATTGCGCGTTTATTTTAACGCTTTTAAAATTTGGCATATAAACCCGTCCTTTTAAGTAGGGGAAAACGCTAATGCTTTTGTGAGGATATAGTTCCTCCGTATGGGCCTAGCAAGTACCTTCGGGGCTCGTGTACCTTATGCTTTCGTAAGGATATCATTCCTTCATATGGGCATAAGCGAATGGGTCCCTCTGAATTAAACCCGGTTGAAAGGAGCCTATAATTGGTGATGATTAGGGGCCTTGCTACCCTTAGTAGAGGACAACAAGGACAGTTCGGGTA
This sequence comes from Hibiscus mutabilis, assembly GCA_019671005.1. NCBI lineage: Eukaryota > Viridiplantae > Streptophyta > Magnoliopsida > Malvales > Malvaceae > Hibiscus > Hibiscus mutabilis. The sequence goes on along the minus strand of CM033720.1, from coordinate 48,497,929 downwards.
CCTCTTAGCACCAACACTGAATATAGAAACCCACCCTTTTAGAGCTATACGGATAATCTAGGTGTTGTAGAGGGGATGTAAATAGTGTTGTTTTATTTGTTCACCTTATTTAATTTATCCTTTTATTTATGTATTTATTTATTTTATCCAGTACTGACTTGTTTTCTTTTTTGTTTTGCCTTTTTCCATACATCATTGCATTTTCATTACATAAAGGTACTAGATCAAGTGTTTTGCCCGATCAGAAAATATTTCATCATGGAAGAAAGGTATTTTAAGAAAGACGAACTCAACTCAGTCGTCAGACACTGGTCAGAAGTCAATCAGAGGACTCAAGGTAACAATTTGCCGAGCGAGCGCATAGTGGCAGGGTATACTTATGTCAGCCTTCAACAAAATGACCTATGAAAGCTTAAAAATATTTGGGAAGGATGGGACCGAAGACTGCAAGACTTATTATGTGATAGTTATGGCGACATAGCACAGTTGATGTATGTCTGAGTCAACCAACCGTTACTTCGAGCCATATTCCAGTTCTGAAATCCTGCTTTTTGCTGCTTCACTTTCAACGGGCAAGATATGATACCCACAGTAGAAGAGTACACATCCTTGCTCAACAAGAAGAATGTTCAAAAAGATTAGATCTATACGAAGCTGCCAAGGAACTAGAATTACCATTTGAAGCTCAAAAATTTTGCCGGGATGAGTGACGACTGGGTTAATGGCCTGATTCAGGTTCGAGGAGACAACTTAGCCTTTGCATGGGAGAGTATTCGAGACATCATACCGGTGCACCCAGATGAGGGGAAGAAGATGGACTTATTCACCTTAGGGATATAGGGTTTGATCATTTTCTCGAGGGTTCTTGGAAACAACAACGTAGCCATCTTGGATCTGTTTGAACGCATGAAGCGGAAGGAAAACCCGGCACTAGTGATTTTAACCGAGACTTTTATTTCCTTGAGTGCAACCCAAAAACATGTAGAGGGGCATATATGTAGAAGTCTTCTTTTCTGGCTCCAGAATTTAGACCCTTTAATTCCCATGAAAGTAGTTTAAAAGGGTGATTACCAGCGGAATCAGTACCTTTATTTGTATATATTCTTGCATTGCATCATGACATTTGCATCATTATACATGCATTCATCTTTCTTTTCAAAAATATTAACAGTGTAAATATTGTGACAGTTAAACTAAAAGTTAAGCCGCAACCATTCAGCATCCATATTTTACTCGGTTCCAAAGCAAATTGATAGAAGACAAAATAGTCAATTTAGAAAAGGGGCAAAAGGATTTGGAAGCCCGTTTCGATGAAGCCAAGAAGAGCCTCAGCGACCAGATCGCTTAATCACAAGCTGCAATAGTATTTGACATAACTGCATTGCTGGCAAAAAGCATTGGGAAAGAAAAGGTTAAAGACGAAGTCGCACAAGAGCCAAAATATACCGCATCTCACAGCAAGGTTCAACCAAAGACGCCAAGTCCTTCTAGAAGAGTATACATCTATTAGTCATCAAGCAGGGGCATCTGAAAGCCAACCCGTGGATACAGAGGCATTCTACGAAGAATAGGTGTCAGATCTGGACTTGGTCGAGAAAATTAGAAATAAAGTGGAAAAGAAATGGGAAGAAAGGTTTCGTCTCATGGAGGAAAAATTCGAAGCCATGCAGACTGTAGAGGAACCAGGGAATGACGCCAGTGATCTGAGCCTAGTATCCGACCTTGTTTTACCACCGAAGTTCAAGACCCCTGATTTCAATAAATATGATGGAACTTCGTGTCCTTCTACGCATATCACCATGTATTTCTAGAAGATGGTTGCTTTTGCAAAAGATGAAAAGCTTTTAATCCATTGCTTCCAGGATAGTCTGACTGGGGCAGCCATCCGGTGGTACAATCAATTAAGTTGGGTAGATATCAAGTCCTGGAAGGACCTTTCAAAAGCCTTCATAGAATAGTACAAGTATATAACAGATATGACCCCAAATCGATTCGTGCTGCAAGGTTTAAAGCAGAGGCCTAATGAGAGTTTTCGTCAGTATGCTCAACGATGGAGAGATGTGGCATCTCTGGTTTAACCCCTGATTCAGGAAAGTGAAATTACTCTCATGATTGTGGATACTTTGAAAGGAGTGTTGTATGATCATCTAGTAAGACACCATGCCGACAACTTTGCAAACTTAGTCATGGTTGGAGAGCGCATTGAAGATGTAGTTAAGAAGGGGAAGATAAGAGATCCCTGCAGCACAGTTCCTCAAAAGGAAGAAGATTCTCATGTTCATATGGTGAGTGCTCGCCCAATCAGTCAGTCCTAGGGTCGTCCTCGCAATCAGTCTTCACGATACGTAAAAACTGCAAAGGTATTCCATCCCATTCTTATGACCTACGTTGAGTTGCTTACGATGCTTATCGAAAGAAGCTGCTAGCCCCTGTCCAATATAAGCCAAAAGATCCTCCGTATCCGGTGGGGTATGATGTCAATGCGCTATGTGATTACCATTTGGGGAGTACAAGCCACACAACTGAAAATTGTAGAGCTCTAAAAAATAAGGTCCAAAGTTTGATCGAAGCCGGTCATCTGAAGTTTTAAGGACACTGACATATATGAATTTTGGGGAGGTGCTAACTTCCCAGTTAGATGTTTAACTAGATTTCATGCTTTTCCAAGGTAATGCAAAGTCAGCTTTACTATTTTAGGCCCGAAAAGTAGTAAAGACATTTTGTAGGGGCATATGTCTTGTAAAATGAAAGTTCTTTCGCATATCATTTTTGTGCATGTTTAGCAAGCGATTTTCATTCTTTGATTCGTTAAAACATTTCACTCATCGGTAGGGGTTAGTTTTTGTTTTTCCATGTACATACTCATATTTTTGCACAAAAAAATACATGTATCTGGCTATTGTGTCCCTGTATATCAATTGCATGAGGGACATCATTTTAACCTAGGTGATTGGTTTTGAGCAGCCTGCATCTACTGGAAATCAAAGGCTGCGGAGAAGACGAATTTGTAATTACCTTCCGAGTTATTTTGGTCAATCGTTAATAACCCCACTTAAGCATAATTTATTGTTTAAAAAAGGGGGCATCCTCCACGTTTAAGATGAATGAGAGAAGAAATCCTAATAAAAAGCACTTCAATGTTCGAAGCCTAGTAATAGGCATATTCAAAGCCTGGTAATAGGCATGTTTGAAGTCTCGGATAAGAGTGTGGCAATTTTGGGGTACTCCTCTGAAGCGATAAGATGAGAATGCACCATCTAGCAAAGAAAAAAGAAGAGAAGAAGAAGAAAAGAAAAGAAAATGAGAAGAAAAGAGAGAAGAAAAATCGCTTCACGAGTGATGGTAATATTTTCATCTCATGACAATGCTGAGTAACTCAGGGTATTGTTGTTTGCTCCATCAATATTCTCGAGCCAAAAGAATGTGATGAGTTGAATTCCCCAAACAAAAAGTAAAAAAAGGGGCCCAAAATAACTCGGAATATACTTTACATTTTCAGATAACAATTCAGCTTTTGAGGTCCCCTATATACCGGATACGCTTAGGGGCAATCGTCGGTAAGTTGTCTCAATGTCGTTTTTGCACTTGATATTCAGGGTATACGATTTGATGTATCACTAAGGCTGTCAAGATTTTCTGATCAATCATTAGCCATAAAAAAGAAAGAAAGAAAAATGTTTGTTTTTTTTTCAAAATTCTGCCGTTCATTTCAAAATCCAATTTCTTTTCAGAAGATACATGGGCAATTTACCTCTTTACATTTCTTTTTTTTAAGATTTAAAGCCTAGAGACATAGATTCAGTTCCCCTTAGAATACTTCTTTTAAGTTCAAAGACATAGATTGAACTCAGAGATGGGTTTAGGGGAGTTGGGGCATTTTAACTCACCCTCATGTTGAGACAGATAAAGACTCTACATGATGGGTCAAAGACAAGAAAGAATTTGATCCCAAAATCAGTGGGTCACCATTGCCCGTGAAACAACAGAGATAGTTATAAGAATTCAAGTCAGAATAGACCCGAGATGTCAGATGGTTCGAAAGATTTTGATTAATGAAGAAGGCAAAAGACTTACTTGAGTAAAGAGATGATGTTGACCGAGGTCATTTGACTTGAAAGGTTGAACAAGGAATGAGCAACAAAGTTTCGGGGGTGAAAGCTGCTGGAGCATCAGAATGATTAATGATTGTAGTCACATGACGAAGCCTACCTAACCAACAAGTGGTGACTTGAGTATTAAGATGTCTGTGAAGACTGTGACAGGGTTCCATGCATCATTGCATCTTTATGAGTCTACATGAATAGGCTGCACCTTCGCATCCCCAACAATCGCAAGAATAGCAGTTTACATGAATATGTGCATCTTTACATCATAAGGTATGCTCATGTATCATCCTTAATTATAAAATATTCATACTGGAAGATGAACAGATAGTTTCCTAGAAGATGACTTCAACAAAGACTTCGTGCACCTCTGCATCGATCCAGAAGACATGCGTTTGGGTGTCGCCTTCCCTGAAAAAAAAGAAAAAAAGAAGAGAAAAAAATAGAGAAAAAAATAGAGAAAAGAAAGAAGATCGGTTGACCAGAGAAAATGTTAGCATTTTCGAGCCGCCACTCTGACGGATTTCTAGACGGATATAATCAAGATATCACTTAAGGTTTTTCTTAAAAACCAAATTTTTTAATGACATCCTTTCATAAGGATGCTTTTCTTAAAATCAACTTCTTTGGTTGGATCCTTGCTTAAGGATGTTGTTCTTTAAACTTGACTTCTTTAGTTGGATCCTTTCATAAGGATATTTACCCCAGAAAGAAGAAGAAAGTCAAGAAAGCGAAAAAAGAGAAAAAGAAAAAAGAAAAAAAAGAAGAAGAAGGAAAAAGAAGGAAAGAAGAAGAAAGATTGATTAGAGAAAAATGTCACTAGATTTTTGAGCCGTCACCATGGATTCCTCGTGATGTCTAGATGGTTTTTTCTTAAAATCAAATTCAATCCTTTCTTAAGGATATTTTTCTAAAAAAATAATTCCTTAATTTATCCTTCCATAAGGATGTTTTTCTTAAAATCAAATTTCTTAATTCAATCATTTCTTAAGGATATTTTTCTAAAAATTAATTCCTTAATTTATCATTCCATAAGGATGTTTTTCTTAAAATCAAATTTCTTAATTCATTCCTTTCTTAAAAATATTTTTCTAAAAAATTAATTCCTTAATTTATCCTTCCATAAGGATATTTTTCTTAAAATCAACTTCTTAGTTTAATCCTTTCGTAAGGATAGTCTTTCTTAAGATCAAGATTTCTAAATTCAGGTGCATACTACTCAAGGACCCGAAGGAAGAACGGAGAGTTCTAGAAGAACACGTGACTTCGAAGCTACAAACAGGGAAGTTGGATAAAAATGAGTGCTTATGATATTTGCTTTGTTCATGTTCCACAAGAACAAGCAAAGAGGGGTAATGTAATCACTCATTTTTATCCGGTGTATAAATATTGTGTTAATCTACTTTAGTTTAATAATTAATATATTATTGTGGCTTGTATACATATTATAAGAATATTATATGTGTGATTAATGTGTGTGTAAAGTATGTGTGACATATGTGAATGCATACATATTATACGTATTATGTATGTGTACGTGTTAATATTTACTATAGTATATGTGTGTCATATGTATGTATATTTTATGTGTGTTATTATTAATAGGGCATTAGTATGTAAATGATTATATATGCACGTATATAGTATATTATATTAGTTAATGTTTGCATGTGTGCTCGTATTTTACACGTTGTATGTTTGCATGTGTACGTATGTATGTATCATCGTATTAGTATTAGTATTGTTATTATTATTATTACTAATGTTAATATTATTATTGGACTAATATAAGATAAAATCCAAAACATAAAACCCAATTAAATTAAATGTCCACTCCACAATTACATAACCCAAAATGAATTATAAGGCCCATTTCGGCCTGACCCAATATCCTAAAAACCCTAATCCATCTGATTAAACTAAACCCTAACCGAGATGTTTTCCCTTGCGCAGCCCAATCTGGATTGTTGGATCATATTTTGATCCAATGGCTCCAGATCAATCATGACGACCCATCTGGCCGCGAGTATGATACACGCGCAGACTGCTCCTCTTCCACGCGCATATGGCGTGCACGTACTGACCTTTCAGATGATCCTATGCCACATGTCACCATCTCCATCACCCACCAGAAATGATCATGGTCGTTCATGCTCCAAGTGATCACAGCCATTAGATCAAATCTGATCCAACGACCCAGATTAAGTCTGACCGAAAGACACCTCCACCACGCCACTCCACCATGCCGGCCGTACCAACCACTGCACCAAATCGGACATGCCAAGATCGAAATAAAAAAAAAAGATTTGTCAGTAATAAAATATGCAAAATATGTATTTTTATCTACCTAACACGGTCAGAGAAAACAACAACATATATGTAACGAGATCTACCACCCTTTGTAGAGGTGACCAGATTTGAATAAAAAAAAGATCACAGTTTCCAGAGACACAGAAAAATACCAAAAAACATAGAGTTTCTAGGGTAACATTCTTCTTTCCTTTTTCGTCTCATGCATGAAAACAAACAAGAAAAATAAAAAGAGATGCTTTACCTTGATCTCTTGGTTGTCTCATCGGCGATAAACCATGGTGGGGAGCCGTTTATTTTTTAGGGGTTTGTACCAGTTTCAGTTTAGAAGGGCAAGAGACTCTTGTTTTGGGTTTGAAATAAGGGGTATGAGAGGTCTTTTAAAACAGTTTCTTTTCGTGTGGTGGCTGGAGGCCCCGGACGAGGAGGGCTCGAGGTGGCCATCCATGGCCAAACCTCGCCTGAGTCCGGCCGGGCACGGCGGCTTGCGATGGGAGTTTGTTTTTCGGGTGGGTTGATTTTGGAAATAGAGGGTAAGAGAAAGCTTCTCTCTTAGAGTTAAAAAAATAAAAAGAACCAAAAGAGGGGGCTGATGGGTTGGTTATATAGACCCAAAATTAATATTTTTAGGGTTAATTGCTTCATAAATCACCCCGTGTTCCGGGGATTTTCAAAACGAGACTGCCCCTTGGGTTATTTATAGTCCTGGTCCCTCCCTCTTTCCGTTTTCTTTCAATTTGCCCCCTAAATCAGATTGAATTGGTTTTTAAAGGGTGAAATCACCCATCTAGCCATTCTGCATTTTCATTATTTTCAAAAATGTCTCACCGCATGGGTAAACTACTCTATAGGTCCTCTTGAGTTATGGCCAGTTTGAAATTTCGTCCCTAAATCATGTTTTTATTGCTTTGATTTCTGTCATTTTGTTTCATTTTAATTCATTACAGTCCCCTTTGTTATGTTTGAATTATTTATGTCTCTTGCATTTTATATTTTATGTTTCTAGCATGTTAGCATTTTTAGTGTGTTTTTTCATGTTCTTTATGCATGCTTTTCATATTACATGTATATTTTTGTTTTACAACATGTCTTTTTTTGTGATATCATGCCTTCGTGTTCTAATTTAGTTTGTTCATATACATGCCTATTTTATATGTTTAGTTTAATTTGTGTATCATGTACGTATGTTAACATGCTCTTTGTTTGTTTCAATTATTTACGGTATCATGTTTTTTGTGTTTTAATTCTTTTGTTCATCGTATATATATATATATGTATGTTTTAGGTGTTGTCGTAGTTTCTTTGCATGTAGTATCGATACCGAAGCCCAGAAATGGCTTTTAGGGCTCGGGAAATCACTTCTCAAGCCTCTAAAATATAACATTTAACCCCTTAACTCAATCCTACATCTTGTGGGAGTTGATTAGAGTGATTTGCTACCCTTATTACACCTTATTAACCATTAATTTGAGATTCACCATTAACAAAGCTCTAACTACCTTAACACCAAAACTAGCCATCTCACCACAAAATCAAGCAAGGCAACTATAATCACAATATTTTATCTAGTTTGTAATTATCATAGTAATATATTAGTTCAATAATTAATGTATTATTGTTGCATACATACATGTGATACTATTATGTGTGCTTTTACGCGTGATTAGTGTGTACGTAAACTATGTGTGCGATGTGTGTAAATGCATGTATGGTATATATGTTATGTTAGGTACGTATTAGTATTTATTATGGTATGTGTTTCATATGTATGGTCACGTATGCTTTACATTGTTTGCATGTATATATATGCTAATGTGTGCATAGTCATATTAGTTATGTGTGAATAAACCAATATATATATATATATATATATTTAAGTTGGTATGTTATAGGTGATATTTTGTGTGTGTACCCGTATGTCACATATATATGCATGTTTGCATGTGTTATTATAATTATTACTGGTATTATTATTATTATTATTGTTATGGGCTAATTTAAAATGAAATCCAAAAAATTAATTAATTAAAACCAAAAAGTTAATAGTCCAGTCCAATATATATATTAAAACCCAAAAAAATTAAGTACATGGCCCAACCGGCCAAACCCCAAGCCCAAACCTAATTAAAAACCCTAACCCATAAACCTAATAGTTTTTTTCCCTACGCAGTGTGATACACGCTCGAGACCTTTCAGCCTCCCACGTGCGTGTGCATCCCACGCATCAGATCATTCAGCTCCCACGTGCCACGCGGCTTCATCTGATGGTGCAACGTCGTTTTTACCAGATCAAATCTGAGTCGTCCCGTCCCTCATGCCATTTCAGCCGCTGGATCAAATATGATCCAACGTCCGTGAACACGTATGGCCGAACGGTTACCTCCGCCGTACGCTCGCACCGCACCAGCTCACCAAGCAGGACATGTCAAAATCATAAAAAAAGGACTATGTCAGCATTAAATAAAAAAAGCATGTATTTCTATGATTATTCTACCATGACACAAAAAAAGCAGAGATATATGTAAACCAAACCAAAAAATTTGAGAAGAGAACAAGTTTTCCAGTTTTTGAGTTTTTCCGAAAATAAAGAAAAAAAAAGAAAAGTTTTAAGGGTAATCTCCTTCTTTCTTCTTCTCCTCTCATGTATGCATAAACAAAAAGGGTTAGAAAGTAAGGGGGCTTTTATTTTACCTTAGTCGTTTCTGTGTCTCGTCGGCGATGAACCATGGTGGGGAGCCATTTTGGTTATTTTGTTTTCGGTTCAAAATAGTAAAAGGCTTTTGTTTTTTGGGGTTTAAAAGGTTCTAGGTTGCCAGTGGCTCTGGTCAGGGAAGGCTAGAGGCGGTCGTTGTAGCTGAGCCTCGCCTGAGACCGGTTGGGCACGGCGATGCAAGACAAGGATTTGGTTTTGAGGATTGGCCATTTTGGAAAATATAGAGAATGGGAGAGTTTATCTAAAGGGGTAAAAATGGTGAAAAAAGAAAATGGGAGCTGGTTGGTTTGGTTTATAGGCCGAGATTAAAAAGAAAATGGTATAATCACGAAGTAAATCCCCCCGCGTTCTTGCTTTTTTTCAAACCGAGCCTACTCATGGTCTAATTCTACGTCCAGTCCTTATTTTGTTTTTTCTTTCTTTTAATTTCATCCCTAAATCAAACTGAATCAATTTTTACCCCCTTTGCCACTCCGCGTTTTTAAAATTTTCATTCTGAGTATGCCGCATGGTATATTGCAGTATTAGTCCTTTAAAGTTTTGTTCAGCTTGCAATCCTGTCCCTGAATTGTTTTTTATTTGTTTTAATTTCCGTCTTCTATTTTTTCTTTTATTTCATTTTAGCCCTGTATTCATGTTTTGTTTTAAGCCATCATGTTTGAAAGTATGTTTATTTTCTTTTGTGTGTCATTGTTCGTGATGTTTTTATGAATGTATTACATATATATTTTTTGTTGTTGTCTCATTGTATCAGGTTCATTCATTTTTCTTTTATGAGCATATCACATTAATACGTCATTTAGCTCATTTATTTATGTTGTATATATGTTATAGCGTATTTATTTTATGCCCCATGCTTTTTTTCTATATGTTGTTCCTTTTAGTATGTGTTTTTATGTTTTTGGTGTTACCATGTTAATATGCCATATAGTGTAATTTTGTTCACGATGTATGCATATCTTTGTAGCATGTATTTTAAGTTCATTTTGTATCTTAGGTTATATGGTAGTGTGGTGATTTTAATTACATGTTAATCTTTTGGTGTGTATATATATATATAGATATATGTATGTTATGTGAACCCCTTGTGTCCATTTCGTTTTTTAGGCCATGTGATAGTTTTTGAAAAATGTTTATATGCATGTCATGCATTTGTTTTACATGATAATACTTGATATGTTTAAGAATGCTATAGTTAGTTAGATAATTTTGGAAGCATGTCTTTTTTCGCATGTTTATATTTATATTTTCTTTTGTTATTATGATATGTTACGTTTTTTTGTTCATGCATTTTACTTTTTAATATTATGATACTCATTAGTACCACGCCTTTGTGAATACTTGTTCTATATTGTTTTTGTTAACGTTGCATAACGGATATATTAATTGTCAATGCGGAGCCCTTTTATTCGAGCGTAAACGTAGCCAGTATCAAGCGCTGTGATGGTTGTTTATCGATTTACTCTTGAATAACGGGGCCCTTAAAATTTACTCGCATTTATAACCAAATTTTAATTTATTCGTCACTTTAATCCATAAAGTCTAATATTAATAAAGCGGTAATTATTAAAGTACAAATTTTGGGCAGCGTAGGGGTGTTAATCCTTCCCCTTCCGTAACCGACTCCCGAACCCCACATTTTTAAAATCTCTGGTTTTATGGTGTCCGTCCTACCTTAGTGGCCGGTGGCGACTCCATTTTTAAAATAAAACACAATTTTTCTAAAACCCCATGAAACACATTTTTAAATACCCGAAAGACCCCAAACACCGTAAAACTCCACTTTTTTAGCAAAAAAGAAAGAGATCGCTACAGATGGCGACTCCGCTGGGGACGAACTTTTTGTTTTTCAAAAACAAATAAGAGTCAAGCTTTTTAAATAATTACCGCTTTACTAATATTGGAAGTTTCGGATTAAAGTGGCTGTTAATTTAACATTTGGCTATAATTGCGCGTTTATTTTAACGCATTTAAAATTTGACATATAAACTCGTCATTTTTAAGTGGGGGAAAATGCTAGTGCTTTCGTGAGGATATCGTTCCTCTGTATGGGCCTAGCCAAAGTACCTTCGGGGCTCGAGTACCTTATGCTTTCGTAAGGATATCGTTCCTTCGTAGGGGCATAAGCGAATGGGTCCCCCTGAATTGAACCCGATTGAAAGGAGCCTACAATGGGTGATGATCGGGGGCCTTGCTATCCTTAGTATGGGACAGCAAGGACAGTTCGGATACCTCCTAGCACCAACACTGCATGTAGAAAACATATAAAACCCACCCTTTAGAGCCATGTGGATAACCTAGGTGTTTTAGACAGGATATAAATAGGGTTGTTTTGTGTGTTTATCTTATTTAATTTGTCATTTTATTTATGCATTTATTTATTTTATTCGGTACTGACTTGTTTTCTTTTTTTTTGCATAAATCATTGCATTTGCATTACATAAAGGTACTGGATCAAGTGGTTTGCCCGATCAGAAAATCTTTCATCATGGAAAAAAGGTATCTTAAGAAGGACGAACTCAACTCAGCCGTCATACATTATTCAGAAGTCAATTAGTGGATTCAAGGTAATAGTTTGCCGAGCGAGCACATAGTGTCAAGGTACACCTACGTGAGCCTTCAACAGAATGACCTATGGGATCTTTCAAGGATTTGGGAAGGATGGGATCAAAGAATACAAGACTTATTATGTGATAGTTATGGCGACATAGCACAGTTGATGTATGTCCGGGTCAACCAGCCTTTACTCCAAGCCATCTTCCAGTTCTGGAATCCTACTTTTTGATGATTCACTTTCAACGGTCAAGATATGATGCCTACGGTAGAAGAATACACAGCCCTATTTAATCAAAAGAATGTTCAGAAAGATTGGATCTATGCGAAGCCGCCGAGGAACCAGAATTACTCTTTGAAGCTCAAAACTTTTGCCGAGATGAGTGACGATTGGGTTAATGGCCTGATCTAGGTCCGAGGAGACAGCCTAGCCTTTGCATGGGAGAGTATCCGAGACATCATACCCGTGCACCCAGATGAGGTAAAAAAGATGGACCTATTCGGGTTAGGAATATATGGTTTGGTCATCTTTCCGAGGGTCCTTTGAAACATCGATGTAGCCATCCTAGATCTATTTGAGCATATGAAACGGAAGGCGAATCCAGTACCAGCAATCCTAATTGAAACTTTTATTTCTTTGAATGCAAGTCGGAAACACTAAGAGGGACGTTTTAGAGGGTGTGCGCAGCTACTACAGGTTTGGATTCAGAGCCATATATGGAAGACACCAACGAGGGTTTTACCGGGAATATCATTCTGAGACTTTTCACCTTTACAGGAGTACTTAGCAAAAGAATAGCGGGAAGACTTGAACAGAAAAAATAGACCCGGATCTTTAAGAACATTCAAGAAGAAGGCATAGTGTGGAGAGTTCCGTGGTTCGGCAGGGTTAGTTACTTCTTATACAGCTGTGGCGATAACGACTGGCTAATGATGTTAGGGTAATATGGTGGGATTGCTCGTGCTCCGTTTTTGATGTCCTGACAATTTGAATCGTGACAGTTCGTTCCTGTCACCGCCGGTCTAAGTCGAAGTGAGTTTTCTTTCAATGGCGAGTTCAGGACGAAGGTTCAGACCATCATGAGAGCTTGGGATCACTGTTACATGATCAGGGTAGAAGGAGATACTGAGCCCATGATCACCCCAGATTACGATCTTTGGAAGCGCTTGAGGATTAACGACAACATTTCAGAACCTGACCAAGGACCAACCATGTCACTCGAGGAACACATGAAGATAGTACCGTCCGAGACCAATATTTTGTGAAGTGAACTCGAGAAAGTTAAGAATAAGATGGAGGCTTTACAGGCTCATCATATGGATGAACTTTACAAGGCAAGTTTAAATGTCGACGAATGAGATGTGACCATTAGGCAGTTGAAGAAGCTGAATGCAGATCTGAGTGACAAGAATGCTCTTTATTAGAAAGATACTCTCCAGCTCCAAGCAAAGGTGCAAAATGCCAGCCGAAGCCAGTTCCTAGCCGTAGAGAAGAAAAAGATGAACTGTATGCGTTTAGTTGAAGAAGAATGATTGAAAGGCAAGTGAGCAATCGAGAAAGAGATAGAAAGTTGCAAGTTAGCCATCGACCTTGAAAGATGGTCTTTCAAGGATGCTATTAACCAAGAGAAAGAAAGAGCTAGGCAAAAAATCGACAAAAGCAAGCAAGCAATCATCTACGAAAGAGAGAACACTGCCGTTTGGAAGAGAAAGTCCATGGGGAGCAGGAACAGACTAATGGATATGCAAAGGTTATACAATGACACTGTTCAAAGTCTGAATCAAAGCCAAGATCAGAATGCTGAGTTAAAAGGGAGACTGGCAGAGTTAGAGCAGTCCTTTTAGACCTATCGTCAAAGGAATGGCTTCATGAGTTACAAGAAAGGGAGCGTGAAATTGGTATGTTACGAGCCCATATTGAGTCACTCGAGGCAACCGTTCAGGATTACATGGGGAGAATTAGGGTATTCGAAGCAGCTGTAGCAGGTGGAGACAATTATTGGCGGCAAAGACTTCGTGATGCCTCCCAGATGATCCAAGACAGAGACCAATATTATATGACCCTGATGGTGGAGATACGATAGGTTGCGGGGCATGTGACGGATTTATCTGCAGAAGCTGAAGCTCTTCGACCTTTCATAACCTCAGACATGAAAGAAACAACTAGGTTCATCAAGTTGCTCAAGGCTATCGAGAAGTTAGGAGATAGAGCTAGGGCTTATGTGTAGAACTCTACTTTAATATTTTGTAATCTGGACCCTTTAATTCCTATGAAAGTAGTTCAAAAGGGTGATTACCTGCGGAATCAGTACCTTTATTTGCATACATTCTTGTATCGTATTTGCATCATTATACATGCATTTCTCTTTCTTTGCAATAACATTGATAGTGTAAATATTGTGGCAGTTAAACTACAATATAAGCCGCAACCATTCCACATCCATACTTTACTCGGTTCCAAAGCAAATTAATGGAGGACAAAATAGTCAGTTTGGAAAAGGGGCAAAAAGATTTGGAAGCACGTTTCGATGAAGCCAAACGGAGCCTCAGCGAGCATATCGCTCAATCACAAGCTGCGATAGTATCCGACATAACTGCATTGCTGGCAAAAAGCATTGGGAAAGAAAAGGTTACAGACGAAGTCACCCAAGAGCCAGAAGGTATCACATCTGACAGCAAGGTTCAACCAACGACGCCAAGTCCGGCAAAAAGAGTATATATTGACCCTGTTAGGATATCTGTTAGTCTTCAGGTAGGGGCATCTAAAAGCTAACCCATTGATGCAGAGGCATTCTACGAAGAAGAGGTGCCAGATTTGAACTTGGTTGAGAAAATCAGAACAAAAGTGGAAAAGAAATAGGAGGAAAGATTTCGTCTCATGGAGGAAAAGTTTAGAGCACTGCAAGCCCCAGAGGAGCCAGGGAATGAGGCTAGTGATTTGAGCCTAGTATCCGACCTTGTTTTACCACCGAAATTCAAGACTCTAGAGTTCGACAAATATGATGGAACTTCATGTCCTTCCGCGCATGTGACCATGTAATGCTGAAAGATGGCGGCCTTCATCAAGGACAAAAATCTTTTAATCTATTGTTTCTAGGATAGTCTGACTGCAGCAACAATCCAGTGGTACACCCAATTAAGCCAGACAAATATCAAGACCTGGAAGGGCCTTTCGAAAGCATTCATTGAGCAGTACAAGCATGTGACATACATGACTCCCAGCAAGATCATGCTGGAAAACATGGGACAAAAATCTAACGAGAGTCTGCGACAGTACGCCCAAAGGTGGCGAGAGGTGGCTGCTCAGATCCAGCCACCAATTCCCGAACATGAGATTACGCCCCTGTTCGTGAATACTCTGAAATGAACATTATTTGATCGCCTCATCAATAATACGACTCAAAGCTTTTCCGA
Organism: Hibiscus mutabilis; assembly: GCA_019671005.1. Taxonomy (NCBI): domain Eukaryota; kingdom Viridiplantae; phylum Streptophyta; class Magnoliopsida; order Malvales; family Malvaceae; genus Hibiscus; species Hibiscus mutabilis. The sequence goes on along the minus strand of CM033720.1, from coordinate 48,482,836 downwards.
ATTGATCAGGACTAGGGAGTCTCTTGAATTGGTGATTAAGAGTGGTAGGATTGACAGTGGAGATAACTCACGAAAGTACAACAAGAAGTGAGAGAATGAGGTAAATAATACGAGCACTTACAATGCCCTAAAGAACTTTACGATCTCTCAGCCGCAAGCATCGATAGGGAAGGCCCAGAACCAAAGAGAAGAGAGAGCTCCAAGAAAGGAAAAAGAGAAAACAGTCTTTACTTTGTTGTCTGTTTCATACTCTGAGCTTTATTCTCAGTTGCACAAAGCTGATTTGGTCCGCCCGTACTATGTTACCCCGTTCAAGCCTCTGTTTCCATCATGGTATGATCCTAACGCACATTGCGATTATAATGGTGATGCTCTTGGTCACCCCACAGAAAATTACCTCGTATTTAAGAAACTTGTGCAGAGCCTGATCAATTCTGGGGTATTAAAGTTTGAAGAACCAAACGTGGCTGCTAATCTGTTGCCTAGTCACGGGAGCCGTGGAGTAAACGCTATCGAGGAGTACTCTACTAGAAAGGCTAAAGAGGATGTATCAAAGATCAAGTCTCCCTTACGGTGGGTACTCCAACAATTATGCATAGCCTGCTTGATTGACAGGGGCATGATAGTGGTGCAGGTAGGATGTAGAGCTTATTGCGAGTTCCACCAGGATAGGGAACACGACATCCAACAATGTGAAGAATTCGGGATACTGGTTCAACAGTTGATGGACAGAAAACAGATAGAATTCTTTGAGGAAATTGCAGGAAGGCAGGGGTTAGATGTATGTGCGTCAGATAGCCCCAACATCAACTATGGAATAGATAGGCCCTTTGTCATTTTTTCCAAATCAGAGGAAGCAAGTTCGTCCAAAGGAGCAGCTGTAAAGGTGGCTCCCAAAATCATCATCTCAACACCAACCCGTTCCCATTCAAAGACATGCAGCGAACCATTTGGAATTATACTGCCAACATGACTATACCAGACAAATCAAAGCCCGATGAAGAGAAAGAAAAAATGGTAGAAAAAGAGCCAACACAGAAAGATGAATAGACGAAGAATAGTGAAATCGTCAGCAAAGTAGTCTACTTTACGAGGAGCGGCAGGTGCTACTCTTCAGAAGCCTTGAAATCGGCCGAAGCTACAAAGGATAAGGGAGAAGGTAAATCAGCTAGTCCTGCACAGATATTTGGAGTGGAGCCCCCTCCAAAGATTAATGAGCCAGTAATTGAGGCCCAGGCACAAGAATTTCTGAAGTTCCTAAGGCACAGTGAGTATAATGTAGTGGAATAGCTGCGAAAGCAACCAACGAGGATTACGGTGTTGGAGCTACTTTTAAGTTCTGAGAAACATCATGAGGCATTGTTAAAGGTGCTAAATCAAACATTTGTACCTGGTGACATTTCTGTGTCTAAGCTAGAAAGAATAGTGGGGCATATCACCGCATACAACCACATCACATTTAGCGATGACGAGATCCCGAATGGAGGTATGGGGTCTACCAAAGCTCTCAACATCACGACCCACTGCAAAGGGTATGTGTTGCCAGGAGTATTGATTGATAATGGGTCAGAATTAAACGTACTACCGATGGTGACTCTGCAAAAGCTACCGATAGATGATTCCCACATGAAACCCTGTCATAACTCTGTGAGAGCATTTGACGGTACTCAAAGGGGAACACTTGGAAAAATTGAGGTACTTTTGTTGATCAGGCCGACAAAGTACACAATCGACGTTGTGGTGATGGACATAAAGCCAACCTATAGTTGCTTATTTGGAAGGCCATGGATCCACTCTGCAAGAGCTGTCCCCTCATCATTCCATCAGAAATTGAAATTTATGATCGAAGGCAAATTGGTCACTGTGGAAGCTGAGCAAGAGATCATCGCTTCGGTAACATCAGATGCCCCATACATCCACAACGACGAAGATGATACGAAATGTTTGTTCCGAGCATTAGAGCTTATAAATACTATATTTGTTGTGGAAGGTAATCGGATCCCTTACACCAGGTTATCTAACTGCACCAAGATGATCGTTTCTAAAACTTTGGGCCGAGGAGCCAAAGCAGGAAGAGGGCTGGGAAGGAGATTACAAGGAAGCCTACGACCTAGGAGCGTCATTACCAAGAAAGATCATTTTGGGCTTGGCTACAAACCAAGTGATCAGCAAAGGAGAGAGGAATATAGAAGGAAAGAAGAACAAATGAGGGCCAGACTCAAGGGAGAAGACATTCCATGAAGACCGATGCCTTTCCCTCATACAAAGGATATTTTTGTCTTTGGAGGAATTGACTGTACATGACAGAAAGTTGAAGAAGCAATTCGAGAAAATGACACACTTAACCAGAATGAGATGTTCAATGAATCGCTTGAAGGGATGTCCATAACATGATAGCTGAAGATGATGATGATAGCAATGTGTTGACCAACATATGCCCTTGTCATCCTGTGGAAACACTCAATAACTAGAGCTACGCCGATCTACCTGTAGTCTTTAGGGCGAGATCAGAGTAATGCTCCGAATTAATCCTTTTGTTTTTGCCCATAGGCAATGGGGATCTTTTGTATAGGGAACCTATGTTAACTTTTTGTTTGCAATGAAAGAATATCTTCCTCATTTTCTCAAATGGCAAACATTTCATTTACTCCATTCATCCATTTTTACTCATATTCATCCACTTCATTTAAAATCATTCTCTTCCCAATACATTAATTCTCATTTCATGCAGGGTTCCCATAATTAACTATATGAATAATTCTGAATCCAATATCGAGGTAGATTTCGAACGCCCTGAGGTCTCAGCACAAATTGAAGAAGAGGATGACGAGGCAGAGTGTGAGGTTCCTGAGGAGTTGGTAAGGATGATGGCCAATGAAGAAAGGCAAATCATGCCCCACCAAGAAGAAACAGAAATTGTGAATTTGGGAACTGACGAGGAGAGAAAAGAAGCGAAAATCGAGATTACGTTTTCCTCAGAAACCATGCGTGAACTTATAGCCCTGCTTCAAGAGTTCAAGGACATCTTTGCTTAGACTTACCAGGATATGTCGGGGTTAAATACAGACATAGTGGTGCACAAGCTGCCAACGAGGCCAAAATGTAAACCAGTCCAGAAAAAGCTCAGAAGAATAAGGACTGACATGCTGTTAAAAATTAGAGAAGAGGTGAAAAAGCAGTTTGATGCTGGCTTTCTAGAGGTTGCCAAATACCCTGAATGGGTTGCAAACATCATACCGGTACCAAAAAAGGATGGAAAGGTCCGCATGTGTATAGATTAAAGGGATCTCAATCGAGCAAACCCTAAAGATAATTTCCCCTTGCCACATATTGGCACGTTGGTTGATAATACCGCGGGACACTCATGGTTCTCATTCATGAATGGTTTCTCAGGATACAACAGATAAAGATGGACCTAGAAGACATGGAGAAGACCATATTTGTAACCATGTAGGGCACGTTTTGTTACAAGGTGATGCCTTTCGGACTCAAGAATGCAAGGGCGACTTATCAAAGAGCAATAATGACTCTTTTCCATGATATGATGCATAAAGAGATAGAAGTATATGTGGATGATATAATCGCTAAGTCCCAAACCAAGGAAGAACACCTTTGAAACTTGAGAAAGCTATTATAGAGATTACGAAAATAACAGCTGAAGCTTAACCAGCTAAATGCACATTCACGGTCACATTTGGAAAACTTTTGGGGTTTTTAGTGAGCAGGAAGGGGATTGAGATCGATCCAGAAAAAGAAAAGGCTATCTAAGACCTCTCACCTCCTAAAACTCAGAAAGAAGTTTGAGGTTTTATGGGAAGGTTAAAATATATCTCCCGTTTTATCTCTCAATTAACAGATAAGTGCAACCCTATCTTCAGACTACTCAGGAAGAATAACCCAGGGGTCTAGGATGAAAAATGTCAAGAGGCTCTAGAGAAGAATAAGAAGTACTTGACGAATACTCCGATTTTAGTCGCACCGGTACCAAGCAGGCCTTTGATCCTTTACTTGACAGTTTTTGAAAACTTGATGGGCTACGTGCTGGGGCAGCATGATGAGTCTGAAAGAAGGAAAGAGCCATCTACTACCTAAGCAAGAAGTTCACTGATTACGAAGCACGGTACCCACCAATTCAGAAGCTTTGTTGTGCTTTGGTTTGAACCACCAAAAGGCTTAGACAGTACATGTTATATCACACCACCTGGTTGATATCCAAATTGGACCCCTTGAAGTTTCTGATAGAAGCACCGGCATTAACGGGGAGGATGACCCACTGACAGATGTTGTTATCCGTGTTCGACATTGTATATGTGAGCTAGAAAATTGTGAAAGAAAGCGCTATAGCAGATTTCCTAGCTAGCCGTGCTTCAGATGATTATGAATCGTTGAACTTCAATTTCCCATATGAGGACTTGATGAGTATTACAACTGGGGAAGACGTTTCAGATGACGGCTCTTGGAAAATTTACTTTGATGGAGCCTCCAATACCTTGGGCCACAGAATATGAGCCGTACTAATTTCTCCAAAAGATGTCTACTACCCCTTTACCAGCAGACTAGAATTCTTTTGCACAAACAATATAGCTGAATACGAAGCCTGTGTCATGAGACTAAATGCGGCCATCGAAAGAAAGATCAATGAACTTCGAGTATTCAAAGATTTGTCCTTAGTGATCTATCAATTACGAGGAGAGCGGAAAACTAGGGATCCGAAGCTGGTCAAATAATACGAGTTGATCCAAGAGCTCATCAAAGAATTTGAAAGGGTCAGTTTCACCTATCTTCCTCGAGAAGACAACCAGATGGCAGACGCCTCGGCAACCTTGGCCTCAATGTTCAAAGCAAATACGAAGGCAGAAATAAAGCCAATCGAGATGCAGACTTTTGAGAGGCTGGCTCACTGTTATAATGTGCAAGAAGAAATAAATGGAAACCCTTGGTATTACGATATCTTGCAATATATCAAGTTTCAAAAGTATTCCGAAGGGGCAAACGAAAATGCCCGAAAAATGCTCAGAAAGATGGCAACCGAATATGTGCTGGATGAGGAGGTTATGTACAAAAGAGGCCATGAGCAGACGTTGTTGAGATGTGTAGATGCCCAAGAGGCAAAACAAATTTTGGTAGAAGTGCATGATTGTTTGTGTGGAACACACGCCAATGGTCTGTCAATAGCCTGGAAAATCATGAGATGTGGCTATTTCTGGTCAACTATGGAGGGAGATTGCATCAATTACGCTAGAAAGTGTCATAAGTGCCAGATATATGCTGACAAGATCCATGCTCCTCCTTTACCTTTACACACCATGAACTCGCCTTGGCCGTTCGCAGTATGGGGCATGGATGTCATTGGGTAGATTCATCCGAAGGCTTCCAACGAGCACCGTTTTATTTTGGTTGCCATTGATTAATTCACTAAATGGGTGGAGGTAGTATCTTACGCCAATATCATAAGGACAACGGTGTGCAAGTTCCTGAAGAAAGAGATCATTTACCGATATGGGTTGCCAGAAAGGATTATCACCGACAACGCTTCTAACTTGAATAACAAATTGATGATTGAAGTGTGCAACCAGTTCAAAATAACACACCATAGTTCCACGACTTACCGTCCTAAGATGAATAGGGCAGTAGAAGCGGCAAAAAAGAACGTAAAGAATATCATTGTGAAGACAAAAGACACCTACAAAGATTGGCAAAAGAAGTTACCATTTGCTCTGTTCACCTATCGGACATCTGTTCGCACATCAACATGGGCAACACCCTATTCGCTAGTATACGGTACAGAGGCAGTACTACCTATTGAGGTTGAGATTTCATCATTTCGGGTTCTGAATGAAGTAAAATTAGATGAATCAGGATGGACGCAAACCAGGCTTGAATAGTTAAATCTCATTGAGGAAAAGAGGCTGAAAGCCATATGCCATGGTCAAATGTACCAAAAACGAATAATGCGGGCATATGATAAGAAACTGCACCTGAGAGAATTCTGAGAGGGAGATCTAGTGCTTAAGAATATCCTCTCAATTCAAAAAGATTCTCGGAGAAAGTGGATGCCTAACTGGGAAGGGTTATATGTCATCAAGAAGGCCTTTTTAGGAGGGGCGTTGATTTTAACTAAAATGGATGGAGAAGAATTGAAAAATCCCGTAAATTTTGATTTAGTTAAGAAGTATTATGTTTGAAAAAAAGAAAAAATGATGAATGAAATGAAAATGAAAAATGAATGAAAATGAAAAATGAAAACCTAAGGTAAAAACCCGTAAAAGGCGCCTTAGGTGAAAAAAAAGAAATAAGGAGAGCTCGAGGCGAAAACCCAAAAAAGGGCGTCTTGAAGCAAATGAAGGACCTGAGTTGAAAACTCGCTAAGGGCGGCTCAGATAAATTTTGAGGTTGGGCCTCCGGCAGTACCCCTACGGGTACCAGAAGAAGGAGCTTCGAGCAAAGATTCTACTTCGGTTGACAGGGGCACACATCATTCATACAGTGGATATTTGGGATTCTGTATTTCATGTTTTGACTTTCCCTTTTCCTCATGTTTGCCATGACTTTTCTAAAACTGTTCCAAGTCCTTAATGGCAATAAAATCATATTTTTGTGCCTTCCATTTCTTGTCTTCTTATTGTTTTCATAAGCATCATGCAAACATGTTAACATAGACTTACGAGAAACAAAAGATTTATGAGCATTACTATGATCTAACCCTGGGAATGCAGGTGATTAGAAAACATAATTGACTTTGACCTCAAGCTTTCTGCATAATGTATGTCGAGGCACGATGAGGGGAAGACTTTGAACATCAGAGTAAGATAACCAATGTCATGCACCATTCATACTTGTCCGAGGAAATATGCAAGAAGAAAATGGAGATCTCCCAGGTCAAAACCCGTAAGGGCGCCTAAAAAACTCTAAATCGAAAACCCGAAAGGGCACTTTAGAACTTCGAACCAGAAACTCAGAAAAGAAAGGCCGAAATGGTTGAACCCAACAGTGAGATGGGGTACCGCCACCAGAAGAAGAAAAAAAAGAGAATGTAAGCAGAGAGTCAAGGTCGACTGGCTGCAAAAGTAGGCACAATGGGATATTGACACCCATGCATCATGAATAGTTAGGCATCCCTAGGATTAGGAGCATGCTAACTCAGTTATCATAACATTTTGTCCATCCTAAATAGGTACTCATAGGTTACCAATAACTTTTGATCTGCGACTTCGTTTTGAAGAGGTAGATTAATTTGAAGAAAGATTTCGGCAGCCTTAGTAGCGTGAGTACAGAAATATCGGTAGCCATTTTCGACGTGAATCCCCAAATTTGAAGAAAGATTTCGACAGCTTTAGTAGCGTGAGTCCAGAAACATAGGTAGCCATTTTCAGCGTGAATCCTCAAATTTGAAGAAAGATTTCGGCAGCCTCAGTAGCGTGAGTCCAGAAAGTTCAGTAGCCATTTTTGGCGTGAATCCCCAGACTTGAAGAAAGATTTCGGCAGCCTTACTAGCGTGAGTCCAAAAAGTTCGGTAGACAGTTTGGCGTGAATCCCAAATTCGAAGATAAAGGTTCTATGTAGGAATGGCCTATATTTTCGAGCCCTCGTAATGAAAGGTTTTGTATAGGAAGAACCTGTAACTCTGAGATTTCAAAAGCTAAAAGTTCTATATAGGAAGGACTTGCAGCTCCAGGGTTTAAAGACTAGCAGTTCTATAAAGGAAGAACTCCAGTCGAAAGAATCCATCCGTGACGCGGAAGGTTTTATATAGGAAAAACCCGCTGCGTTGAAGGCGAATAGTTCTATATAGGAAGGACTCCAAGCTTTATCGCTTCAGAGTGAAAAGTTATGTATAGGAGGAACCTGTAACTCGAGGCTCTAGAGTGACAGGTTCTATATAGGAAGAACCCTAACTCCAGGATTTCAAGGTAAAAAATTTCTATATAGGAAGAACTTTTAGTCCGAAGGATCCGCCCGAGAAAGCGAAAGGTTCTATATAGGAAGAGCTTGTAGCTCCAAGATTGGAAGGTGAAAAGGTTCTATACAGGAAGAACTTACAAGCCTGAGAATTCGGCCGAGGAAAAGCAGAGAGTTCCAGGAGAACACGTGATTCCAAAGCTACAAACAGGAAAATCAGATAAAAATGAGTGCTTATAATCTTTGCTTTGTTCCCGTTCCACGAGAACAGGCAAAGAGGGGCAACAGTAATCATTCATTTTTATCTGGTTTGTAATTATCATAGTAATATATTAGTTCAATAATTAATGTATTATTACATACATGTGATACTATTATGTGTGCTTTTACGTGTGATTAGTGTGTACGTAAACTATGTGTGCGATATGTGTAAATGCATGTATGGTATATATGTTATGTTAGGTACGTATTAGTATTTATTATGGTATGTGTTTCATATGTGTGGTCACGTATGCTTTACATTGTTTGCATGTATATATATGTTAATGTGTGCATAGTCATATTAGTTATGTGTGAATAAACCAATATATATATTTAAGTTGGTATGTTATATTAATTATGTGTGTTATAGGTGGTATTTTGCGTGTGTACCTGTATGTTATATATATGTATGTTTGCATGTGTTATTATAATTATTACCAGTATTATTATTATTACTATTATTATGGTTATAGGCTAATTTAAAATGAAATCCAAAAAATTAATTAATTAAAACCCAAAAGTTAATAGTCCAGTCCAATATATATATATATATATAATAGCTTTTTTCCCTGCGTAGTCAACCAAGAGCCGTTGGATCTGATCCACGCTCGAAATCTTTTAGCCTCCCACGCGCCCGTGCATCCCACGCATTAGATCCTTCATCTCCCACGTGCTACGCGGTTGCATCTGATGGTGCCACGTCATTTTACCAGATCAAATTTGAGACGTCCGTCTCTCATGCCATCTCAGCCATTGGATCAGATCTGATCCAACGACCAGAACACGTCTGACCGAACGGTCACCTCTGTTGTACGCTTGCGCCGCACCAGCTCACCAAGCAGGACATGCCAAAATCATCAAAAAGGGGACTATGTCAGTACGAAATAAAAAAAAACATGTATTTCTATGATAATTCTACCAAAACACAAAAAAGTAGAGATATATGTAAACCAATCCAAAAAATTTGAGAAAAGAACAAGTTTTCCAGTTTTCGAGTTTTTTCGAAAATAAAGAAAAAGAAAAGAAAAGTTTTAAGGGTAATATCCTTCTTTCTTCTTCTTCTCTCATGCATGCATAAACAAAAAGGGTTAGAAAGTAAAGGGGGCTTTTATTTTACCTTAGTCATTTATGTGTCTCGCCGGCGATGAACCATGGTGGGGAGCCATTTTGGTTATTTTGTTTTCAGTTTGAAATAGTAAAAAGCTCTTATTTTTTAGGGTTTCAAGGATTCTAGGTTGCCGGTGGCTCTGGTCAGGGAAGGCTAGAGGTGGCTGTTGCGGCCGAGCCTCGCCTGAGACCGGCTGGGCACGGCGGTGCAAGACGAGGTTTTGGTTTTGAGGGTTGGCCATTCTGGAAAAATATAGAGAATGGGAGCGTTTATCTAAAGGGGTAAAAAAATGGCGAAAGAAGAAAATAGAAGTTGGTTGGTTTGGTTTATAGGCCGAGATTAAAAAGAAAATGGTATAATCACGAAGTAAATCCCCCCGTGTTCTTGCTTTTTTTTCAAACTGAGCCTGTCCCTTGGTCTAATTACACGTCCAGTCCTCATTTCTTTTTGTTTTCTTTTAATTTCATCCCTAAATCAAACTGAATCAATTTTTTAAATGGTCGAATTACCCCATTTGCCACTCCGCGTTTTTAAAATTTTCATTCCGAGTGTGCCGCATGGGTATATTGCAGTATTAGGCCTTTAAAGTTTTGTTCAGCTTGCAATCCTGTCCCTGAATTGTTTTTTATTTTTTAATTTTCGTCTTCTATTTTTGCTTTTATTTCATTTCAGCCCTGTATTCATGTTTTGTTTTAAGCCATCATGTTTGAAAGTATGTTTATTTTCTTTTGTGTGGCATTATTCATGATGTTCTTTATGAATGTATTACATATATATTTTTTGTTGTTGTCTCATTGTATTAGGTTCATTCATTTTTCTTTTATGAGCATATCACACTAATACGTCATTTAGCTCATTTATTTATGTTGTATATATGTTCTAGCATATTTATTTTATGCCCCATGCTTTTTTTCTATATGTTGTTCCTTTTAGTATGTGTTTTTATGTTTTTGGTGTTACCATGTTAATATGTCATATAGTGTAATTTTGTTCACGATGTATGCATATCTTTGTAGCATGTATTTTAAGTTTATTTTGCATCTTAGGTTATATGGTAGTGTGGTGATTTTAATTACATGTTAATCTTTTGGTATATATATATATATATATATATATATATATATATATATATATATATATATATATATATATATATATGTTATGTGAATCCCTTGTGTCCATTTCGTTTTTTAGGCCATGTGATAGTTTTTGAAAAATGTTTATATGCATGTCATGCATTTGTTTTACATGATAATACTTGATATGTTTAAGTAATGCTATAGTTAGTTAGATAATTTTAGAAGCATGTCTTTTTTCGCATGTTTATATTTATATTTTGTTTTGTTATTATGATATGTTACGTTGTTTTTGTTCATGCATTTTACTTTTTAATATTATGGTACTCATGTTATTATGTTTTTTAGTACCACGTCTTTGTGAATATTTGTTCTATATTGTTTTTGTTAAGTTTGCATAACGGATATATTAATTGTCAATGCGGAGCCCTTTTATTCGAGCGTAAACGTAGCCAGTATCAAGCGCAGTGATGGTGGTTTATCGGTTTACTCTCGAATAACGGGGCCTTAAAATTTACTCATATTTGTAACCAAATTTTAATTTAATCGTCACTATAATCCAGAAAGTCTAATATTAATAAAGCGGTAATTATTAAAGTACTAATTTTGGGCGGCGTGGGGGTGCTAATCTTTCCCCATCCGTAACAGACTCCCGAACCCCACATTTTTAAAATCTCTGGTTTTATGGTGTCCGGCCTACCTTAGTGGCCGGTGGCGTTTCCATTTTTAAAATAAAACACAGTTTTTCTAAAACCCCACGGAATACATTTTTAAATACCTGAAAGACCCCAAACACAGTAAACCCTTTTTTTAGCAAAAAAGAAAGAGATCACTACATCAACCATTTTAGGATATTCAAGAATCAAATGAGTCAGAAATGTACTGACCTTAAGCAAGCAAATCCCGGAATGAAGCTCTCCTCAAGCTTTTGCCACCTCTCTTCTTTGTTCCAAACTTCCAAACTTTATTTCCACCGATTCTAATGATGCTTATCTAAAAATGGAGATCCTTTGATGCTGATAAAACTTTCCTTGACAACAATTCCGAGATTCCTTACAACAACAACAAAGTTTTCAAATTTTTACTTCGTGTTTAGAATGGGAGTTTGAAGAAGAATGAGATAGGGAGAGAGATGGGGACAAGGTGACTTTATCCACCTTCCCTTTTTTGCAAATAAAATAAACAAGACATCAACCTTTTGTCTTCCTTTGAGGGGAAATTACCCTTTTACCCTTGATTAAACATTCCTCAACCAAACACAAGCCTAACAACTGAAGGAGGTCCACAAAGCCCAACATCTAGGCCCGACAAGATTCGAACATCCGACCAAAGTGGCGGTCCAGGGCCCTGGTCAGCGCCCATTGTTGACTCGAAAATTTGGGTTGTTACAGGATGCATAAAAATATTTAAACCATCGGAAAAGTTTTAATAATGAAATTAAAGTTTCTTTTTTAAATATATTGGTGTAATTACAAGGTAGTATCTATTCAATTTTCTTAGCCCTTTAATAAAGCACACACACCGTGCACGCATGATGCTCGAACTCGGATCACTTGAATGAAATACATCATCCTTTACCACTGGGACCACTCTACGAGTTCAATAATGAAGTTAATAACATTATATAAACCATTGAAAAAGTTTTAATAATGAAATTAAAGTTTCTTTTTTAAATATGCTAATGTGATTACAATGTAGTATCTATTCAATTTTCTTAGCCCTTTAAGTAAAGCACACACACCGTGCACACATGGTGCTCGAACCCGAGTAACCTGAATGAAATACATCATCCTTTACCACTGAGACCACTCTACAAGTTCAATAATGAAGTTAATAACATTATATATATATATATATTAGATTATAGTTAATCCATGATTTAAAATAAAATTGATTTTAAACTTTTTTTATTTTAAACTGAATTTAATATATTTGTTCTTTTTTCACAAGACCAGAAAAAAAATTGAAGTATTTTTGTAAAAAAAAATTCTAAACATTTGAATTTTATTAATCGATAAAACCACACTCCCAACAGTGTGAGCAATCGAAACGAGACTACAAATAAAGTAATCTAACAGGACCCCAAAAATAACACAATCTAGCGTAATCTCGATACAATCGACAATTAAGACCTTAAACACCCATCCAAAAGCAGAATGAAATCGTGCAGCAATACACCAACATTTTTGTGAATCTAATTTGGTAAATTTAGATACGATAAGAACTATGACAAGAACCGTTATGGGCTATTTTTGTAGCCAATATTATTATTCATGTTAATTATTTTATTATTATTAATTTATTAGTTTATTGGTATTTTATTAAGATTCAGTTTATCAGTGAAAAGCTTGTTAATATTAAGATCCTATTTATTAGAAGTCTTCCTTGACTAAGAATCTGAGATTGTTTGCTTAGTAGTTTTTCGTTTTTTATTTTCACAAAGTATGTAACCACTATTTAAAGAGATTTGTTATCATTAATAAAATTCAAACTCAAATTTTTTTAGAAAAATCCTACAAAAATATTGCTCTCACTCTTTTGTTCGCAGTCTCCATTTGATGAACTAAAAGATTTCAATCTCCCTTTAATGAGTTAAAAGGTTTTAATTTCCCTTCGACAAGTTGAATTATCAATACGGTCTCTAATTTAACGGTAAAGTTTAACAGTACCATTAATTTCTCGGTTCATATTAAGAATCTAAAAAGTTGTTATGATGGAAAACCCTAGCGCTTCTAAAAACGCTAACGTGAGGGGCAATCTTGTCGTCGATGGCTTGCTGATCGGTAACGGGTGATTGACCACCTGATGATATAGATATTCTAGATGCTCCTGCGGCTCTTGAGCGACCAGGATCTCCAGTTTTGGAGGAGATCCAGCCAGTGAATAAGAAGGGACGTAACGTGTCAGGGGGAGTGTTGATGTCTCGATGGGGGAAATCAATGAAAATCCGGGAGACTCGGATAGTGTCCGGGAGGCGTCTGAACCTACTGCTCAAGGAGATGGAATTAGTGATGACCATGATAGCCGTCCGTCTATACCTTCATTCAGGGACAAACTGGTCGGGGAGTCGGGGAAAACTAAATTGTCGCAGTCTATTAGCGAAATGAATGTTGAGGTCAAAGACGAGGATGTCTTGTTGGGAGGCGAGGGTACTTTACCAGAGATAAGGTTTTCGGATAGAGTTCATGATGCTATTGACGCGAAATTGGCCACATTAGTTATTATTAGGCTTATAGGAAAGTCAATTGGATGTTGAGCTCTTCTCAATAAAATCCAAGTGATGTGAAATCCGAAAGGGGAGATGAGTCTCATTGACCTTGACAATGAGTATTACCTTGTCCATTTTGCGATTGAGAAGGATTTCCACAATATTTTGACCGGAGGGCCATGGGTTATATATGAGAGTTATCTGACTGTTCAACCATGACATAGGTATTTTTCTATCTTGGAGGACCATCCGTCTTAGATCATGGTATGGGTGTGATTGCCGAAACTTCTTTATCGGTATTAAAAAAAGTTTATTTCGTCATATAGCTGCCGCTATTAGTAAGGTTGTACGTGTAGATTATAATACTATGGAAGGAAAGCGTGGTCGTTTTTCATGTTTAGCCATTATTGTTGATCTCCAGAAGCCTCTGGTCTTGGGTATTATAATTGATGGACAGCGACAGGATATAGAATATGAAAGTTTGCCATCAATTTGCTACAAGTGTGGAAAGTATGGGCTTTCGAAGAAAGTATGTGGTGTGGCAGCATCGGATGAGGGACAAGGAGGTGTTTCTAATACCAGGAGAGACCCTAGTAAGCTTTATGGGCCGTGGATGCAAGTGGTAAATCGGAGATGACGAACTGTTGCACAGAAGAGGGCCACGGGCAAGGGCGATAGTGTGGTGACTGCAAAGAATAAGAATAGCTCGGGTTCTAGGTTTGAGATCATCGCTGATGATGTGGAACTTGAAGATACACGTGCACAGGATGGGTTTGTCTCCCCAGCTACGGGAAGCAACGATGAGCATGCCATTACTGCTTTGGCTAAATCTAAAGTGGCTACAGCAAAGATGGGTACTCATAGAGATGCAGCCGGATCTGCCAAGTCGGATGGGTCTTCACAGGAGGTTATGGGTGCAAGTGCATTGAAGAGGGTTAGTGGTTCTTCTACTAAGGAGGTGGGAAAGGGATTGGATAGGAATCAGTCAGGAGTCTCGGCATAGGTTGCGTCACAGGGTAGAGTTATTGTTTTTAAATCATCCTTAAATTCGAATAAATATATAGTTGCTCAGGTGGTGGATTTAGATGAGGCTCAGGTGCCACGGAGAGTAAGGGACGGGTTCTGCCAAACTCAATCTGAGGAGTATCAAATAAGGTTTCGAGTAAAAAGTAAGGAGGATTTTAGGGGGTTCAAAAATCGAGGCTTAAGCAGAAGAAGAGGGATAATCGTGGTCCTGCTAAGCATGTTCTTCCAGCGTGTCTTTCGTACTTGGTTTCAGATTTGGACAAAGCCGAGGCAGCTGAGAATGCGAGACAAGCAGCAGCGTAGCCATCTCAACTTGTGGACGGAAGTCAAGTTCTTTGGAGGTCCAACACGACATTTGAGCAGCCGGAGGTGACAGATATGCAGGTTCAAGCATGTTGCTCTTTCTTTTAATCTTATTTAATGGTTAAAATTCTTTACTGGAATGGTCGTGGTCCCGCTAAGCATGTTCTTCCGGCGTGTCTTTCGAACTTGGTTTAAGATTTGGATAAAGCCGAGGCAGCTGAGAATGTGAGACAAGCAGCAGCGCAGCCATCTCAAGTTGCGGACGGAAGTCAGGTTCTTTGGAGGTCCAACACGACATTTGAGCAGCCGGAGGTGACAGATATGCAGGTTCAAGCATGTTGCTCTTTCTTTTAATCTTATTTAATGGTTAAAATTCTTTACTGGAATGATCGTGGTCCCGCTAAGCATGTTCTTCCGGCGTGTCTTTCGAACTTGGTTTAAGATTTGGATAAAGCCGAGGCAGCTGAGAATGTGAGACAAGCAGCAGCGCAGCCATCTCAAGTTGCGGACGGAAGTCAGGTTCTTTGGAGGTCCAACACGACATTTGAGCAGCCGGGGGTGACAAATATGCAGGTTTAAGCTTGTTGTTCTTTCTTTTAATCTTATTTAATGGTTAAGATTCTTTTCTGGAATGGTCAGATTGCTCTTGACCCTGGCTTTAGTAGATCCTTTTAGATTGTTGATTAAGAAAAAAGAACCTGATATTGTTGTCGTGATGGAGCCTCGTATTAGTGGCAGGGAAGCGAATAAGTTTATTCGTAGATTAGGGTCGAATTTTTTGTACAGAGTAAAAGCGCAGGGTTTTTCGAGAGGGATTTGGGTTCTTTGGAGGGACTCAGTGGATATTCTTACGATTTTAAGACAATACATTCATGGCTATTGTTCGGTTATGGGTGGTGGTCGTAGCTTTTTTGTATCTTTTATTTATGCTAGCCCATATGCCTTCAAACGTCGTTTTCTTTGGGAACATTTGAGGGTGGTGGAGCCGAAGATGGAACAACTTGGGTCTTGGGGGCGATTTAAATGTTATTGGTAGCGTTTTGGAGCGTCAAGGAGGGTCTACGCGTAGATTAGGTGTTTGCCAACGTTTCTGCGACTTTATGTTTGATATTGGGTTAGCAGATATGGGTTTTAATGGGCCTAAATTTACTTGGAAGTGTGGTTCACTATCTCAATGACTGGATAGATGTCTTTGTAATACAAGCTGGTATGAGTCGTTTCCTACGTCTGAGGTTTTTCACTTGCTAAAGCTGGGTTCGGACCATAGACCGATCCTTCTTGATACTGGAGATCATAATGTTCATTCTGGTGTTCGTCCGTTCCGTTATATTGTGGCTAGAATGATCACCCTGATTTTTTGAATCTGTTGTCAAGTGTGTGGGATCATGGGAAGGATATGCATGCGATTATAACTCAATTCCAAGATCGTAGTCAGAAGTGGAGTAAGGAGGTTTTCGAACATATTGGGAGATGCAAAGATACTTTGTTAGCTCGAATTAGAGGAATTGAGAAAGCTCTTGAGTTTAGATTTGACCCTTACCTTGAAGATTTAAAGAATGCACTAAAAAGGGAGCTTGACTTGGTCTTTACGCACGAAGAGATCCTTTGGCATCAGAAGGTTCGTAGCGATTGGATTGAAAAGAGTGATAAGAAAACAGTTTTTTTCACACGGCGACAACAACTCGACGAAAACGTAACAGGATTCACGGTTACGCTTAGGTGATAGTGCATAGTGTGTGGATTCGAATATGTTAAATCCCATCCAACTAGCTTTTTCCAAAATTTGTTTTTCAGTGAACAAAGGTAATTGTAGATAGTAGATGTCACGGGTTCGTTCTTTCATTTCATGGATGACAAGCTTCGGCTGCTGCTAGATGAGGTTACAGTGGAGGAAATTCGCAGAGTAGTTTTCTCAATGACACCTTTGAAATCGCCAGATATTGACGGTTTACATTTTGCTTTCTATCATAAGAATTGGGAATCAGTAGGTTTCTCTGTGGTTGGATTTGTTTAGAAAATTTTCGCGGATGGTATTCTGGAGGAATGGGTTAATCAAACACTACTTGTTTTAATTTCGAAGGTGGAGAGGCTCGAGTTCATAAGCCAGTTTTGTCCGATTAGTCTTTGTATTGTTCTTTATAAATTTATTACGAAGATTTTAGTCTGCATGCTGAAACCTTTTTTGCCTAAGTAGGTGGCAAAAACTCAGGCGAGTTTTCTTCCTTGTCGCCATATCACGGATAATACTATTCTTGCGCAGGAAGTTATGCATTCAATGGCTTCGAAGACTGGGAGAACTGCGTGGATGGCCATTAAGGTTGATTTGGAAAAAGCCTATGATCGTCTGAAATGGGATTATATAGAGGAGACCTTGTTTGCAGTGGGTCTTCCAACTAGAATTATTGTGCTCATTATGCAATGTGTCCGTTCGGTCTTTATATAGATCTTATGGAATAGGGAATTGACCGAGTCATTTAGACCTACCAGAGTTATCCGTAAAGGCGATCTGCTATCACCCTATCTTTTTGTCCTATGTATGGAACGATTGTCTCGGGATATTAACGACAGGATCGGATCTGGCGTATGAAAGTTTATTCGTCTTTTTAGGAGGGCCCATGTTTGTCTCATTTTTTCTTTGCGAATGATTTGATGTTTTTCGTCGAGGCATCGATGGAACAAATACAGGTTATTAGAGACCTATTGTTTCGATTCTGTTCTATATCTGGACATAAAATTAGTGTTGCTAAGACACATATATGTTTTTTTGCAGAATTGCCCTTCTAATTTCCGTAAGTATACTGCCCATTATTTTGGGTTTGAGGAAATGGATGACCTCGAAAGATATCTTGGCATTCCGCTTTTACATCGTCGTGTAACCAAGGCTACTTACGCCTATCTAATTGAAAAGATAAGGGCGAGGTTACCATGTTGGGCAACTAAATCACCATCTCTTGCATGAAGGATTACACTTGCTAAAGCGGTCCTTTAGGCTATTCTGGTATACGTTATACAATCGTCATGGATTTTGAAAAGTACATATGAGGAGATGGAAATGTTGACTCATCGTTTTGTATGAGGGCGGTTAATAGAAAACCGGGCATCAATCTGATTCTGTGGAGTATAACTCAACAACCTATGGAGGTGGGTAGGTTAGGTTTTAAGGATTTGCATCAGCAGAATCACGTTTTTTTTAATGAAATTGGGTTTCCAATTCTTATCGAATACAGACAAGCTTTGGGTCTAGGTGTTGAAAATGAAATATAATTGGGAGGAACCCTTGCCGCTATCAATTAATCGTAGTAATTGTTCTCGATTATGGACAGGGTTGAGTAGCATCTGGGAGGATATCAAGGAGCGTGTGAGCTGGGATATCCGAAATGGGAATCAGACTGATTTCTGGTATGATAATTGGCTTAATGTCAATGACCGTTTGTCTTTTTCCTGTACAACGACTGCGATTCCTAGGCCTACAATGGTGTCAGACATGGTGACGGTTTCGGGAACTTGGGATTAGGATAGGCTATCCCCGATTCTTCCAGCAAATATTTTAGAGGAAATCGCGTCGGTAAAGCCACCACAAGCGTGCTTGGGGGATGATGTGTCAGTGTGGCGATGAAAGGATAAACGGGTTTTCACGCTACGCCCGACTTTTAATTTTCTTGTGGATGGGAATGCTTTGGATAAATATCCATCAACACCATCTTACGAATATAGAGCGAGTTCGGAGACATCTAGCTTTGTCGGGTGAGTGTTCTATTTGCCATGAGGGGGCGAAAGATATTTCTCATATTCTTCGTGGCTATCGTGTGGCTCGAGCTTTATGGGAGAGGCTTTTGGCCCCTGGTCGTTTGATAGTCTTTCTTCAACAACCTTTTGAAGATTGGTTACTACAAAACCTGTTCACACCTTCAACGACTACTGCCCAGGATGAAAACTAGTGCGTGCGATTTGCTATGATGTGTTGGCTCTTGTGGAAGAACCGATGTAGGTTTCTACTCGATCCAGAGTGTGTTAAGTATGAGGATTTACTGGCTTGGGGAAATCAGATGGTCGATGAGTGCATACAAGTGATGAACAAACCAGTGCATAGAACTGTTGTTCGTGTACTGGCCGACTTACCTTGGAGACGGCCTCAAACAAGATGGGTGAAGGCAAATGTGGACGCGGCGGTTAATCCTTTGGATAGGCAAGCGGCAATAGGGGCAATTAGAAATGTCCAAGGTGTTTGGCTATTTGGTTTCTCACGTTATGTTGGTCGATGTTCGGTTCTCCTTGCCGAATTTTGGGCGCTCCACGATGTAATCACTCATTTTTGTCTGAGTTTTAGGATTATTAGTATTATTTTAATATTAATATTATTAATGTAAAATTAATAAAAAAAGTAAAAAATAATAATATATATAATAATTTTTTTTTTAAAAAAAAGCAAAACAAAAAATTTTTTTAAAAAAAGGGAGGGGAGTGGAGCACAAGGTTCCACGTCACCCTCCCAAACCCCTCAATTCCCTATAAAAGGCTGGGAGGGGGGCATGAGCCAATGGAAGCAATCGACCAAGGCTCCCCAAAATTGTGGGAGCGGCCAGCCCGAGCAAGGTTGGCTAGGGGTAGAGGGCAGTGCCCCCGGCCCCAGTTGGTTCAATCCAGTATTCGATTGGGGGTCCCTTTGTGGTCCGATCAAGTTAATTTTTGGGCTATGACAAGATGGCACAGAGGTTTTGGTGGGGACCTGTCAAAGTTCTTCATTCGAGCTTCTAGTGGGGTAAAATTTTGATCCTTATCTTTGTATTTATTTTAATTTATTATTGGTTTAGAAATAGGGTTATATATAATTTTGTTGGTGTTTTTAATTATTGGGATTTTTTAATAAATATATTTTGTATGTTATGTTAGATTTAGTTTTTAGGGCTTCAGTATTCAGTTAGGAGTGGCATCCCGGGTCTCCGGGTGTCATCTCTTTTGGTACTGCAGACTATGAGTTTTTTTATTTGAATTAATTCCATGTCCATACATTTTATTCTATTGCATATAGTATTAGGCCTTTATCCCAGTATTCTAGTGGGAGTGTCATCCAGTCTCCATGTGTCATCTCCTTTGGTACTATGGATATAGAGACAAATTTAATATTGTCATGCATACATGCAATTTTAGGAATTAAAATTAAATTAGATTGAATTTTTATTTCTCTTAATAAATACGATACGAACCCATTAGGTACCAATTTTAGGCAGTGTGAGGGTGCTAACCCTTTCCCATCCGTAACCGACTCCCAAACCCAAGTTTTCAAAATCTCTGGTTTTTATTTTCAGTGTCCGGTCTACCTTTTTTGAATGACCGGTGGCGACTCCAATTTTTTAAAAAATACCAGTTTTTACAAATTCTCCTTTTTTAAATAAAATTTTCAATAAAAGTGGGAACCCCCCAAATACGATCTTAATTTTTTGTAGCGGTTCGAAAAAAATAGTCGCTACAGCATGGCGACTTTGCTGGGGACATTTTTGTTTTCAAAAAAAAAGAGTTAAGCCTCAGTTGGGTTCATATCGTAATTATTAAGAAAAATTTAAATTCGGTATAATTTAATTTTAATTTTTAATCTTGTTTGTTTACCTTTTTTGACATCATATAGTAGTTTAAAACCCTTAAGTATGAGTGATTACTTCGCTTCATGGGGTTTTCACCTCCGTATAGTGTTGTAATTCACTTTCGAAATTCGATCCTTATTATTCGTGGGGACCTCACCCCCGTATGGTATAAGGGTCGTATTCTCTCGAATCAATGTCCGAGCGACAGTTCGAGTACCATTTTCTTTAGATTCAAATTGCATATAGTGGCCCGTATGAGCCCACCCTTTGTAAGAACCATGTCGTTATGCTGCTCGTTTAGAATTAACCCTTTTAGTTGTACCCTTTTATTCGCTTCGAATTAATTGCTTTATTTTATTGTTGAGTATTTAATTTATTTATTCGATTATTTCGCTATATTGACTTGTTTGTTTTTGTTTTATTTTAATTTTTTCTTTTTTGCATCCAATTTGCATTTCATATCATGCATAAATATTGATTCGAGAACAGTCCAAATTTAGAAGACAGTCGAAAATAAGAGAAAAATCTGTAATATCAAGAGCTGTAATGCTACAGTATCGAGTTTGGTCGAACGAAGATTAGTCGAGAAAAAAGACAAATTGATAAGGAGACACATGCCAGAGGCGGTGAGGGCGTAGCGTGGAAGCAATGGCGGATCTTCGTCAAAGCCAATAAGGGCCATGTTCCCCCCAAAGTTTAAATATTTCACATTTAACCCATTAAAAATTTCATAAATTTTAATTTGGCCCCGTTAAATTTTTAAAAAATATTATTATATTTTAAATAATTTCAATTAAATCCCTTTCTATATATTTAAAAAAAAAGGCTTTGATAAGTTTTGTTTTCTTCTAAAAAAATTTAGTTAAACTCATCATTTTATGAAAATTTTAAATTAAACCTTCAAATTTATTAGAAATTTTAATTTGAACCTCCATTTTTTAAAAAAAAATTAATAGACCCCTTCAAACTAGATTGTCAAGATATGCCCTAAAAAAACTCTTATCCGTACTTTGCCTGCAAGGGTGAGTGAACTTCCCAAAAGCTTTGGAGCATGTAGACTATACCATTGTGATCTTTTGAGCAACATAAGAAATGAATAATGAGGTCGCCTATTAGCTCGGAGACGGTGTTGAGACTTGAAGTTCGAGTCGTACTTCTCGAAGTCAAGATCTCAAAAAGAGGAACTAGCCATTATTTGCAATTCATTTTTAGCTTCTTGAGATCAAACATCTTCTCTAATTAAACGAAAGTCTCTCTAAGGACTGTTTGAGAATCAACATCTTCATTCGCATTCATCATTGCAGTTATGGCATTTACTATATCGACACTTATTTCTATTGTGTTCTTTATCATTTTTTCACATTTGTTTTGCATTGCATTCTCATGGCATAAAACAAGGTATTAATTTTTGCAAGTGACCATCGCTATAGAAGGCAATCATAATGAATAAAGGTCTCGTGATCAGATAGAACGGATAATAACTTTCAAGGATTATCCTAAGGATACGCTAGAGACCAAAGAGGTGGTGCATCCGAAGGGTGCAAATCATACATAGTAGGCAATACTCGCGCTAATGATGATCGACATGAGATGCAAGAACTAAAAAAGCAAATGGTTGAGATGATGGACCTGATGACCGCCATGGCTAAAGAGAATGGGTCTGATAAATTTAAAAAAAATCGATTAAGAGTCAGAATACAGACCACGATGGTCAGAATTCTACCCCTGATCAAGGCAGTTCCAACCAATATAATAGTCTGAACCCATTTGTGATCCACATCAACAGATCAGTAGGATATGCATCTGATTCGAGTTCCAAGAAATTAGAGGTAGGTCCAAGAGAAACCCAAGAAGCAAATGACATGAAGATTGCTGTCACCCAAGCACATAAAGTGGTTCATCAAGTTGCGGACTTGACCAACGCAATGATGTCGTTAAGTCAGAATATTGATCCGGTATTGGACCAAGAGGGAAAAACTGGCTCAGTTGTTGGATGAAGTTAAGAAGTTAGGGCTCATCAATATCTGTAAAGCTTAGAAAAGCAACATATGATTTAACAAGCCTATTTTTTCCAATAAAAGTCTTTCTATGATGAGCACTTTGCGATCAATACCTCATTGCATTTATATTTACATTTTATAGGTGTTGATTAAAAAATTATTACATATTAGGGGATTTTTTATAAATGGGAGAGGCATTTTGTGATATATAGAGTTTGAAAATGCTACGGTCTAGGATGATCCAAGTAGAAGAAAATAGAGAGGAGACAAAGTTGGAGCACCAAGTACGCGCTTCACTCCAGGAAATCAAGATACTAGGAAGAATTATTATTATCAATCTTTTATAAAACAGACATCTTCTCTTGATAAAAATCTTCCTAAAAGATCATTTGAGAATCAACACCTCATTTGCATTCATCTTGCATTTTTTAATATTGTTATGCTTTATACATTTCGTACATTGCTTCACCTGACATGTTCATACCTCATGACATCCTGTTTTTCATAAAGCATTCATAACAATTGCATCTTTGCATCACCATAGAATCATGTACATACATCACATTTGCATAAATACACTTAATAGAAAGTAGTTTTGCACCGTTACTCATATACATTTTCTAAAATTCTTACTTCTATGAGGATACATTTTTCCAAAAACAAGAATTTTCCCCAATTCAATCCTTTCATAAGGACATTTTTTTTCTTTAAAAAAACATGAATTTTTTAATCCAACCTTTTTATAAGGACTTTCTTCTTAAGGACGTTTTATAAAATAAATCAAAATGAGATTTTTTTTCTTGATCCTTTCACAATGACCCCTTTATTTTTTAAAAAAAAGAATTTCTTAATTATATCATTTTGTAAGGATTTTTTTTAAAAGAATCCCATGATTCCATCCTTTCTTAAAGATGTTTTTTTAATTCTTTCCTTATTTTAAAGATAAAAAAGAAAGATTTTTGTAATTATTTTTTTTTCACATGAAATTTTGCATACATCAATCCATAGAGCGATAGAATCAATTGCGGGTTTTCGTACTCACAAAGCTGGAAAGAGTCCAAGGTAAGAGAGGGTATTGATGTCTTGGACACAATGGAGCTCTACTTGGTCCTTTACCCATTTTTCCATGGGGGCACCGGGGCATATCACCAAGAGGTATAAGTCATTATTAGAAGAAATTAAGATGTTGGTTGGCAATGGAGTCATGAAAAGAGTTAATCCAACGATGAACGGCAAAAGAAATGGGGCAGGTTTACATCGCTCTGAAGAATCCAGAATGAGTTGGCACCCTAAGGATGATTCGAAAGTCCCTATGCTTGGGCTCATATCTTTTCATTTTTTTAGACTCCTTTGTACTTTGGTTTCTCCTTTTTGAAGAACAAACAAATCTTACCATTTAATTTTTGAAACAATAGGAATTTTTAGTAAAGATACTTGTAATTATTTTTGAAAATGTTGGAGTCTGGCAAGTCCAATAGAAATGTTGGCATAACGTGCTTAAATACGGTAAAGTTTAAGACAATGGATAATTCAAATATTCATCGAAAATCCATTTTTACGAATGGTCAAAGGAAAATAAATCCTTTGAAAAAATCCAATGTCATGATTGGTATAAACTGATTGTACCTAGGGGAATGGTATAACTAGCCTGGAGCAAACGACTACCGGTAAAGGCAAATCAAAATCGTTGATCCCTGTGCA
This sequence comes from Hibiscus mutabilis, assembly GCA_019671005.1. Lineage (NCBI taxonomy): Eukaryota > Viridiplantae > Streptophyta > Magnoliopsida > Malvales > Malvaceae > Hibiscus > Hibiscus mutabilis. The sequence goes on along the minus strand of CM033720.1, from coordinate 48,458,675 downwards.
TTTGGGAAAAATGCTAAAGAAATCTATGAGTTAAGTGTAGACTTTTTTAAAAAATCAAATGTCAGAGTGTAGTTATTTTGACATAATAAAAGTTTCATTTTGTTATTTAGAAAATATTTTGAATTCTTTAAAAATTCCATTTATTGTTATGGAGGAGTTTTTTGTTCTCCCATACACATTTACACACATTTATGAAAAATCATGCATAGGTACATACCATTTTTATTAGGTCATTAAATCTCAATTGCAAAGTACCTTTGATTTCGATATAAAGATCAATGCTAAGTTGCTTATGTTTAGAATAAACTAAATGTTGTGAGGATAATGCAAATGTGAGTTTTCGTTAATCCATTTAGGCTGATATAGGAACAATACAAGTGTAGATAATGGGCAGTTCCCATTTTAGGAAATTCCCCTCTCAGGAACTTGTCGTTTAAGATCTTTGAATCGAGTGTTGACCCTAAACTTCTACCCCTGAAGTCTTTCTTTCGATATCTATGAATGGGACGACGAATATCATTCTTTCACTTTCCAAGGAGGAAGAAATGAGACCAGATACATCGGATACGAAGGCTATAGAATCACCAGAGGGAAACGATTGACGAAAGTTTTAGGTTCAACAAACAAACCAAGCAAAGAGGAAAATGCCAGGTAGAGAACTGAAGCAATAAAGAGTGATCGCAGTAAATTAAACAGTGTAGTAAAAAAATATGAAGAATTCCTCAGACAATAAGCATCAATTTGAGAGAACTGTGGAGAATTGACTACTTCTAAGCAGAAATAAACATAAAGGTCAAATACAGATACAACAAAAAGAAAAAGATTTAAGACTAAAAACCCCAAAATAGTCAGTCTAAAAAAAGAGAACGAAAAAGAGAAAAGAGAAAAAGAAAAAAAAGAGAAAGAAAATAAAAGAACAAAAAAAGAGACAAATAAAAGAAAAAAAAGATGAATACGTAAGTATATCCAGATTAAGCAGTGCAAGAACAAAGCTTAACTGGAAGAAATGAATAAGAGATTTTGATGTAATCCTATATGGTGAAAACCTCAAAAAATGGGCAGTCTAGAGCGATCCCAAAAATAAAGAGAAAAAAGTATCATGTCTGAGCAAGTTAAGCACAAGATAAAGGCTTTGATCAAAAGAAAAATCTCCTAGAGAATTTATACAAAATCCTTCATTCAAGTAAATAGCAGTTTTGAAGAGTTATAGAGGATCGATCACCTTGATTAGAAAGCGAAAAATAGTGCCGACCAAAATACAAGTCGGTCTGAAGTTACAAAAGAAAGAAAATGAACTCTAGGGTGAAAACCCAAAAATGGGCAGTCTAGAGCGATCCGAGGAATAAAAAAGAAGAGAATACTTCATATGAGCATATGCTGATTAAACGAGTTTAGGAGCACGATTTTTGACACATTGTCTATAGTACAAGCCTTCAAAGACCATTTTGATCATTCGTAGATATCTAAATTGAATGAGGTTGTCTTCAGATTACATTCCGCTTATAAGGGTTAACCTTTCTTCAAGGAACGTCAAACTTCGAAGTGTCTAATCGACACCCAAATGAGGGAAGGATGGGGCATAATGAGTGGTGAGATCAAGAGAGCCACCTTAAATGGGTTATAAATTAGGTATGAGAGGTATTCCTCTCGAAAGCCTAAATGGACTAGGGGAGACTATACATATGCGTATATCGCCAAAATAGTCAAAACGTACAAATTCATTAGTGCATTTGATATTTTAGGATCCAAGCATGTTTGGACACTTTTTCAATTCTTTTACATATTGGTCATTTCTTCCAAGCATTAGTTTTCAAAAATATTTGGACATTTTTTTCAAATTTCAATTTTTTGTCGTTTCCTCCAAGCATTAGTTTTCAAAAATGTTTGGGCATGTTTTTTCTTCAAATTTCAGTTCTTTTACATATTTATCGTTTCCTCCAAGCATTAGTTTTCAAAAATGTTTGGGCATGTTTTTTCTTTAAATTTCAATTCTTTTACATATTTGTCGTTTCCTCCAAGCATTAGTTTTCAAAAATGTTTAGACATTTACTCCAAATTTTGATTTACTCCAAACATCAATTTTCAAAAATGTTTGGCATTTTTCTCCAACTTTCAATTCTTTTTAATGTTTATTATTTTCTCCAAACATCAATTTTCAAAAATGTTTGGCATTTTCTCCAAATTTCAATTCTTTTTAATATTTATTATTTCCTCCAAACATTAATTTTAAAAGATGTTTGGCATTTTTCTCTGAATTTCGATTCTTTTAATACTTACCATTTCCTCCAAACATCAGTTTTCAAAAATGTTTGACTTTTTTTAGATTTCTATAGTTTTTTTCTCTCCTCCAAAACACTAGTTTTCAAAATGTTTGATATTTCTCTCAGTTTTATTTTCAAGATAACTGACTTTAAAAAATTATTGATGAGAACTAAAGTATAAGGACTGAGAGTTGGTTCCCGCTGAGATGCTACAAGAAAATTAGATTTGAGAATGAGTTCGGGGAGTAAGAACATGTTGCTCGCTCCGATGTTAAGATAAATGAAGACTCTGTATGTTGGGTCTAAAGACAATGAGGATAGTTGAGCCCAAGATTGAATGGGACAATGCTGAACAAAAGAATGATGGAAGTCCCTACATCAGAATAGTATAAGGATTAGAAAAGGATCTGCGAAAATGGGTAGAGACCCCGAAGAAAAAGAAGAAGAGAGTTACTCGCGCAATAGAGTTAAGAGTGTGAGTATTCAATTGATGAAGATGAAGATTAAAGAACACACTGCGGGGAAATAAAGATATTTGAAGAATACCGAAGATTTTGATCTGCAGCTTCATTTTGAAGAGGTGGATCTTATTGAAGATTTCTTATTGGTGGTCATGTTGGCGTGAATCCAGTTCTTTAATCTGCAGCTTGATGTTGAAGACGTTGATCCTATTGAAGATTTCCAATTGGTAGCCATTTTGGTGTAAATCCAGTTCTTAATTCCTTTGGGCCATCAGTAAGACCTCTAGGCATGATGCTAACCTTATTTTGATGTCAAGACAGGTAGAAATTGGGGCATCATTTTAAGGGATTTTGGTAGATTTTTGTGCGTGAATCCAGTTCTTAAGTCATTCGGGCCATCAGTAAGACCTCTGGGCATGATGCTAACCTTATTTTGATGTCAATACAAGTAGAAACTAGGGCATCATTTTAAGGCATTTTGGGCGTGAATCCAGTTCTTAAGTCATTTGGGCCATTAGTAAGACCTCTAAGCATGATGTTAACCTTATTTTGATGTCAAGATAGGTAGAAACCGGAGCATCATTTTAAGGGATTTTGGTAGCCTTTTGGGCGTGAATCTAGTTCTTAAGTCCTCTAGGCCATCAGTAAGACCTTCAGGCATGGTGTCAAGCTTTATTTTGAAGCTAAGACGGTCAGAAATCGGAGCATCCTTCAAGGCTTTTCCAGTCTTCATCTTTCAAGAAAGCAGTGAAAATCATCTGATGGTCTCAAAACGAGATACCCTTTGATGCCAAGGAGATCAAAAATCGGGGCACCATAAAGATTTCCAGTCTTCAGCCACTTGGGAAGTAGTAGAAATTTTTCGGTACTCACGCCATAGGAAATATGGTGCCAATTCTGAAGATAAAGGTTCTATATAGGAAGAACCCGTATTTTGAAGGCTTCGAAGCGAAATGTTCTATATAGGAAGAACTTGCGGCTTCAAGATTTCAGAGCAAAAGGTTCTACATAGGAAGAACCCGTCAAGTTCTTATAGGAAGAACTTGTAGCTCAAAAGATTCGAAGCAAAAGGTTCTATATAGGAAGAGCTCGTAGCTTCAAAATTTTAGAGCAAAAGGTTCTATATAGGAATAACCCGTCGCTCCACCGTTTCAGAGTGAACAGTTCTATATAGGAAGAACCAGATACTCCAAGAATGAGAGGTTTTATATAGGAAGAACCCACAGTTCTAACACTTCGAGGCAAAAGGTTTTATATAGGAAAAACATGTAACCCAAAGACTGTAAAGTGAGGAGTTTTGTAAACTCATAGCCCGAATTTCAAAGAAGAATAGAGAAATAGAAAAAAGAAGAAAAAGAAAAAAAAGAAAAAGAAAAATAGAAAAAGAAAAAGAAAAAGAAAGATAAGAAGAAGAAAGAAAAGAGAAAGAAAGGGAAAAGGAAAGAGAAAAAAAAGAAAGAGAAAAGAATAGAGAAAAAAAAGAAAAAAGAAGAAGAAAAATAAAAGAAGAGAGAAGAAGAAGAAGAAGAAGAAGAAGAAGAAGAAGAAGAAGAAGAAGAAAAAGAAGAGAGTTTTATATAGGAAGAATTCGTACCTCAAACAATCCATCCGAACTTGCAGCCTAAAGTGAAAGGTTCCATATATGAAGAACCTATAGCTCCAAGACTGGAAGGTGAAGAAGAACTTGCAGCCTAAAGAATTTTCCAATGTCAAGCTAAAAGTTATATATAGGAAGAACTTGCAGCTCGAAAAGCTTCAAAAAGAGGAAAAGTGAACAGTCATATATAGGAATGACTCGAAGTTCTAAATCTCCGAACAGGCAAGTAAGGAAGTTGATACCAACAAAGAATCAAGAGTCTTTTGTACTCGCCCAATTATGATATTTCATTGTTCTTGATGCCAAGGCAATCAGAAATCGGGGCATCATCTCGAGAACTTCCATTTCTTCAGCCATTTGGGGAAAATCAAGAATCCTTAGTGCTCGTGCCATCAGAAAATATGGAGCCATGTTTGAAGACAAAGGTTCTATATAGGAAGAACCCACGTCTTCAAAATTCCAAGACGAAAGTTCTATGTAGGAAGAGCTAGTAGTCCTAAGATTTCAGAGTAAGAGGTTCCATATAAAAGGGACTCATGACTCTAAGCGAAAGGTTCATGCAGCTCAAAAGACTTTGAAGCAAAGAGTTTTATATAGGAGAAACTAATGCTTCAGGATTTCAAGACTATAAGTTCTATATAAGGAGAACTCTCAGTTTGAAGAATCCAAGATGTAAAAGGTTCTATATAGGGAGAACCCGCAGCGTTGATAGATAAAGGTGAAAAGTTCTATATAGGGATGACTTTCAACCAAAGATTTTACCAAGGACGAGCTAAAATTTTATATATGGAGAATTTGCTAGTCAATGTCCAAATGAGTAAATCGGAGCATTGAAGATTGAAGCTTGAAGAGTTGGCCGAGGGAGAATGGAAAGTTCTAGAAGAACCTGTGATTTTGAAGCCGATGACAAGGAAGTAGGACAAAAATGAGTGCTTTTGATCTTTGCTTTGTTCTCGTTTCACAAGAACAAGCAAAAATGGGCAGCTGTAACCACTCATTTTTGTCCAGGTTTTAGTATTATTTTAATATAAATATTATTAATGTAAAATTAATAAAAAAGTCAAAAATAATAATATATATAATAATTTAAAAAAAACAAAAAAAAATTAAAAAAAAAAAGAAATGAGGAGGGAGTGGAACACAAGGCTACACGTCACCCTCCCCAACCCCCCAATTGCCTAAAAAAGGCGGGGATGGGGCATGAGCCAATGGAAGCAATCGGCCAAGGCTCCCCAAAACTGCGGGAGCGGCCAGCCCGAGTAAGGCTGGCAAGGGGTAGAGGGCAGTGTCCTCGGTCACAGTTGGCTCGATCTAGTATTCGATTGGGGTCCCTTTGTGGTCCGATCAAGTTAATTTTTGGGCTATGACAAGATGGCACAGAGGTTTTGGTGGGGGCCTGTCAAAGTTCTTCATTCGAGCTTCTAGTGGGGTAAAATTTTGATCCTTATCTCTATATTTATTTTAATTTATTATTGGTTTAGAAATAGGGTAATATAGAATTTTATTGATGTTTTTAATTATTGGAATGTTTTTTAATAAATATATTTTGTATGTTATGTTAGATTTAGTTTTTAGGGCCTCGTTATTCAGTTAGGAGTGGCATCCCGGGTCTCTGAATGTCATCTCTTTTGGTACCGCAGACTATGAGTTTTTTATTTGAATTAATTCCATGCCCATGCGTTCTATTCTGTTGCACATAGTACTAGGCCTTTATCCCAGCATTCTAGTGGGAGTGTCATCTTGGTCTCTCGGTGTCATCTCCTTTGGTACTATGGATATAGAGGTAAATTTAATATTGTCATGCATACATGCATTTTTATGAATTAAAATTAAATAAGATTGAATTTTTATTTCTCTTAATAAATACGATACGAACCCATTAGGTACCAATTTTGGGAGGTGTGGGGGTGCTAACCCTTCCCCATCTGTAACTGACTCTCGAACCCAAGTTTTCAAAATCTCTGGTTTTTATTTTCCGTGTCCGGTATACCCTTTTTGAATAACCGGTGGTGACTCCAATTTTTTTTAAAAAAAATACCATTTTTTTTTACAAATTCTCCTTTTTTAATAAAATTTTCAATAAATGTGGGAACCCCAAATACGATATTAATTTTTCGTAGCGGCCTGGAAAAAAATAGTCGCTACACACGATATGCTCAGTCATGCTTGGTCCCTAGGGTTTCAATTTGTAGAATGTGAGACGGATAGCATGGAGGTAATGCAGATCTTAAATCTTTCATCTACTGCTTTGGCCAGCAGTGGTCTCATTATGTCAATCTTTGTTATTTGCGACGAGATTGTTCTATCTCGGTTTGGTATGTCCACAGAGAACGTAATGGTGTTGAGGACCGTTTAGCCGCCTTGGGTCGTTCTGTTTCTATGGAGTGTGAGCAACATCTGGTTCCCCCACAGAGTGTTACTGGTATAGTGGTGGAGAGGTTGAGGTGCTTCGTGAAGGAGCCGGCTGATCCGGGGCACCCTGGCAAAAGTGTTATAGTGTTCTTTCACATGTAGGAAGATCTTGGTGGTCGAGTCTTGCTTTATAGTTGGGTGATGGATGATTGTTGTTTGCTTTCTCGTGGTTTCATTTATGTAATATTACCATAACTACTTTTTCCCCATTTAGGTGCAGGGAGATTTTTAACGAGGCCTATAGTGATACATCTTTTTTATAAAAAAACATTTCCATTTCATCAACGAGAGATTGAAACCTCGTAACTATACCAAAGAAAGGCCAAAATCTTTTACGATTTTCTTTAAAAATAAGATTATATTTATTATATATAAAATAAATATACGTACATGGGAAATTTTTAACGAGGCCTATAGTGATATATCTTTTTCTTTTTGCCAAATCTTAATTTTAATTTTGATCTTACCTAGAGAGTGCTCCTAGTTGGTCTAGAACCCTTGAGCTAAAGAAATTTGAGGGAACAAAGACGAGCAGCTTGGCCAACTGACCAAATGTGCTTGCTTTACCTATGTTTGTTGAACTTGAATGTCAATGCAAGATATAATAATACGTGTCAAATACGAGTATGGTCACCCTTGAGACTAAAAAGATCTTAGGCCCATAGTATAAATTTTAAATACTTGATAAATGTTGATCTAATAGGAATTTAGTCCCTATAAAAATAAGTATTTAAATTAAAAAATACAAAGGCTTAATAAATATTTAATCAAATATGAGCTGAACTAAAGAAGAATAGGCCCATGCCCTCAAATATTTTGGTATGGTAACAATTTAGGTCCCTATAAGTTTAAATATTAGAGAAATTAGGCATTGTCCCCTGAATTTTGAGTTTAAATACTTAACGAGTCATTGTAGTTTTAAAATTTAATATTACGACCCCTCCCAATATTCAATCTTGTTTCGTCCCTGTTGGATAATGCTCAAGTCAAGTATCCAACATTGGGTGGAAAAGTACCTTGGGCTTGGTTTATATAGAGGTCTTAATAGACTCCTTTATTGAAGGTTAGTAGACAAGCGCCCGCACGTCCGTGCCGCCTCCATCCGACCGACTGGCTCGGTTCGTGTTCGTGTTAACATGTGTTGAGGACACGTCCGCGCGCGTTCTATCTTTTTGTAGAAAATTTGGAAGAATCATTTTTAAAATTTTTGGAACTCAGCCCGTTTTAATAGCATAATTAATTCTAAAGTCATGTCATTAAAGCATATATCAAAAATTTATTTTGTGTTGTTACACGTTTTTAAAACTTGGTTTTAATACCGGTTTAATGGTAATTTGAGTTTTTGGACGGTATTACCCATGTGTTTCTACTATAAATAGAGGCATGTTTTCCATTCTTTTTACTACTAAAAAAACTACTAAACGTTTTTATACTCTCATGTTCCCTACCATCTGAACTGTTGAGTTCTTTTCAACTCTACGGTCAAGAAGAACAATACCACTAATCTTCACTCTAAAGTTTGCGTGTACAAACTTTCAGAGAGTCTGTGCTAACCTCAGGGAACGATCCGCCTGTAGCAGCAACTACACCGATTGGGACGAATTTGTTTCTAAGGCAGTGGATTTGATCCACGACACGGTTCTTTTAATATTTATGTTATTTTCTTATTATTCCATCCTGTCAGTACTAACGCCCTATTTTGCAGTGATTTTTACCAACAATTTAGAAACAAATTATACTGCAAAAATGAATAATAAAGCTATCAAGTCGAATCTTAACGGTTCTACATGAGGCTGTGACTTGAAAAGAAACATGCATACGAAACTTCAAAGTGGTAAGAATCAAAGAAAGGTCAGTATTATGAGAGTTTTTTACTGCTTATTGATTCTTAAGTGTTTGTATGCTTAACTTTTAATTAATACGTTTTATGTGGAAACGTTTATTAAAATATTTTAATAGGAATGAAATGAGTTTCAAATATGATTTCCTATAAAAATATATGTTACAACTTTGATAGGATTTGGTGGTTAAACCATATTAAAAATGATGGGATGGTAGAAATGCATGTTTTAACATGTATTTATTTTGGTAATTATTATTACTAACATTTTGAGTTTTATATCTTATGATTCTTTAATGTGATTAAGAATATTCAAATTTTTAATAAGTACGCTATAAATGGATATTGAAGCATTGTTAACGTTTTAAACCGTTTAGAACGGTTAAGTGATGTAGGTTACAATGCTAATAATAATAAGCAAAAGAAATTTATTTGTTTTTATTAATATTGAATTATATTTCAATTATTAGAAAATATCAATTCAATTAAAAGTGGTTGAAATGTCTATTTATATAGGACTACTTTTTGATATTTTCTAAAATGATTTTCAAGAATTTGTGAACATAGACATGATATGAAACATAAATCACGTATACTAATTAGTATGTTATCATGAAGTTGCAATATTTTAAATAACATTTAAATGTTATCCTTTGTAATAGTTGGCTTGTGGGGGTAAAATTATTTTACTCCTGATAAACTAAGGAAATAAAGATATTGCAACTCTTTTCTCATACTAATGATTTCTTTTGAGAAGTTTATTAAGGAACCAAGATGGTTGTAAATTTTGGAGGAATACGAAGCTAATGATGCTGTAAGAGAAAAATATCCAATATTATTATCGAGGAACTATGGTTCTACATACGAGGTTAGATTACTTAGACTTATTGTCTATTAATCCGTGTTTTTTACATGAATTTGTGTTTAGCCTTTAAGCTAGTCTGAAAACTCTGTAAGCATGTTTTAGACTAGGTTGTACTCTAAGGCTAGATGACTTTTCTGAGTAGAAAACATCACCATGTATATGCTTAATACAATACTTTTATAAAGTAAAAATTTTAAAGCATAAATCTTGAAGAGACCTAAATAAAGAAAAGAAATTTTCATAAGTGACTAATTGAAAAAGAAGTGAGATAGTATGAAAGTGCATGTCTATGATTGGTTTAATGAATGACTTGGTATTTAAGTGTGCTTCTTGCACCACCTCTCTGTTTCAAACCTACCTGGTGCATTACTATTCCAATTTATAAAAGACTATGACTAAATAACATTTTCTAACTTAGTGCAGAAGTTAGAATAACAAATTAATAATCTTTCTAAGAAAGATTCTGTTGAGTCATAGTAGATGAAGATTTATAGTCTCTTTAAACTAATATAAAGAGAATTTAATAAGACATTAGCGCTACTCAAAAGTGTTCTCTAGCCATTATTTTGAGAATCCTTCTCTTCATAATAGGATTAAGAAGGAAGAAAATTTGTCTTTACAGGGAGTGTATTGAAATCTCCTTGTAAAATTCTCTTTAGAGAAAGTAAAAATATCTTTAAAATGTCATTACTCTAGTATGATTGAGTAAAATAAGAAATGCAGACTTTGACATATAAAGATTAAATAAAAACATTTGTGGTATGGCATGCTAGATTAGGGCATGTGAATTAAAATAATAACTAATTTAGAAAATAATAGCTTTAACAACTATGAGTTTTGTATAGAAGCTAATCATACTAAACCTCCTTTAAAGACAGTTTTTAAACATTAGATCTGAATTCTTTTCGATCTAGCAAACTTTAGAAACTGTAGGGGTAAGGAAGGAAAACATTGTCACATCACCTTTGTAGATATTTTTCCTAAATATACAAAGGTTTATCTCCTTAGACTAAACGTGAAGCTGAGAACTTCTTTTCTTAAAGAAAGAAGTTGAGTATCATCTAGATAGGAGAATAAAACGTGTTAGATCCAATAGAGGTTGTAGATATGGTCTAATTTTCTTCAAGAGGTGGTGAGAAGAATGGCATAAATCAGAAAAACCTTTGTTCAAATTTTTTTCTGTTTAAAATTATTAAAAAGGAAAATAAACTTTAAGAAGAGATACTGAATTCTTAAGTTTTAAAGAGAAAACCATTCTTGGTTAATCATGTATTAAACCGAGTACCTCATAAAATTAGACTATACTCCATACGAATTGTGCAACATGTTTGCATTCCTGAAAGTGTGGGGGTATCTAGCAAAAGTGGTTTAGCCTGACTTTAAGGAAACCTCTATTGAACCTAAAATCGTTGATGCAATGTTTGTAGGGTATGCTACACATAGTGCCATACTGGTTCATGTATTTGCATGATTTTCAAAATTTGTGAATCTAGGATTGTTGTGAGGACTTCTTTCCTCTAAAGAAACCTAGATTAAGAGTTGTAACACACCAAGAGAATCATGCATTTTCTTCTATTACTCCTGCCAAGGATACTATAGAGTTTCAATTAGAGCCTAGAAGAAGTAAAAGATAAAAGGTAGCTACTACCTTTAGACCAGTTTTTATAAAACTTCCTTTATTACAGAAATAAGTGATTTAGACTATATATCTGAACCTATAGCTCAATCTTTCCTAATAGATGAGGAACCTAAAACCTATGGTGAAGATATAATGTTCAAATTGTTGCTAGTTTCTGAATAAGTTCAGTTTATGATAAACTAGAATCAATAATGTCTAATCACACTTGAAAGAGATTAATGTAGTGTTAGGAGTTGAGGGTACCTAAAAATAAAATATGTTTTTCTTTTAAAAAAATACTTTATTTTGAGAAGGTGTTAAAGATATTTGATAGTGTTGATGTCATCCCTGTTTAAAACTCCTTATGACTCTAGATTTCATCTCTTTAAAAATAAAGGAAGTAGTGTGTAACACCCTTGACCCGGATGTCACATTTGGTCCCTAAGCCCAAAACCCATACTATTAAAATTTCTCCTTTTTCAAGCCCAATAGAATAAGTCCAATAAAAACATAAGTCCATACATTAAAAAGATAGTTGAATCCCGATGTTTTAAACAGTAAATACTGAGCTCCACTTACAAATATTAAAAACATTCGACTTGACCGAATAATACAAAATAAGAGTTACAAATACATATAGGGTCCTACGAAATACATAGCCTATTACATCTAGTATTTGTACTCAACCACTAGAGTCGATGCTGAAATCCAACCTTGATGGTGCCCATTCAGGCCTCACGGTAACCTACTAACCTACAAACAGAAACAACGATTCCGAACGCTGAGCTAACAAGCTTAGTGGATACACCGCCACTCAACCATGCTTCATGCAAATCATAAATAAAGCAATGCAACAAGAATGATATCATGGCAAGATAACAATGGCACTACCATAACCGCCTAAACACATGGCATTATGAATGTATGATCATGTACACAGCATCAAGTAGATAACCATAATTATATATAGAATGGGGCTCGCGTCTACTAAGCATCGGGATCCCACATTCTGAGCAAGGCCCGCGTCCACTAAGCATCGGGATCCTATACTCTGAGCAAAGCCTACTTCCACTAAGCATCGGGATTTTATACTCAAGGATGAGGCCCGCGTCCACTAAGAATCAGGATCCTACATCCATGCCTGGAATCTCATATCAAGCATCTTCGAATGAGGCCCGCGTCCACATAGCATCGGGATCCAACATTCGGGAAATCTTCAAGGTGTTGCAACACACTTAGGGTATCCAATCCTAACAACAAGGGATGGCTCGATTACCTACGTGTCCCTCAGCCCACAGCAAGGACCCTAATTTACCATATAGCCTTGATGGATCCACCTAGGATCCCTATGGATTTCTACCTTACACGGTTTACTCAATATTTACTAAGTAATTAGCCAATTAATTCTCATACGGGGTTAAAATCTCAGTTTCTCAGTTTTAGTATTTATTTTAGACCTTAAGGGACCCCTAAGGCCCTTTGCCTCAAATTATAGCACCCCCGAACACAAAGCCAAATTTCGTGGGCAGAAGGCCCAGTGAGTACCGATACTCTTATATGGGTATTGGTACTCCCCTCTATGTATCGATACTCAACCATGCATATCGATACATATTTTAGGTTCGAAAGAACTGAACTCATAAGCCGTACCGATACGCTCCGTTCCGTACCGGTATGCACCATCAGTACCAAGATCGCCTCGTACCGATCCACCACTGTACCAGTACTCCCCATACGTGTACCGTTACACCAAGCATTTCCTAGGCAATGTAACAGTGCGTACCGATACGTTAAAGCGTTACTGGAATTTCTGACTTGCAATGGGTACCGATACACGGGGAGGCGTACCGGTACGCCCCTCACAATTTCTTCCCATGTTCCACTAAGGCGTACTGATACCCTAGCCCCAGTATCGGTATGCGAGCCTGATTTTTGAACTCTGCATGCGGGTTTTACCTAGAAACCCTATTTAACCCCTATAGTTAAACCCCAAATCGATCCTACAAGTTATTGTGAAGGTATTAAGTGGATTTCTATCGATTTTAGGCCCTTACAACAATAATTCTATAATTTGCCATTAACAACCCCGCAAATTACACCAAGGCCAAAAACACCAAATCATGCTTCAAAGCCTAACTTTATGATTTCCAGGAAACTATGGGAGTTAGTAGTGTACTAACCTTAGCTTAGCTGATAACACAATCTCTCATTCCAAAGCTTCAAGCCTTCCTCCCTTCTTCAGCCTTGGATGAGCTCTCAAAATCTTTTACTACACGAGAGGATTACAAAACGTATTACAACGTTGTTGGAAGATAATAGAGGCCAAAAACATAAACTAAACCAAAGATTAGAGCTTCCAAACTCCAATCTCGTCCTACCCTCTCAAACCTCCAACAACCCCCTTCTTTCTCCAAACCAAACAAAGCTTACCTTAAAATGTAGATCCTTGGATGCTGGTAAAACTTCCCTCCACAAGCCAAATGAGATTCACAACACAAACTCACAAAATTCTACCTTTGATAGTGGTGTTTTGGGAGAGAGATGGTGTTTGAAATAGGAGAAAGATGACATTAAGGCAAGGTGATCTTACCTTCCTGCACAATGAAGAAGAAAAGCAAGCCTCCCCTTTCACTCTTCAAAATTAGCATTTACCACATTACCCTTCTACCTCCTATCTTAACCCAAACCAAAAACCACATGAGCCCAACACACAAGCTCGCCCAAAAGGGCTCATAAAAGCCTAAAGAAACATGACCCAAACACGAGGCCCATGCCTCAATCAAACCTGACCCTCGAATTTCGGGAATCCAGGTCGTTACAACTCTCTCCTCCTAAAAGAAAATTTTGTCCTCGAAATTTACCTAATGGGAACAAATGCGGATAAAGAACTCTCATGTCGTCCTCGACTTCCCACGTTACCTCTTCAACACCATGATTCTTCCATAGCATTTTCACCAAAGGGATGCATTTGTTGCGGAGCTCTTTAACTCCTGTGTCAAGAACCCCAACCGAAACTTCCTCATACGTCAAGTCGGTATTTACCTCAATTTCTTCAAGCAGAACAACATGTGAAGGATTAGAACGATAACATCTCAACATAGACACATGAAAAACATCGTGGATACGAGCCAACTCCGATGGCAAGGCTAACCGATAAGCTAATGATCCCACTCTTTCAAGTATCTCATAAGCTCCGATGTACCTTGGGCTTAACTTCCCCTTGCGTCCAAAACGAATGATTTTTTTCCACGAAGACACTTTAAGAAACACTTTTTCACCGACATCATACTCAATATGTATGCATTTCTGATCTGTATAGGCCTTTTGACGGTCAAAAGCCGCTTGCAACCTTTCTTTGATAATCTGAACTTTCTCTTCTGTTTGGCTAATCAGATCGGATCCCATACAATGCCTCGAAAGGAGCCATCTTAATGCTTGACTGGTAACTGTTGTTGTAAGCAAACTCTACGAGCGACAACTGGTCATCCCAGCTTCTTGCAAAATCCACAGTGCAACACCGGAGCATATCCTCAAGAATCTGAATGACACGCTCAGACTGACCATCGGTCTGAGGGTGAAAAGCTGTACTAAAATACAGCATGGTGTCCAAGGCATTATGGATCTTCTTCCATAACCTAGCTGTGAAACGCGGGTCTTTATCCGAAATTATCGATGATGGCACGCCATGGAACCTTACTGTCTCTTTTATATACAACTAAGCCAACCTTTCCAAGGTAAAATCCATCCGTACTGGCAAGAAATGAGCAGACTTGGTCAAGCGATCCACAATAACCCAAATGCCATCATGCTTCCTTTGGGTTATTAGTAACCCGGTAAAAATAACCATGGTGATCCGATCCCACTTCCTTTGTGGAATCTGAATAGGCTGAAGCAAACCTGATGGAACCTGATGTTCCACTTTCACTTGCTGACAAACTAAGAATCTTGTCACGAATTCAGAGACATCTCTTTTTATACTTGGCCACCATTAAAAAGGATGAAGATCTTGATACATTTTGTTGTTTCCCGGATGTACAGCGAAAGGACTACAATGAGCCTCTCTTAAGATACGGTCTCTCAAATCTTCTAAGGCCGGAACACACAGTCGCCCCTTGAAGTACAAGTACCTACCATCTCATACCTCAAAGTCCGAAGCTTCACCTCTTTGAACTGCTTCAATATGTGCTACTAACTCTTCATCCAAAGCTTGGGTCCTCTTTATCTCTTGTACTAATGTAGGTTCTATCTGAAGTTCGGCTAGAAGACCTCCATCCTCGGCCATCCTCAAATGGGCAAACATAGCTCTCAAGTCCAATATAGATTTCCTACTTAGGGCATTAGCCACAACATTCGCTTTACCGGGGTGATACTCTATGATGCAATCATAGTCTTTCAACAACTCAATCCACCGTCGTTGCCTCAAATTCAACTCTTTTTGTGTAAGCATGTACTTAAAGCTCTTATGATCCGTATAAATATAACACTTCTCCCCATAGAGATAATGCCTCCAAATCTTTAATGCAAAGATGACTGCAGAGAGCTCTAAATCATGGATAGGGAAATTCTATTCGTGCGGTTTAAGCTGTCTCGAAGCGTAAGCAACCACCTTACCCTCTTGCATAAGGACACAACCAAGTCCATTCAAAGACGCGTCACTAAACACAACATACTCCTTTTCAGGCTCGGGTTGAGTTAAAACTAGAGCCTCTGTGAGATAAGCCTTTAGTTGCTCAAAACTTTGTTGTCTTTTCTCATTCCATTCAAAAGGGACTCCTTTCTGCAAATGCTTGGTCAACGGTGCGGCTATAATGGAGAAACCCTTAAAAAAACCTCCTATACTACCCACCAAGTCCTAAAAAACTACGGACTTCTGAAACATTCCGTGGAGGTTTCCACTCCACCAGAGCCCGAATCTTTTGAGGGTCCACGTAGATCCCGTCTGCAGCAACTATATGGCCAAGGAAAGCCACTTCCGAAAGCTAAAATTCACACTTGCTGAACTTAGCAAAAAGACGTATATCTCGGAGAGTCTGTAGAACTACATGCAGATGGTAATCATGCTCCTCTTCTGAACGCGAATACACCAAGATGTCATCAATAAAGACCACAACAAACTGATCTAGGTACGGCTAAAAGACTCGATTCATTAGATCCATAAAAGCTGCAGGTGCGTTTGTAAGCCCAAACGACATTACCAAAAACTCATAGTGTCCATACTACGTCCTAATAGCAGTTTTCTAGACATCTTCATCCACCACCTTCAACTGGTAGTATCCTGACCTCAAGTCTATCTTAGACGACACACAAGTACCTCTCAACTGGTCAAACAAATCATCAATTCTTGGAAGAGGATAACGATTCTTTATCGTTAACTTATTAAGCTGCCGATAATCAATACATATTCTCATAGACCCATCATTTTTTTTACGAACAAGACCGGTCCTCCCCAAGGTGATACACTCGGTCAGATAAAACCTCTCTCTAGCAACTCTTGAATTTGCTTCTTTAACTCCTTCATTTCCGTAGGTGCCATCTGATACGGTGCGATGGCCATTGGTGCCATACCCGGTATTACATCAATCCAAAACTCTAATTCATGGTCAGGAGGTAACCCGGGTAACTCCTCCAGGAACACATCGATGAACTCATTAACCGTTCGAAGATTTTCAAGCATTGGACCCTCAACCCTTACATCCACCACATGGGCCAAAAAGGCTTCACAACCTTGTTGCAACAACCTCTGAGCTGACAAGGCCGATACTACACCAAATAGACATGGGTTTCTCTCACCTCGCACAATCAGCTTGGAACCATCCGCAACACGAAGCTTCAAACTCTTTGCTCTACATCCCATACTAGCATTATTCTCAAAGAGCCAATCCATCCCTAAGATGGCATTGAACTCTTGAAACGGTAAAACTATTAAATCCACTGGAAATAATGACCACTGAACCTCGATCGGGCATCTTCGATACACCTTTTCCACAATCACATCATGTCTCAAGGGACTAGTCACACGGACTCCTACCTCTAGATTCTCGATAGGAATACCCCACCGTTGAGATATCCCACTGGTAACAAACTTTTACTACTCCCCAACACTCGCATCTGTGTTTGCGTCCACATTGATTGCAAACTGGGGTGTCCGCACTCATCTGTGAACCCTCTAGGCTCATCATGGATGAAGAAGATGGCCTTCTATGACCAGCAGACTCAGATCTTCGGTCTGACCTTGAATTTCGATTCGAGGCTCCTCTATTATAATTCCACCAGTTTTTGCTTCTCCCCGAGAAAGCTTGCGAGTTATTGTTGGTAGGGTTCTGGGTCCTCCCACCCGAACTCCCTTGCCCACCAGACGAGCCATATGTTAAGCCTTGCACTTGCTCAAGAGACTTGGCACTCGAAGTCAACTACGTGAACACATTTGGTGGTGCAGCAGTTAGGTAAGTCTGGATTTCCTTCCTCAAGCCCTTCCAAAACCTCTTGCACATCATCTTTTCAGTGGTAACTAATTCATGAGCATACCTACTTAACTGGAGAAACTCTTGCTCATATTCAAAAACTGACCGATTTCCTTGCACAAGGTGAGTGAACCGATCTCTCAAGGTGTTGATGTGAGCGTCGCCCACATACTTCTTCTCAAACTTTTCGAGGAAATCATCCCAAGATGGTCGATTGGGGTGCCACCCAATCTCTACTGTTTCCGACAATTCTCTAGCATTGCCCTTCGACAAGGATAAGATACATGACAGTTTGTCTTCCGACCTCAACCTCATCTGCCTCATGATCCAGCGGGTATCTTGCAACCACTATTCTTCTTGTACCAGGTTATCACGCCCCGATTCATAGAAATCCGTAGCGCCTTGTCTTCTTACCCTTTCATCAGGAAGTGCCTCACGAGGGGTGGCAGATGCCCTCGGTATTGCCCTCACGATCCGATGCAACGCCCGATTCAGATGTGAGAAGTAGTTGACTCTCTGGTCAACTGTGCCCTCCGACATATCTTGTGTGCAAGGCACATATTCCTCATCAAAACTCCCTCCTCTAGAGCCCAAACTTTCCTCATCAATTCTTGCCTTCCTTGTCATGATTCTATTCTGCACAACAACAAACAAGGTCACACCATCGAATTTTAGCTTTAAAACAAATACGACTTCGACTCATGGGCATGTAATCGCTAGACACCTATACACTCTCTAGACTCCCCCGGGGACGTCCTAGAACCGACTAAACATAGGCTCTGATACCACTAAATGTAACACCCTTAACCCGGATGTCACATTTAGGCCCTAAGCCCAAAACCCATACCGTTAAAATTTCTCCTTTTTCAAGCCCAATAGAATAAGTCCAATAAAAATATAAGTCCATAAATTAAAAATATAGTTGAATCCTGATGTTTTAAACAGTAAAGATGAAGCTCCACTTACAAATATTAAACATTTTCGACTTGACCGAATAATACAAAATAAGAGTTACAAATACATATAGGGTCCTATGAAATACATAGCCCATTACATCTAGTATTTGTACTCAACCACTAAAGTCAATGATGAAATCCAACCTTGATGGTGCCCCTTCAAGTCTCACGGTAACCTATTAACCTGCGAACGGAAACAACGATTTCGAACGTTGAGCTAACAAGCTCAGTGTATACACCGCCACTCAACCATGCTTCATGCAAATCATAAATAAAACAATGCAGCAAGAATGATATCATGGCAAGATAACAATGACGCTACCATAACCGTCAAAACACGTGGCATTATGAATGCATGATCACGCACACAGCTCATACGAGAACCTCATACACTTACATTGCATCACGCAGATAACCATAATTATATATAAAATGGGGCCCGCATCCACTAAGCATCGGGATCCCACATTCTGAGCAAGGCCCACGTCCACTAAGCATTGGGATCCTATACCCTGAGCAAATCCCGCGTCCACTAAGCATCGGGATCCTACATCCATGCTTGGAATCTTACATCAAGCATCTTCGAATGAGGCCCGCGTCCACATAGCATAGGGATCCAACATTCGGGAAATCTTCAAGGTGTTGCAACACACTTAGGGTATCCAATCCCAATTACAAGGGATGACTCGATTACCTAGGCATCCCTCAGCACACAGCAAAGACCCCAATTTACCATACAGCCTTGATGGGTCCACCTAGGATCCCTATGGATTTCTACCTCACACGGTTTACTCAATATTTACCAAGTCATTAGCCAATTAATTCTCATACGGGGTTAAAATCTTAGTTTCTCAGTTTTAGTATTTATTTTACACCTTAAGGGGCCCCTAAGGCCCTTTGCCTCAAATTATAGCACCTCCGAAAGCAAAGCCAAATTTCTTGGGCAGAATGCCCAGTGAGTACCGATACTCCTATATGGGTATTGGTACTACCCTCTGTGTATCGATACTCAACCATGCATACCGAAACATATTTTAGGTTTGAAGTAACTGAACTCATAAGTCGTACCGATACGATCCGCTCCTACCGGTACACACCATCGGTACCAAGATCGCCTCGTACCGATCCACCACTGTACCGGTACTCCCCATACGTGTACCGGTACGCCAAGCCTTTCCCAGGAAATGTAACAGTACGTACCGATACGCAAAAGCGTTACTGGAATTTTTTACTTGCAAGGTGTACCGATACACGGGGAGGCATACCGGTACGCCCCTCACAATTTCTTCCCATGTCTCACTAAGGCGTACCAATACCCTAGCCCCAGTATCGGTACGCGAGCCCAATTTTTGAACTCTAGGTACAGGTTTCACCTAGAAACCCTATTTAACCCCTATAGTTAAACCCCAAATCGATCATACAAGTTATTATGAAGGTATTAAGTGGATTTCTATCAATTTTAGACTATTACAACAACAATTCTATAATTTGCCATTAACAACCCCTCAAATTACACCAAGGCCAAAAACATCAAATCATGCTTCAAAGCCTAACTTTATGATTTCCAGGAAACTATGGGAGTTAGTAGTGTACTAACCTTAGCTTAGTTGATAACACAAGCCCTCCTTCCAAAGCTTCAAGCCTTCATCCCTTCTTGAGCCTTGGATGAGCTCCCAAACTCTTTTACTACACGAGGGGATTACAAAATCGTATTACAATGTTGCTGGAAGATAATAGAGGCCAAAAACATAAATTAAACCAAAGATTAGAGCTTCCAAACTCCAATCCCATCCTACCCTCTCAAACCTCTAACAACCCCATTCTTTCTCCAAACCAAACAAAGCTTACCTTGAAATGTAGATCCATGGATGCTGGTAAAACTTCCCTCCACAAGCCAAACGAGATTCACAACACAAACTCACAAAATTCTACCTTTGATAGTGGTGTTTTGGGAGAGAGATGGTGTTTGAAATGGGAGAAAGATGACATTAAGGCAAGGTGATCTCACCTCCCTGCACAATGCAAAAGAAAAGCAAGCCTCCCCCTTTCACTCTTCAAAATTAGCATTTACCACATTACCCTCTTACCTCATATCTCAACCCAAACCAAAAACCACATGAGCCCAACACACAAGCTGGCCTAAAAGGGATCATAAAAGCCCGAAGAAACATGACCCAAACACGAGGCCCATGCCTCGATCAAACCCGACCCTTGAATTTCCAGAATCTCAATCGTTACATAGTGTTTTGATGGTTGAGAATGCTAAGGAAGCCTTATGAACTATACTCGACCTGATATTGCCTATGCAATGAGTAGGTTAAGTAGATATACTTATAATCCTAGTGATGAGCACTAGATTACACTCAAAATGCTTATTGTAGTATCTTAAAGGTATTATAGATTGGCAACTTGAGTTTGTTGGCTTTCCTTCAGTTTAGAGGGATTTTGTGATGCCAACTAAGTTACCGATAATGATGAAGTAAGCTCAACGAGTGGGTATATCTTACCTTCAATGGTGAAGCAATTTTTTAGAAGTCTATAACCAGACTTATATCGCTCGAACTACCATGAAGTAAGAATTTATCGCTCTTAACCTTGTTAGGCAAGAAGTCGAGTGGCTCATAAATTTATTAGCAGAATTTCCATTGTTGGAAAAGATCGACTACTTCGTTATTCTTATTGAGTGATTCATGAACATCGATAAGTATGGCTGAAAAACCAAAGCTTACATTAGTAAGAAGAGACTTATTCGCTTAAGGTATGAATCAGTGAAACATTTAATAAGGAAGTGAGTACTCTTTTTAGAGTATGTGAAGTCGGAAGGGAATCTAGCTGATCCGCTTACCAAAAGGTTAAGTCAAAAATTGGTTCTGGATTCGTTGAGGGGGATGGGTCTAAAGCCCATTGGTTGAGAAATTCATGGTGAATTATCTAAGTTCAATGTGGTCAAACGAAACAATGAAGAGTACTCATAATGTACATTTATTCTACCTATCCCTATGACGAACAATGTACATGCCCATGTTGAGTTTAACTACTCTTAATAAATTCATAGCCCAGGTTTTTAGGTGGTCTTAGTGAGAAAGACTTGATGAATTACCGACTTTGGTTGAATAACTACTCTCAATAAGTTCATAGCCCAGTGTTGAGTAGGCAGTCTTATCGGGAAAGACTGAATGAACTTGCTGCTAGACATGATGAGTTATATAACTCTTAATGAATTCAATCCCAAGGGTTTGGGTTGTTCTATTGAGAAGAACTTATTGAATTCACCGATTAAAAAGGTTGAGTTTTTTTATTCTTAATGAATTCTTATCCAGAGTTTGGATGGTTCATTTTTTTTAATGAACTTGAAGAATTCACCTATTTATTGGAGAGGATGAGCTTGAGGAAAAAGCTCTTAATTATTTCATAGCTCTTATTTGAGTGGTTTATAGTGAGATAAACCTAATGAAATAACCTATGTAAGTGAGAAGGATTAGACACCTTCTATGAAAAATGTTGGGCTATTTTTCTAATACTTACTAGAATTCTGAGGTCAGATGGCTATACTTGTTGGCATCTGTATATTTATGCATTTGTATATTTTCTGACACATCGAGGATTTCGGCGGATGAAGGGGTTAGTTGTGTGTTATAAGTTCAATCTTATCTTAAAAAGTTTCATATTCGTTCACTTATTTAAGAGAAGAATTACTTATTCCACTATGTACTAGTTTCATATATGTTCACTAGTGCTTAAGCAACTAATCTCGCTATTGCTCTTCTTGTGGTTTTAAACTCAATTTTTTATAACTCTGTTTTCAAAATGTTCTTTCGTATTTGTGGGGGATTGTTGGATAATGCTCAAGTCAAGTATCCCACATTGGGTGTGAAAATACCTTGGCTTGGTTTATATAGAGGTCTTAATAGACTCCCTTGTTGAAGATTAGTAGACATGGCCCCTGCACGCGCGCGGTCGCCGTCGCCGCCCGTTCTGTTCGGTTCGTGTTTGTGTTAACACGTGTCGAAGACACGTCCGCGCGCGTTCTATCTTTTTGTAGAAAATTCGGAAGAATCTCTTTTAAAATTTTTGGAACTCAACTTTTATAAACCGTTTTAACAACCTAATTAATTCTGATATAAATAATAATTTGAACCGTTTCTTAACTGTTTCGAAATTATAATTATTTGTTGTTTGTTGACAGATTTAAAACAACAAATATATCAGCTGTATTTGAGATGAATCTGGACTGCTTTTGGTTCTTTATTCAAAGCTGAAATCATGTCATCAGAAATTTATTTTGTGCTGTTACACGTGTTAATAATTGGTTTTAATACCGGTTTAATGGTAATTTGAGTTTTTGGACGGTATTACCCATGTGTTTCTACTATAAACGTTTTAATACTCTCATGTTCCCTGCCATCTGAACTGTTGAGTTCTTTTCAACTCTACTGTCAAGAAGAGGTATACTGCTTATCTCTACTCTAAAGTTTACGTGTACAAAATTTTAAAGAATCCGTGCTAACTTCAGAAAACGATTCGCCTGTAACCGCAATTACATCGGTTGTGACGAATTTATTTTTAAGGCAGTAAATTTAATCCACGATATGATTCTTTTAATATTTATATTATTTCCTTATTATTTTATCCTGTCAGTACTAATGCAGATTTTTACCGACAGTTGTAGGCTCAGATTTTAGTATTTTACATGTTCCTACCTCACAGGTTCATAAATATATCCTCTTTGGTTTATGATATTAGTAAATATATGTTTAGGAGCATCCTATTGAGGCTCTTTAACTGCTAGATTAGAATTGAATTACAAACAGATATGAAAATCTCTGTTGTTAAAGAAACTATATATATATATCCCCATGATTGGCGCAGATCTCCTTAGCTTTCTCCGACAAAGCTAAAGCCAGCTTCTTCTGGTTGTCTTGCACGGCGGTGATCACTGTGGCCATCAAATGTTATTAACTTTCCGTAATTAATACGAAGCTGAGAATTCGATATAAAGAACCCAGAAACGAGAAAACAAGAATGGAGAAAAGAAACATACGGAGAGCACCGTAGATGGAAGCAGAAAGGTAAGCAAAACCGGGCAGAGGCTGCGCTTTGAAGATGAAAAGCTGAGAAGCGGAGATGGTGTCGCCGAGGTTTTCAAGAGCCCACTGGAGAGCGTAGTGGCTGCACTCGATCTCGTCTATTGCCACCATCACTTTCTTCTTCATCTTCCCTTCTTCCATTTCCACTTTGTTTGCACCTGTTTTTCTTTCCTTTGTTTTTTCTTCTACTTTTAAGTTTATCTGAAAAGCACTAGACACTTCCTAATATTTCCATGGTTATTTTTTCTATTAGTCCTATATTATATATATTTTTAAATTTAGTCTTTATACTTTAATTTGGTCATTTGCAGTTTTTGTACTTTTTAATTTCTAAAATTTCAGTTCTTAGCCAACTAGTAATTACAAAATCTGTTAAGTACAATTACGCTATTAATTAGTGTACCATAAAATAAGTTGTAAATCTAGTTATTGTTCTTCAATTTGATTCTTTTGAGTCCCTATAAAATAATCATATTGTCATTGTAATGTTTAGGTTAAGACTTGAAATATAAAAATTTTAAAAGTACATGAACTAAAATTGATTAAATTAAAATATAAAAACTAAATATACGACTTAAGTATAATATAGGATTTGATGACATAATTTTACCTACTTCTATACGGATGAAAATTTAAGATTAATTTTTTTAATAGAATTTTTTTAAGGATGAATGTTTTATAGTATATATTATTAGATGGAATTTTTAATTTTACAAATTGGATTTAGAAATTGTCTCATATTTTCTGTTGATATTTAAAATAATAAGTAAATAAAATGGAAGCTTTTAATCTTATTAAAAAAGAAAAAAAATATTATATCACATTATTATTCTTTTATTATATGTGGGCATTGTCTAGTGTAAGGGGGAGCATATGATTGTTAAATTCGACTTAATCGACCCATTCAGTTAAGTCAATTAGAGTTAATTTGATTTTTGTGGTTAGGTGATTATAATTTTGGTTAAGTTAATTTTTTTGGTCGGTTATTGATTATTAAAGTTGATAATGAAACAATCTGATTTAATTAAATTAATATATTTTAAAATTATTTTCAATATATATAATTTATGTTAAATTACTTGGAAAGTCCTTTTTTGAGTAGATAGCATGCTTTGTGTTATTTACGTTGGATCTAAAATCATTAATATTGTTATTTTAAGAGAAATAATGTCATGAAATATTAGAATGATATTATTATTTATTAGTAAAAAATGAAATGATCATCTAAAATATAAAAAAATATTAAATTTCTTTATATGGTGAATATCCTTGCATTTTTTATAAATTAATTATATAGAAATTAATTTATGTATGTTATATGAATATGGTATTTTTCTTTAATAGAAGTTACCATAATTTCATATTTCATATGTGGATATTTTTTTTGCTCAAGTATGATTCTATTGATGAAAATTATATAAAGTACTAATGTGTGCGTCGCTAAAAAACTCCTTATACTTGATCCTTCCTGCAATGAAGCATAAAGATTTTCTTTGGTGCAAAGAGATAGTGCCAGATTTGATCGGTGTAACGTTTATTTTTCTTTTAAATTTCTAATTTTCTTTTTTTTATGTCTTAAAATCTCTAATATGTTATGTTTTGTTTTACTTTTGTTTATTAATAAAGCAGTTCGGTTGATGTGTCAAAAAAACCTCTTTATCCTATGGAAGAAAAAGTACACCACGTTAATAAAAACAAGCCAAAAACTAAGAAATAATCACCCAAGACAACCAAATACTCACACTAGCACAGTACCCTATCCACCGTAACAAAGGAGAAAACGAAATGCACATGTCCCACAAAGACCACCCCAGCTAGCCCTCCCAGCAACCGATCCACTCCAATACAAGAATTGAGACAAACTAAACAAATCACACGAAACTAGGATATACGCTCAACACCACCATTGGTCAAGGTATCAACCATCCCATTTGTCTCACGAAAGATGTTATTGAAACACACACAGTAGAAGTCGACACACCTCATCAATTTTTCTAAAACATCACCACAGTCTCCATGGACGACGCTCAACGTGAAGCACCCACGCCACCGCCACCATGAAATCCGATTCAATAATATAAATGCCACCTCACACTGGTGTTGTCGCACCAATTTATGCATCGCTCTCCTCTTCGTCAACGAATTTAACTCTGTACATTCTACGACAACACCTTCATGACCTCGCACTACTCCTAGCTTTCCCCTTTATCTAATAAATCTGTAATGTCCTTTACAATCGCCTCTTTATTCCCAATAGTCGACTCCCTTAGGAACTTTCCCAACTCAGCCGTTAATCAAGCCTCACTTAATAAAGCTTGCTGGTGATCTACACACAGCCACGCCACTCGGAATAGACCCTGATTTCTTCCCTAATTTTCGCCTACCTGCTCCTACCTGTTTGCTTTTAGTCACACAATCGGCTAGTATAATTGAGTCCAACACATTCCTACCACTACCAGAATTAGGTTGAGATAATTCTTCTATAGGCTCGACAGGCACCACATATTGTACATCTATTAGCCCAATTTCTCTGGCCATAACAAGCATCGATTCAAAATCCACTAGGCAATCGACCAACGCCAACTCATTCAACCTGTTCCACCTGTTCTCGCCTTGACTCACAGCACCGATTCTCGGCACCATACCCACCTCCTCATCTGTCATCCAATCCCTCGAACTTATTGGAGTTTTAGTAACATGGTTCTCCAATTGAAGTTGTGCATTCTATAAGCCATTCGATGTCCACATAACCTTCTCATCTCGCGACCGTCCCTGGTTAACATGTTCACCATGTCTATAGCTATTTCGCTCCATTTGACTTCCTTTTATTTATTCATGATCCGAATCACCATCCTCACTATCCCCTTCGGACCCGCACACCACTTCGCAATTGGCGCAAAGCTATGATTCCAACATCGGCTTGAATTCCACCACCCGCACTCTAAACAAAATCTCATCGACATCCAACTGAATTACCTCATCAATACGCTCCATATGTTTTGTTTCAATTAGTATATGCCCCCGTTCAAAGGAGTTAGGTTCCAAAACTACTGCATCGCATCGAATCAACACTCCTCGCTTTGACACGATACTAGCGAATGTTCCGCGCGACCAAACATGCATTGTCAAACCACCAACTGACAGTCACACTCACCGATTCCCCCAATCACTGGCAGGATCCCAATTCGAAACCTTAGAGAACCATTTATACAGAGCAATATTTTTAAGAACTATTTGGCGCGTATTGTAGCGATCTTCCTTTTTGCGCTAAAAAATGAAGGTTTTGAACTGTTTAGGGTCTCTGGGTATTTAAAAATATGTCTCGTTGGGGTTTTAGAAAAATCATATTTTATTTATAAAAAAATAGAGTTGTCACCGGCCACTAAGGTAGGTCGGGCACCATAAAAATCAGAGTTTTAAAAATTATTGGGTTCGGGAGTCGGTTACGGATGAAGAAGGATTAGCACCCCACACCGCCCAAAATTGGTACTTTAATAATTACCGCTTTATTAATATTAGATTTTCCGTTTTAAAGTGACGATTAAATTAAAATTCGGTTATAAGTGCAAGTAAATTTTAAGAACCCCGTTATTCGAGAGTAAACTGATAAACCACCATCACTGTGCTTGATACTGGCCACGTTTACGCTCGAATAAAAGGGTACCGCATTGACAAAAAATATATATCCATTATGCAAACTTAAAGAAACATTATAAACAAATATTTACAAAAACATGGAACTAAATTAAAAAACATAATTATATTAATATTAAAATACAAAATGCATAAAAAAAACTATGTAATATGTCCTAATAATAAAACAAAAATATGAATCTAAACATGAAAAAAAGACATGCTTCCAAAAACTAAATTAATTCTAACATGTTAAAACACATTAATGCAAACCACAACTATAATACATGCATAACTTAAATAAATTATGACGTTAAATTAATAAATCAAAACAACATACTAATATAAAAAAAACTAATTCTTGACACTTAGCATATGACACAAATTATGCATATATTAAAAGGACATTAATATCGACAAACAAAGCCACACTATCATATAATCCTAAAATACAAAAAGGATAAAAAAAACTCATGTAAACTTACAAACATAACATACAAATCAAACTAAGCATAACATACGAGACAAACACATATACAACATGAACAAACGAACTATATGATACATTAGCATGATGATGCACATAAAAGAAAACACAGGTAAATAAACACGACAAGGACGACACATTAATATGAAAAAAAACAAAGCATAAAAAAACAAATGACATGCCACTAGCTAACATACATCATGATGTACAAAATGAACGAACAACGAAAGCACATTAACATGGATATAGATATATGAATTAAACATAACATAAAAAGGACATATAATAATAACACATAAATTAAAACACAAAACATAATATCACAAATATGAAAACATACTAAAAACGATGTAAACATACTAAAAGAAATAAATGGCATGAATATTTAGAATAATAAAAGGGACCGAAATGAGTGAAAATAAAATAGGAGGACAAAAATTAAAAAAAAAAACACACATTCGAGGATTACATCAGAAACTGAAATGGGGTTACAAAGACTGAACGTGCAATATACCCAAGGCGCAAGCCCAAAGTGTAAGAAACCAAAACGCAGAAGGACTAGAGGTGAGATTTTGCCACTTAAAAATTGAATTCAGTCAATTTAGGGGTGAAATTGAAATTCTTGAAAAACAAGGGAGGATTAAAGTTGTAATTGGACCAAGGGGTAGACTCGTTTTAGAAAAACAAAAACGTGGGACTCCTTAATGAGTAATTATACCATTTTAAAAAAAATTGTTTATAAAACACCCTAACCGACCTCATCTTTCCCTCTTTCTCATTTTTTTAGCCCTTAAGAGAGAAATGTCTCATTTTCTCTTCGATTTTCGAAAACCTAGCCACCCAAAACAAAACCTTGTCGGGGAGCTGTCGTGCACGGTCGGTCTCAGGCGAGCCGCGACCGTAATAGCCGGCTCGAGCCATCCCTTACATCCCCATTCCGGCGAACTAACCCCAAACAGAAACCGAAGAAAGCCCTGCCCTTCGATTTTTTAAAAAAAAAAGAGAAGGAAAACCTAGACACTCTATGTTTCAAAACGAAAAAACCTCAACCGGCTCACCCTCTTTGGGCTTGTCGCCGGCCAGCAATGGCCTTTTGAACTCAGGTAGACTTGTTGTTTTTTTTTTTGCTATTTCCTTTTATTTTTCATGCATGCATGTGAAGTAAGAAGGGAGAAAAATGGATTACCCTTGAGAACTCTTCGTTTTTTTGTTTGTATTTTTTTTAGAACTGAAAACTGAAAAACTAATCGTTCTTACAAATTTCTTGCCTTATACATGTGTTCTGATCTCTGATCTTTTGGTAGAGAATATGACATAAAATACATATTTTTCCTGAGATTTGGTACTGACAAACTATTTTTTGATGTTTCTAGTGATGTTTAACATGGTGGTTGGAGCCGGTATGGAGGAGGCATGGTGGAGGTGACCATCCAGCCAGATCTATTCTCGGTCGTTGGATCAGATTTGATCCAACGGCTAAGATGCCCTAAAGATAGGATGGCTCAAATGCATGCTTGAATGGGCGGGACTACACCAGATGATGCCACGTGGCGTCTTGGTATCCAAAGAGTCAGCGCGTACGACACACGCGTGCGTGGGGAGTCTGATGGCCAGCGCGTGGGCTTACACGGCAGATGAGGAGTCCTCTCCCTTTGATCATGGTTGTTGGATCAAATTTTGATCCAACGGCTCCTGGTTGGCTGCGCAGAAGGAAAACATTAGGGTTAGACATTTAGGATTTTCAAATATGGTATTTGGGTTTGGCCGGTTGGGCCTTGTAAACTTAATTTTGGGCTATGTAATAAAATTGGACAGAACACTTAATTTATTTGGGTTTTAATATATGTTTATTAGTATTTAATTTAAATTTAGCCCAATATTAATAATAATAATACATATACATACATACTCAATCATACATACGTGTACATACATACATGCGAACACATATACGTGTACATACATACACATACAAACATATCTATTCATATACGAACGTATACATAATACATTAATATACTCATACATCTCACACATTCATACAATCACATATACATACATATGCGCACACATACATTACATACATATTAGTCGCACGTACACAATATGTATAATATACATGCACTCACACATGTCACACACATCAATCACACATATATAATAAATAAACAAATAATATAATATGTATACATGCAATAGTATATATTAATTATTAGACTAATGTAAATTAATACAATATTTATACAACGGATAAAAATGAGCGATTACAGTTGCCCTTCTTTGCTTGTTCTCGAGGAACGGGAACAAAGCAAAGACCAAAAGCACTCATTTTTATCCGACTTCCCTGTTTTTAGCTTCGAAATCGCGTGTTCTTCTAGAACTCTCCACTTTTCTTCAGTCGGATCCTTGAGCGGTATGCACCTGAATTTAGAAATCTTGATCTTAAGAAAGTCGATCCTTACGAAAGGATTAAACTAAGAAGTTGATTTTAAGAAAAATATCCTTATGGAAGGATAAATTAAGGAATTAATTTTTAGAAAATATCCTTAAGAAAGGATTGAATTAAGAAATTAGATTTTAAGAAAAAGCATCCTTATGGAAGGATAAATTAAGGAATTAATTTTTAGAAAATTATCCTTAAGAAATGATTGAATTAAGAATTTGGATTTTAAAAAAAACATCCTTATGGAAGGATAAATTAAGAAATTAATATTTAGAAAAATACCCTTAAGAAATGATTGAATTAAGAAATTAGATTTTAAGAAAAACATCCTTATGGAAGGATAAATTAAGGAATTAATTTTTAGAAAATTATCCTTAAGAAAGGATTGAATTAAGAAATTGGATTTTAAGAAAAATATCATTATGGAAGGATAAATTAAGGAATTAATTTTTAGAAAAATACCCTTAAGAAAGGATTGAATTAAGAAATTAGATTTTAAGAAAAACATCCTTATGGAAGGATAAGTTAAGGAATTATTTTTTAGAAAATTATCCTTAAAAATGATTGAATTAAGAAATTGGATTTTAAGGAAAACATCCTTATAGAAGGATAAATTAAGGAATTAATTTTTAGAAAATACCCTTAAGAAAGGATTGAATTAAGAAATTTGATTTTAAGAAAAACCATCTAGACATCATGAGGAATCCATTAAAGGTTACGGTTCAAAAATCTAGTGACATTTTTCTCTGATCAATCTTTCATCTTCTTTCCTTCTTTTTCCTTCTTCTTCTTTCTCCCTTTTTGTTTTTTTTTTCTTTCCTCTTTTTTTCTTTTTCTTCTCTCTTTTTCTTTTTTTTCTTTTTTCCACTTTTTTCGTTTTCTTGGCTTTTCTTCTTTTTTTAGGGTAAACATCCTTATGAAAGGATCCAACTAAAGAAGTCAATTTTAAGAACAGCATCCTTAAGCAATGATCCAACTAAAGAAGTTGATTTTAAGAAAAGCATCCTCTTGAAAGGATGTCATTAAAAAATTTGTTTTTTAAGAAAAACCTTAAGTGATACCTTGGTTTTTCCGTCTAGAAATCCGTCAGAGTGGCGGCTCGAAAATGTTGACATTTTATCTGGTCAATCGATCTTCTTTCTTTTCTCTATTTTTCTTTTTTTCTTTTTCTTCCTTCTTCTGCCTTTTTTTTGTTTTTGTATTTTTTTCTTTTTTCGTTTCATTTTTTATTTTTTTCTTTTCCAGGGAAGGCGACATTCAAGTGCGTGTCTTCTGGATCGATGCAGAGGTGCACAAAGTCTTTGTTGAAGTCATCTTCTTGGAAACTATCTGTCTGTCTTCCTGTATGAATGTTTTCCCATTAAGGATGATACATGAGCATACCTTATGATGTAAAGATGCATATGTTCATGTAAGATGTTATTCTCACGATTGTTGGGGATACAAAGGTGTGACCTATTCATGTAGACTCATAAGGATGCAATGATGTATGAATCCCTGTCACAGTCTTCTTAGACATCTTAATACTCAAGTCACCACTTGCTGGTTAGGTAGGCTTCGTCATGCGACTACAACCATTAATCATTCTGATGCTCCAACAGCTTTCGCCCCCAAAACTTTGTTGCTCATTCCTTGTTCAACCTTTCAGGTCAAGTGACCTCGGTCAGCATCATCTCTTTACTCAAGAAAGTCTTTTTCATTCATCAAAATCTTTCGAACCATCTGACATCTCGGGTCTATTCTGACTTGAATTCTTATAACTATCTCTGTTGTTTCACGGACAATGGTGCCCCACTGATTTTGGACTCGAATTCTTTCTTGTCTTTGACCCATCATGCAGAGTCTCTATCTATCTCAACATCGGGGTGAGCTAAAATGCCCCAACTCCCCCAAACCCATCTCTGAGTTCAATCTATGTCTTTGAACTTAAATGAAGTACTCTAAGGGGGACCGAATCTATGTCTCTAGGCTTTAAAACTTTTAAAAAAATGTAAAGAGGCAAATTGCCCGTCATCCTCTGAAAATAAATTGGATTTTGAAATGAACGGCAAAATTTTTAAAAAAACAAACATTCTTCTCCATTGTTTATCGCTAATGCTCGATCATAAAATCTTGACAGTCATAGTGATACGTCAAATCGTATTCCTTGAATATCAAGTGCAAAAATGACATTGAGACAACTTACCGGCGATTGCCCCCAAGCGTATCCTATATATAGGGGACCTCAAAAGCTGAATTGTTATCTGAAAATATGAAATACATTCCGAGTTATTCTGGTTGGTTCTTCTTTTTTTTGGATGGGTTACGACCCTATCAAATAATTATCATTTTTTGGCTCATTTCCTTTTTGTTTGGAAAATTCAACTCATCACATTCTTTTGGCTCGAGAATAATGATGGGGCAAACAACAATACCCCGAGTTACTCAGCATTGTCATGAGATGAAAATATTACCATCACTCATGAAGCGATTTTTCTTCTCTCTCTTTTTCTTCTTATTTTCTTTCCTTCTTTTTTTCTTCTTTTTTCTTTGTTAGATGGTACATTCCCATCTTATCGCTTCAGAGGAGTGCCCCAAAGTTGCCACACTCTTATTCGAACAAGCCTATTACCATGCTTTAAATGGGCCTATTACCAAGCTTCGAACATTGGAGTGTTTTTTCTTAGGATTTCTTCTCTCATTCATTTTAAACGTGGGAGATGCTCTTTTTTTCAAGTACAGTAAATTATGCTTAAGTGGAGTCATTAACGATTTACCAAAATAACTCGGAAGGTAATTACAAATTCGTCTTCTCCACGGCCTTTGATTTTCAGTAGATACAGGTTGTTCAAAACCAATCACCTAGGTTAAAATGATGTCCCTCATGCAATTGATAAACAGGGACACAATAGCCAGATTCATGTATATTCTGTGCAAAAACATGAGTATGCACATGGGAAAACAAAAACTAACCCATAGCGATGAGTGAAATGTTTTAACGAATCAAAGAATGAAAATTTCTTGCTACACGTGCACAAAAATGGTATGCGAAAGAAATTTCATTTTACAAGACATATGCCCCTACAAAATGTCTTCACTACTTTTCGGGCCTAAAATAGTAAAGTTGACTTCGCATTACCTTTGAAAAACATGAAATCTAGTTAAACACCTAACTGGGAAGTTAACACATTCCCAAAATTCATATTTGTCATTGTCTTTAAAACTTCATATGACCGGCTTCGATCAAACTTTGGACCTTATTTTTTTAGAGCTCCACAATTTTCAGTTGTGTGGCCTGTACTCCCTAAATGGTAATCACATACCGCATTGACATCATACCCCGCCAGATATGGAGGATCTTTTGGCTTATATTGGACAGGGGCTAGCAACTTCTTTTCGATAAGCATCAGAAGCAACTCAATGTAGGTCATAGGAATGGGATGGAATACCTTTTGCAGGTTTTATGTATCGTGAAGACTGCTTGCGAGGACGGCCCTGGGCTGACTGATTGGGCGAGCACTCACTATATGAACATGAGAATCTTCTTCCTTTTGAGGAACTGTGCTATAGGGATCTCTTATCTTCCCCTTCTTAACAGCATCTTCAATGCGCTCTCCAACCATGACTAAGTCTGCAAAGTTGTCGGCATGGTGGCTTACCAGACGATCATACAACACTCCTTTCAAAGTATCCACAATCATGGGAGTTATTTCACTTTCCTGAATCGGGGGTTGAACCTGAGATGCCATACCTCGCCATCGTTGAGCATACTGACGAAAACTCTCATCAGGCTTCTACTTTAAACCTTGCAGCATGAATCGATTTGGAGTCAAATCTGTTATATGCTTGTACTGTTCTATGAAATCTTTTGAAAGATCCTTTCAAGACTTGATATCTACCCAACTTAATTGATTGTACCACCGGATGGCTGCCCTAGTCAGACTATCCTGGAAGTAATGGATTAAAAGCTTTTCATCTTTTGCAAAAGCAGCCATCTTCCGGCAATACATGGTAATATGTGTGGAAGGACACGAAGTTCCATCATACTTATCGAAATCAGGGGTTTTGAACTTCGGTGGTAAAACAAGGTCAGATACTAGGCTCAGATCACTAGCGTCGTTCCCTGGTTCATCTACGGTTTGCATGGCTTTGAACTTTTCCTCCATGAGACGAAACTTTTCTTCCCATTTCTTTTCCAATTCATTTCTAATTTTCACGACCAAGTCCAGATCTGGCACCTCTTCTTCGAAGAATACCTCTGTATCCACGGGTTGGCTTTCGGATGCTTCTGCTTGATGACTAACAGATACCCCTGAAGGGTCAATGTATACTCTCCTAGCAGGACTTGGTGTCATTGGTTGAACCTTGCTGTGAGATGTGGTACATTCTGGCTCCTGGGTGACTTCATCTTTAACATTTTCTTTTAGCAATGCTGTTATGTCAGATACTATCGCAGCTCGTGATTGAGTGATCTGCTAGCTGAGGCTCCGTTTGGCTTCATCGAAACATGTTTCCAAATTATTTTTCCCATTTTCCAAACTGACTATTATGTCTTCAATTAGTTTGCTTTGGAACCGAGTAAAGTATGGATGCGGAATGGTTGTGGCTTAACTTTTAATTTCACTGCCACAATATTTACACTATCAATATTATTGCAAAAACAGATGAATGCATATATAGTGATGCAAATGACATGATGCAATGCAAGGATGTATGCAAATAAAGGTACTGGTTCCATTAGTTTTCTTTCAACAATATTTAATTACACTTTCATAGGAATTAAAGGGTCCAGATCCTAGAGCCAGAAAAGAAGACTTCTACAGATATGCCCATCTACATGTTTTTGGGTCGCACTCAAGGAAATGAAAATCTCGGTTAAAATCATTGGTACCGGTTTGCCTTCCGTTTTATGCGTTCGAACATATCCAAGATGGCTACGTCGATGTTTCCAAGAACCTTCGAGAAAATGATCAATCCCTATATCCCTGAAGAGAACATGTTCATCTTCATCGCCTCATTCGGGTGTGCGGGTATGATGTATCAGATGCTCTCTCAAGCAAAGGCTATGATGTCCCATCGGACTTGGATTAGGCTATTAACCCAATTGTCACTTATCCCGGCAAAAGTTTTGAGCTTCGAAGTGTAATTCTGGTTCATTGACGGCTTCGCATAGATCCAATCTTTCTGTACATTCTTCTGATTAAGTAAAGCGGTGTACTCCTCTACTGTAGCCATCATGTCATGCCCGTTGAATGTGAAGTAGCAAAAAGCAAGATTCTAGAACTGGAAGATGGCTCGGAGCAAAGGTTGGTTGACCCGGACATACATCAACTGTGTTATGTCGCCGTAACTATCACAAAATAAGTCTTGTAGTCTTTCATCCCATCCATCCCAAATACTTTTAAGCTCTCATAAATCATTCTGTTGGAGACTCACATAGGTGTATCCTGCCACTATGCGCTCGCTCGGCAAACTGTTACCTTGGGTCCTCTAATTGACTTCTGACCAGTGCCTGACAGTTGATTTGAGTTCGTCCTTCTTAAGATACCTTTTTTCCATGATGAAAGATTTCCTGATCGGGCAAACCACTTGATCTAGTACCTTTATGTAATGCAAATGCAATGATGTGTGCAAGAAAAGCAAAAGAAAAAAGAAAACGAGTCAGTACCGGATAAAATAAATAAATACATAAATAAAAGAACAATTTTAGATAAGGTAAACAAACAAAACAACCCTATTTACATCCCGTCTAATTATCCGCATGGCTCTAACAGGGTGGGTTTATATGTTCTTTACATGCAGTGTTGGTGTTAAGAGGTACCCGAACTGTCCTTGCTGTCCCCTACTAAGGGTAGCAAGGCCCCCGATCATCACCCATTATAGGCTTCTTTCAACCGGATTCAATTTAGGGGGACCCATTCGCTTATGCCTCTGCGAAAGAACGATATCCTTATGAAAGCATAAGGTACTCGAGCCCTAAAGGTACTTGCTAGGCCTACACGGAGGAATGACATCCTCACGAAAGCATTAGCGTTTTCCCCCACTTAAAAATGACGGGTTTATATGCCAATTTTTAAATACGTCAAAATAAACGCGCAATTATAACCAAATATTAATTTAATAGTCACTTTAATCTGGAACATCTAATATTACTGAAGCGGTAATTATTTGAAAAAGCTTGACTCTCTTTTTGTTTTTGAAAAACAAATAATTATCCCCAGCGGAGTCACCATCTGTAGCGATCTTCCTATTTACGCTAAAAAAGAAGGTTTTGAAGTGTTTAGGGACTTTGGGTATTTAAAAATATGTCCCGTTGGGGTTTTAAAAAATCATATTTTATTTTAAGAAAATGGAGTCGCCACCAGCCACTAAGGTAGGTCGGGCACCATAAAAACTAGAGTTTTGAAAACTATTAGGTTCGGGAGTCGGTTACGGATGGAGAAGGATTAGCACCCCCACACCATCCAAAATTGGTACTTTAATAATTACCGCTTTATTAATATTAGATTTTCCGGATTAAAGTGACGATTAAATTAAAATTCAGTTATAAGTGCGAGTAAATTTTAAGAACCCCGTTATTCGAGAGTAAACTGATAAACCATCATCACTGCGCTTGATACTGGCCACGTTTACACTCGAATAAAAGGGTATCACATTGGCAAAAAATATATATTCGTTATGCAAACTTAAAGAAACATTATAAACAAATATTTACAAAGACATGGAATAAAAAAAACTTAATTATAATAATATTAAAATACGAAATGCATAACAAAAACTATGTAATATGTCCTAATAATAAAACAAAAATATGAATATAAACATGAAAAAAAGACATGCTTCCAAAAACTAAATTAATTCTAACATGTTTAAACACATTAATGTGAACCACAACTATAATACATACATGACTTAAATAAATTATGACGTTAAATTAATAAATCAAAACAACATACTAACATAAAAAACTAATACTTAACACTTAGCATATGGCACAAATTATGCATATATTAAAAGGACATTAATATCGACAAACAAAGCCACACTATCATATAATCCTAAAATACAAAAAGGATAAAAAAAAAAAAGCTCATGTAAACTTACAAACATAACATACAAATCAAACTAAGCGTAACATACGAGACAAACACGTATACAACATCAACAAGCGAACTATATGATACATTAGCATGATGATGCACATAAAAGAAAACACACGTGAATAAACACGACAAGGACGGCACATTAATATGAAGGAAAAAAAGCATAAAAAACAAATGACATGCCACTAGCTAACATACATCATGATGTACAAAATGAACGAACAACGAAAGCACATTAAATGGATATAGATATATAAATTAAACATAACATAAAAGGACATATAATAATAACACATAAATTAAAACACAAAACATAATATCACAAATATGAAAGCATACTAAAAACGATGTCAACATACTAGAAGAAATAAATGGCATGAATATTTAGAATAATAAAAGAGACCGAAATGAGTGAAAATAAAACAGGAAGACAGAAATTAAAAGAAAAAAAACACACATTCGAGGATTACATCAAAAACTGAAATGGGGTTACAAGGACTGAACGTGCAATATACCAAAGGGGCAAGCCCAAAGTGTAAGAAACCAAAACGCAGAAGGACTAGAGGTGAGATTTTGCCACTTAAAAAACCCGATTCAGTTAATTTAGGGGTAAAATTGAAATTCTTGAAAAACAAGGGATGACTAAAGTTGTAATTGGACCAAGGGGTAGACTCGTTTTAAAAAAAACAAAAACACGAGACCCTTAATGAGTAATTATACCATTTTAAAAAAAATTATTTATAAAACACCCTAACCGGCCTCATCTTTCCCTCTTTCTCAATTTTTAGCCCTTAAGAGAGAAAGCTCTCATTTTCTCTTCGATTTCTGGAAACCTAGCCACCCAAAACGAAACCTTGTCGATGAGCTGCCTTGCACGGCCGGTCTTAGGCGAGCCACGACCGTAACGGCCGGCTCGAGCCATCCTTGACATCCTCATTCTGGCGAACTAACCCTAAACAGAAACCGAAGAAAGCCTTACCCTTCGATTTAAAAAAAAAGAAGGAAAACCTAGACTCCCTATGTTTCGAAACGAAAAAACCTCAACCGCCTCACCCTCTTTGGGCTTGTCGCCAGCCAGCAATGGCCTTTTGAACTCAGGTAGACTTGTTGTTTTTTTATTTTTGCCTTTTCCTTTTATTTCTCATGCATTCATGTGAAGTAAGAAGGGAGAAAAATGGATTACCCTCGAGAACTCTTCGTTTTTTTGTTTGTATTTTTTTTAGAACTGAAAACTGAAAAACTGATCGTTCTTACAAATTTCTTGCCTTATACATGTGTTCTGATCTCTGATCTTTTGGTAGAGAATAGGACATAAAATACATATTTTTCCTGAGATTTGGTACTGACAAACTACTTTTTGATGTTTCTGGTGATGTTTGATGCGGTGGTTGGAGCCGGTATGGAGGAGGCATGGTGGAGGTGACCATCTCGCCAGATTTGTTCTCGGCCGTTGGATCAGATCTGATCCAACGGCTGAGATACCCAGATGATCGGACGGCTCAGATGCATGCTCGAACGGGCGGGACTGCACCAGATGATGCCACGTAGCGTCTTGGTATCCAAAGAGTCGGCGCGTACGATACACGTGCGCGTGGGGAGTCTGATGGCCAGCACGTGGGCTTACGCGGCAGATGAGGAGTCATCTCCCTTTGATCGTGGCCGTTGGATCAAAATTTGATCCAGCGGCTCCTGGTTGGCTGTGCAGAAGGAAAACATTAGGGTTAGACATTTAGGGTTTTCATATATGGGATTTGGGTTTGGCCGGTTGGGCCGTGTAAACATAATTTTGGGTTATGTAATAAAATTGGACTGAACACTTAATTTATTTGGGTTTTAATATATGTTTATTGGCATTTAATTTAAATCAACATTAATAATAATAATAATAATATAATAATACATATAAATACACACTCAATCATACATACGTGTACATACATACATGCGAACACATATACGTGTATATACATACACATACAAACATACCTATTCATAAACAGACGTATACATAATACATTAATATACTCATACATCTCACACATTCATACAATCACATATACATACATACATATGCGCACACATACATTACATACATATTAGTCGTACGTACACAATATGTATAATATACATGCACTCACACATGTCACACACATCAATCACACATATATAATAAACAAATAAATAATATAATATATATACATGCAATAGTAATATATTAATTATTAGACTAATATAAATTAATACAATATTTATACAACAGATAAAAATGAGCGATTACACGTATCACTGGCAGGATCCCAAATCGAAATCTTAGAGAACCAATTGTACAGAGCAATATTTTTAAGAACTATTTGGCGTATATCCGCGCTGGAAAACATCAATAAAACCATTGACCCGGTAATATGCATTAAGGAAAAACCAACTAGCTCTGCCTCCTTCAATTCCCTAGCCAAATAGGCAATTTTCATCGGAGCTCGGCACCATGCCACAGCGCAACACTGAAGAATCTCTATCTTCCCATCGTCCTTTACACCCTGGGTACTCCAATTGTGACTCTACGCCTTTACATTATTCCCATTGATCATCAAACACTCTCCCCTCGTCGAGCCCATCCCTTCTTTGCGTCTCGAATACACATCACGCGTACCCCGCATTGCTAGCGCCACCCTTAATCTAGACCCATAAATCCATTTCCCATTTAGCCTCTCAATTGCCCTCAAAGCCCCTCCTCCGTTGACATGTGAACAAAATCAAATCTCGACCTTATGCACGTTCGTTTAGATGGAACAAAAACATCCACCACTTGTTCGTGACGATCAAACACTTGCCACACGCTCTGCTAATGCATTTGCTCTGAGTGATTGTCAACGAAAATGGTCCAACACCTGCGGCGGCTGCTTTCACTCACCATTTCTCTTTTACGGACTTTAAAGTTTTGCTAGGGTAGGAAGACAACCTCTTGACTGCAACTGGTCTTCAACAACGCTCGAGTCAGGGAAATTGTGTTTTTCAGAATGGGGGTTTGCTGTTCTCATATGTGGATATTAATATGAAAAATATCAGTTAATGAAAATCAAAACAAAAATTATTTAAGTAAAACTGAATCAAACAAAAATTAAACGAGTTGGAATCAACCAATTAACAGTTGGTCAAGTAGGATGAGACATTAGATCCTTTAAGTCGAATTATTTAAGAGCTCAGATTCTAACAATGAGGATGGAGTAAACTAAGTTGGAAAGGTTGTCCTATAATAAACATTATAAAATTAATATGAATTAATTGATTAATAAATTAAATATAGATGATTATAAAAAAATTAGACTCAAATTAAAATTTAAAATTAAATCCAAATACTTTTTGAGCTTGAAACCAAGCAGTTTTATTAATAAACAAAAAAACATAACCTTTCAAAAAATAATAAAAAAAAAAGAAAATGACAAATCCAAAAACAAAAATAAAGGGCAGCTCCAATTAGATTAGACACTTCCTCTTTGTACCACAACAAATCTCTAAAGTTCATTGTAGGAAAGGTCCCTGGGGAATTTTCAAAACATGAACTAGATGAAATCTCCACTAGAAAACTGAAAATACCTTTTGCGTCGGTTCCAAAGGTGTTGATCCGCTCTACTTCTGATTACATCGGCAAATAACCACAAAACGAGATAAAAATATCCATGACCACCGACAAACACAAATCAGAAACAAACGTCGTGAGAAACACCACGCAAGCATCAAGCGGCCGCAAAGGTATCAAATAAATGTGTCATGAGATAGAGACATGTCATAAGCCAGAGACGTGCCATAAAGGCAGAGAAAAACAAGCGCAACAAGATGTGCAAAAAGGACATAACCAAAATACATAGAATTTTATTAAATATTAAAAAAACTTAAAAAGGTAAAAATCAAAGCAATAAATAAAAAATTATAAAGAAGATAAAACACCGACGATCGATGACCAACGCCAACCAAAACAAAATAAGAAAAGGAGACAATGAGCTGAGTTGGGAGAAAACCTAGCGGCTAGGGTTTTGAGTTGGGAAATTAAATACAAATACTTTGAATATTTATAACTATGAAGAAATATTAATTAAATTTAAACGAACAAAAATCATCTACCTCTATTTAGTGTCTATATGTATGCTCCAACACTAAAAAACATAACCTTAAGCCTAACTCTAAATTATAAAATCTTAAAAATAAACCCTACATCCTAACCCTAACCATAAACCTTAATCTTAAATCTAATTTTTTAGTGTTTGAGCATAGATAAAACACCGAAAAAGGACATAAGATTTCTGTTCAATTCAAACACGTCTTTTCTTCTTGTTTTTCTTATTTATATATACGTCTCTTTTCTATGTATTTTTGAACAAGAAGAATATCTGGATTTCATTAAAAATAATATATATATATAGAAAATACAATAGGTCTAAATAAAAAATTTAGGGATCAAATTCATCAAGAAAACTCTTAATACATGTAATTCAAAGGGTGTGAAGAAAAAATACTGAATCTTTTCTTCTATATGTTGTTCATGTTTTATAGAAAACCCTATACGAAAATTTCTCAGTCTCTTCCAACTAGACACAATATTAATGTATATATTAATTAAGATCGAGAAAATTAATCTTACATATTGCTCCGTTAACGGTTCTATTTGCATCGGCAAAATACTACAAAAGATGATCTAACCATATTAGACCATCGACCTTCCATGATGAGTTGGTACGTCATGATGACCGCTACATGAATGTTAGACTACTATAAAGATAAACAAAAACAGTGTCACGAGACAGACGAACAATGAAAAAAAATCTAAAAAAATTATCATTTGAAACTTAAATTAAAAGAAATGATTAATAAAAAGTCAAACAATGACATTAAGTCTGCAGTCCGACTGTACACTTAACAGATTATTTTAGGATGTTAAAGTTAAGAATTTAAGTTTTAAATTTTATAATTTAAATAGAAAATATTGTATAAATTTATTTTATACAGTTTGTGCATCAAAATATAATATTAAAAGAATTAGATAAAATAAACTTTAGATAAAAGATCTAATGGCCAGGGTTTTTTTTTCTTCACCTCTTGAAAGATTAATCTTTTTCGATTCTTGAAGTCACTCTAATAAAGATCCATTTGTAATTCCATCATCCCTTTACTTTTCTAATTTGGTCGTCCTCTCTTCTTGTTCTGTTCTAAAGGCTACACCATTAAAA
Source organism: Hibiscus mutabilis (assembly GCA_019671005.1). Classification (NCBI taxonomy): domain Eukaryota; kingdom Viridiplantae; phylum Streptophyta; class Magnoliopsida; order Malvales; family Malvaceae; genus Hibiscus; species Hibiscus mutabilis. The sequence continues at coordinate 48,416,253 of CM033720.1, read as the reverse complement.
TGAGAAAAATTACACTGGAAAATAAAGTGTTCATGATTAACCATTATATTATAACAGTTAATATGTAAGTTATGTTCTTAGTAAAATTAGATAATAATGTATAAAGATAATGTGTTCATCTCATTATGTTCATCTTTTCATAATTAACCAAAATATTATAACAGTAAGCCATGAACACCCTCACAGAAAGAATTGATTCAATTATTAATAAGCAAAGAAAGAAAAACAAAACTCAATAACCTATAGATTTTAAACTGAACTAAAAAGACCAGAATCAAAAAAGGAGAGAGAAGTTCCAAAGAATAAAACAACACTTTAATTTCTGGGTTCAGTCTATATCCCAACTTAGATCACAAAAAACCTGATAATGAGATCCTGATAGTTACAGTTCCATGTTCCATGGCAAAGCTCAGGGTACAATGATGCCTACTGAAGTCTCAACTTTTAGCATGCATACGCCCACTTCCACAAATTATGACTCATGAGTAGATCCCAGCTTAATTCTCGGGATTGCTTTGAAACCATGTCCTCAAACATTTCTTCTAATCCAATGGTCTTTTTAAGACATGGGGATGGGGTTGTTTGTGTTTCACTTGCAACCCTTTTTATGGTAAATCCTGTTAGTAATCTCTCTAACTATTTTAGGCTCCATCATTGTTTCATGAAACTGGTTTTTAGGGCAATAGAGTATAGACCCTCTTTATAGGCTCTATCTCTTCACTTGTCTGAAACCAAAACCAAATCACTTGTCTTAAACTCAAAAGACTTTCCTTTTTTTTCAAAGTCACGAGACCCCACTCTCCCCCTTGTTGTTCTTTCAATTTATGAGAACTTTAAAAACTCAAAAGACTCCCCCTTTTTCTCCACATCTTCACTCAAACTAGTCCCCCTCTACATTGTGCAGTCTCAAACTGAAGTCTTGTAATCTTACAAAGCTTTAGTTATCTTCAATCTCAAGTATTGTTCACCTCATATTTTCCTGTCTTTCTCTGTCGGTACAATGTAGGTCTCCCCCTCTTCTTCAACCTCTACCTTTTTGTCTCTTTCACTTATAATTGTGGCCAAAGATTTAAATTGCGGTTGCGGCCACGTTTTCGATCACAGTGTTTTATCGTAGTTGTAGACATAGCAGATGTTATTGTGACCGTAACAGACTGTTATTTGAATCTCTGTGACGCTTGTTAGTTTTTGTAATTTGCAGGAGACCTGAGAAAAACCCATTAGACCTCAACAACTTGCCGGACGATTTTGCAAGGGATGGTAAAGTTGTCTTTGAGGAAGGCTCCTCCGGTATATTCACATTTCTCTTCACCTCTCTTTTTAGGGCAGACTAGCTTTTTTATTACAAGATTCGGGTAAAACTAGAGTAAGGGTTTAGGGCCAAGAATGGACTCATCGAAGTTGCTTTAATTTGTGTCTGAAAACAGGCTCTCGGAAAAAGAAAAGCAGCGATAAGGATGGGAAAGATGAGTGTGGGAAGGTCTATGAATGTAGGTTTTGTTCCCTAAAGTTCTGCAAATCTCAAGCTCTCGGGGGACACATGAACCGCCATCGCCAAGGCAAGTCATTTCACTTGTTTATTTTCTTCCACTTTTATGTTTTTTTACTACACACACTTAAGGAAGCGTCAAAGGTTGTTATGATGCAGCGTGGTCATGTCAATCTTGATGAAAACTGAGTTGGTTTTCGTTTTTTTTTTGCTGAATTTCTTGGCTGGTTTTCCGTGTTGGAAGACTTGGTTTTGATTTGATTTGATCTGCGTTTGTTGTTTGGTGAGTCAGAAAGGGAGACAGAGACACTGAACCGAGCTCGCCAGTTGGTCTTCAATAACGATAACTTGGCCACCCAAGGGCATCTTGGGTATGCTGTATGCACTTCAATATTCATTTCACTGTTTTCATCTTCAAAAACACTGACCAAACATGTTCCAATCATTGCAATTTGCAGCTGCCATCCGAGTTATGATCCAACATTGCCATTTAGATCAGTTTATCCACCAAGAATGTTCCCCGGTTCTGCATCGACGCTCATGCCGCCGCCGCAACCATATTTACATCCATCACCGTCACACCTCAACTCCTACCCCATTAATGATTACTATGTAGGACATATCCTCGGTCCACAAGACTCAAACTACACCTGCATCCGGGCTCCTGTCGGACACGGATTCGGACCGAGCCTGAGTCAGGGCGGAAGAAACGTATCACTGAGCAACTACCAGGATAGGAGCTATGCAGGAGAGACACAACAGCACTTGGAGAATCCTTCAGCCATAAATCGATTTTACGACCGGTTCTAACCATAAATTTAAATTGCGGTCATTGCAGATATTGTGATAATATTACAGACATAACGGTTGCTAATGGCTATTTAAATCCCTGGTTGTAACTTCTAAAGATTGTTTAATCTTTTTTTCTTCCACTTCCAAAAAACTTTGATTATGTTTATGAAGTATATTAACTGCCTTGACACGCTACCCAGAGAAAGAGAGAGACATAACAAACTGACAAATGGGGACATGCAAGGAAGGAGAGAAGGAAAGGTTTTTGGTTTATGTACAGGGATTGGGGCAGCTTTTTGTAGCTTTGGACACTCTCAGCTAGTTTGGCTGTGTTGTGTTGTGTCCCCAAGCCAAACTGTAAGAAATGGGGACTAAAGCTGGGGAGGTGGGACAAGTTAGATATGAACAGAAAGTTTCAAACCCCCCTTTTTACATTTGGAATTTTCTTTTTCTTGCATGGCAATTGAATCTTTCTTATTTACAAATAACCCCTTGTTATTGCAATGTTTCCCACTTTATTTGTCTGTTTTTCCTTGTTGCACTCATGATCCGACCTGTTGGAGTGGGGCTGCTGGCTGGCCATCTTTATTTGGGATTGTCTTGATTTTTGGGACATGTATGGTTGCATCATGTTAGCACAATACGGGTAATGACCTAGAGAGAAAACACTTGATTTAATTAAACCCTTTTTATTTGCTGAGAGTTTCCTGACCAGAAACAATCAAATCTGTGAAGAAAATGTCTGATATTCAGCACTGAATTTCCTCGGTACTGCCCTAACTCAGTTGTTGAATTCCCTACCTTTGCTTAAATTCATAAACCATTCTCCTTTTCTTCATTACTGTAAGATGCAGCAGAAATCTAAATAATTAGTAAAGATAAATTGAAGCAAACCAGGTATCTGCTTGCTAGCTTTTATGTCGAACACTACACAAGCCTTAAGCTCAAACGTTCGTTTATGTTTGTTTATTAAGTTAAATAAACGAGTATGAACAAAATTTTTATGTTCGTTTAATAAACGAACGAACACGAACAAAGGTGTCTTCTGTTCGTTTATGTTCACGAACAAGCTTGTTTATAAGCTTGTATATAGACTCGTTTATAAGCTTGTTTATAGGATAAAATGCTTGTGCATGTATCTAAATACTACTTTGTTGTTGCTATGGATGTTATTTAAGTTCATGTTGAAATGTAAGTTTTATTTTGTTGCTTTTGTTTTATTTATTGTTAATTTAGTTAATATTTCTGAACATATAAAAGAACATGTTCGCGAACAAATAAACGAACACGTTCGCAAACACCTAAACGAACACGTTTACGAACACTTAAACGAACACGTTTGTGAACACTAAACAAACGAACACAAACACCTTCAAAAATAAATAAACGAACACAATATTAAAATTTTAAATGAACATGAACCGAACATAAACACCTTTAAAAATAAACAAACGAACACGAACATAGTCTTGTTCGTTCAGGCTCGGTTCATTTACACCCCTAGTCAAATGGCATCCTTAACGGTTACGAGTATCGCGGTTTCGAGCAGTGCCGCTACCACTATATAGCCCTAGTAACACTTGTGTCAGTGTGTCTTGTCTAGAGAGTGAATCTACTGTATAATGTTTAATTACAGTAAGTAGGGGTGAGTGTTCGATCGAGTCGAGTCAAAAAATTTTGAGTTATTCGAGTTGACGCGTCATATTTTACAACTCAAACTTAATTTGATTTTTTTTAGATTCGAGTCGAGTTTATAAAATTGAAGTCGAGTCGAGTTTTCAAGTTCCTATACAAATTTAATTGTAATTGTTTATCATGTTATAGTACAGTTTGGTTCCAATTTAAACGATTTTCTCTAATCATATGAGAAATGCATATATATTTCTTCATATTATTTTTCACGATGTATAAGTAAGATTTGTAATGTTAATTAATAAAAAAGTATCATCTAAAATTTTAATATATATTTATAATATTTTTTAAATATGGAACTTTTGGGGATAAAGTATTGATGAGAGTATAAATGAGTCAATGAATTGATGTGAAGAAAAAACTTTACAAAAAAATCAGTTGAATGATCATATTGAATAAAATGTAAAGTTAAAGGACTAAATTGCAAAAAGAATATATTTGTTAAAAATAGGAATTGAAGTTATATAGATATTATATGTGGTTTAATTTTGGTCAAAATAGACTTAAAACGAAAGAGGAATTGAAGAAATGGGAAATCATTCAAAGTTGAGGGGTTAAATTGCAAAAGTAGAAAATTTAATTTAAAAATATGAATTGAAGCTAAATAGGTATTATATAGTGGTTTAGGAGCATGTGGTTTAAATTTGGTCAAAATTTGACTTAAACGAATGAGAGATTGAAGAAATGAGAAAATCATACAAAGTTATGGGGATAAATTGAAATATATATATATATATATATATAATTTATTTTCAAAAATATGAATTGAAGCTAAATAAGTATTCTACATTGGTTTAGGAATATGTGGGTCAAATTTGATCAAAAATGGACTAAAAATGAAGGAGGAATTGAAGAAAAATGAAACCATGGACTATATTGCAAAACTATAAATTTTGGTTTTTTAGGTTTTTCAATTTTTAGAGTTGGGAAAATTTCAACTCGACTCGAACTCGAAATTTTTTCAAATTGACTCAAATAACTCAAAATTGAAAAAAAAATAATTTTTTCGAGTCAACTTTTGCTCACCCCTGACAGTAAGGGATTCAATCTACCTATCGTACGTCATATTATTGCAATAAAAATGTTTTATGAATGAATTGGTCCCCAAAGTATATCTCTTTTCCCACTCTGTTCATTAAACATTTTTTGGTCATTAAACGATTTAGTCGGTTATGGTTAAATGATAATGGATTGAGAAGATACTTTAAGTCCCTATGGAGCAAGAAAATTTTAAAGGACCAAAATGAGAAAAAAAACTCGATATACTTTATAGATCAATTCATACATCCAACCAAATAAAAATAACTGTAAATTAAAAAAAGTATTCAATTTAAATCACATGTTAGAATGATGAAGAAACTTGCTATAAGTAATATTTTCATTTTTCATGCAATGTATTTATTTATAAGGACTAAGAAACATGCTAACTTTAGCGTGTTATTATAGGGGAAAATTATACACATATAGTATAAAATTTAGACTTCACATGGACTATCGGATTAAATTTGGATACACGGTTTACGTTCGTGGATAGTTTCTCATGATGTTCGGTTCTGATTTGCGGTTCTCGGTAGTCTTTCAATAGCTTAATCCTTTTTTGGTTCGTTTACCGATGTAGTCAGATTTGTTTGTATCATTTTTCGTTCGAGTCTTTTGGTTGGATTTTTAACCTTTTCCATGTGTGGCCCTTGTATGATCTAAAGTGGCTAGTGTCAATGTTATAGGAAAATGTCCAAATTATGTATTTAGCTTACAATGATAATTGTAAACTCTTATTTTAATTTTGGATATTTTTTTCTTCTTAATAAAACTAGCAGTTTCTATTAAAAAAACAACTATTACTGTTCGGATGTCATATGTGCTATTTAGGATTTAGGAATTAAGATAACATTCAAATAGACATAATTGTAGAATCTAAATTTTACTCTTTTTGTGTATCAAATAATTAGACTTCACGACCATGACTATTAGGATCTCATGTCCTAACTTTTTTTTGAAAAAGACTAGATTTCATTAACAATAAGAAAATGTACAACAAAACACACACTCAAACATCAAGAGAAACTTGGAGAATATGTCCACCAAGAATTCATATAGAAAGAAATATAAAACAAGAAAAAACAAATGGCGTGAAGAAAAAACAAAACATTCCCTTAAATATGACATTCATCTTTCATAGATCTCAACAATTATCATTAAAATCTCATTGTCTCTATCCAACTTGACTCTTAAATAATAATGTAGGAGTGACTATGGACAGAATTAATCTTGTAGACTGCTTCATAATTATGATTACATCGACAAATTACCACAAAAGGAATCTAACCATACTAGATTGTTGATCTTCCCTAATCAGGGTTGTGTGCCTTTATGATCGCTACACGAACGCTAAACTACCACACAAGTAGATGAGAATTGTTTCACAAAGTAAAAAAATGTGTCACAAAGACAAATAAAATAAATGCAACAAGATGTACGAAGAGGATGAATCCAAGACAGATGAAAATCTTTATTGAAAACTAAAAATAAAAAAATAAAAAAGATCATCAGTAGTCGGCAACCAACACAAAATTAGTGGCGCCGCTAGTAGCATAAAAGGGATAAACTAAAGAGTACGACAAAGAAGAAAGAAAAGATGAGTGCTAGGGCAAAAGTTTGTTACTTATGACTAAATATGAAGTAAATGTTAGTTAATATTGTCATGTTGTGTTATATTTAAGGTTTAGGATTTAAGATTTATTGTGTAGACTTTAAGATTTAGGACAAATGTCATTTAAATAAGCATGGTAGTGGAGTCCAAATTTTACGAAATTTATGTATCAAGTAATTTTTCTTAATGAAATCTATTAATTGGTCGTATGACCGGAGATGCTAAGATTGTCCCACTTTATGTGAACTCGTATCTCGATATTTGTCTTGAGAATATAAATATCTCTTCACTTAAACAAAACAAATAAGTTTCCTTATTCATATATACATACACTATTATTATTAAAAAAAAAAGGCCTTGATTCTTGAGGTTGCATAAATTAATCCTAAATGAAATCCAATGAGATCCGGGAAATCTTTATATTGAGCAAGAGATCTGGGAAATCCTGAACACCATTTTTTACAGCAGTAAAATCCGGTATGTTTTTAGATATGGAAATCGTACATAGTCCTTGTAGAACTCAAAGTTAAAAAAGTAGCACACTTGTTCTTCCCACTTCAATTAATAAGGGCTTCATTTCTTTCCATTAAATAGTGTACTGCTCACTTAATAATGCCTTAGTTTCAAAAGTAACAAAACAACAAACCCTAGCAACTGAACTAGAGAGCCTAAACAGCTAACGTGTTAACCTGCAGGCACAATTTAATGCAGGCAGCGCCTTGAAAAACAACATTTAAGACAAACAGATTAACATAAATATTATTTAATAAATCAAGAGTTTCAGGTGTTTGAGATTGCAAAGATTTATTATTACAAGATTGAAAGGATGTTGGGTAGATAAAAACAGTATTATCAGGTTCAAAAGACAGGCAGTTAAACAAAACACAAAGTGAGGCTAACCCTAGGTAGCTACCCACTCAAAGCAATAGGTTTTAAGCAGAAGAGACTGCAGAAACTGCCCACCACTCCTTTGCATTTCATAATTCAGATTTAACTCTCTCTCTCGATTGAGCTTAGGGGAAGACATGGAATTATCCTATAGAGAAAAGGAAAGGAAAACAGAGAGAGAAAGAGAGATTACTACATCTTGGATCATACCTTTTTCCCGTTTAAACTTTAAAATTATTAGAGTTGTGATTCAATTCTTTTTGGTTCGGCCTGAATATTAATCAAGAAGTAGTGGCAAAAGTAGGAGTATGCTCAGGTGGACTCCGTTTTATCAGTACAGTTGTATAATTAAAAATAATAATTTTAATTTGTTGTCAATTTTTTGGTTAACTGTTTGAAAAAATCGTAATCATCCCGCCGTTAATTTTATCAATACTATTATCGTACTGTTTTGGTCTAATTTTACCGATACAATTATCTATTATTTAGTCTAATTTTTTGACACGGTATAGTAGTTCGGGCTTTTATGAACACTCATGCGTATAACCAAATAAAGATAGTTTAATTTCCTTTACTCTTCTTTCTACAACTTATTTTATGTTGAAGGATGTCGAACCCTTAAACTTTTGAAGAAAAAAATAGCTGTTTGAAGCCTTAAATTTTAAAAAAATTAATTAAGCCCTTAATTTTTTTTGCACCTAATTAAGTCCTTTAAGCAATAAATTAAATCCTTTGATCAATTTTGACCATCAATTTTTAATAAATTTTTTGTGATATTACTACCACGTGACACACTACAGTTCTGTCATATAAGATTTATATAATTTTTTTGACATGGAACGAGCCATGGCCTAAATAGTCCCGTTTTAATAAAAGTTATTGAATCCGTTAAAAGAAGTGATGGATTAAAGTGTGAAAAACATAGAAGTAGTAGCAGTGAATTTTATTTTACTTTTTATTAAAAAAATGTTCTCGTGATGTTTTGATACATAAAATTACAGATAACACAACTATCTATTTTTTATATCAAGTAAAGAAGTATTATACTCGTAAGTCAAATGTCGGAATTTGAACCTACACAAAATATGAATATGAGTATCTTTGAACACTGAACTAATTAATGATTCTCAACTAACTATTTATTGGTTACGAAGTTTAATGTCCTTCCCTAATGTTTTTTTTAGAATAATGTCATGGGTAATGTTAGAAATTACCCAAAAGAAATTATCAATTTTGATTCTCTTCCTATCTTATGCATATCAGGTAAACTCTTTGTCATTCAAAGGTAAATTAAAACATAAGCAACCTTAATAGCACTTGGTGGAAAAAAATCTTCCGCCTCTTTTTTACTCAAACACTAAAACATATTAAATTTTAAATTTTAACCTTAAATGCTCAATCATAAACCCTATACCTTACACTTAATTTTATAAGCCCTAACCCTAAGCCATAATCATAAACCCTAAACTTAATTTTTTTAATGATAGAGCATAAGTAAGGGCACCGAAAAGGGACATATTTTTTACTCGCAATTGTAAAACTTAAAAGTAGGTTTGGCTAGGGGTATTCAAAACCGGCCCAATTGGTACCCAGAAGCCCAATAAACTCATAATGCAAGTTAAAAAAGTGAAAGAGAAGATAAAACATAGTCATAATATACTAGTCATATTGGACTTATTGGGCTTCTCGATACTTATTGGGCCAATTTTGAATACTCCTAGATTTGGCTTGGGGTGCATTGGTGAAAAATAATTCACATGGATTCCCAAGGACATATTTAAGGACAACGATGCTAAAAGGAAGACGCCCCCGCTGTACCCTAAAAGAACCGATGAGGATAACATCTAAAACCCAAAAGGTATGACTCTAAGGTTTTATATTTTGTAGAACAAAACCCTTTCCCCCCACTCTCCGTTTGAGACCAATGAAAAGCGAAATTTCATGGCCAACAATCAATTGTTCTAGTAGAATGAGGTATTAGATTCCTTGAGCATAGTCAGAGATTCAAATCCTGGCTTGTGAACGAAAAAAACTGGATTAGAAGGGTCGTTTCCATTTGGATCTTTGCAAAACTCGATTCAGATTAATCGTTTAATAAATCTGAGAATGTTTAAACCAAAAGTAAATTAAAACCCCATTCCCACTATTGTTTCACTAAAAGGAACGTGGGCAAACATATATCCTTTATCCATTGGAATGACTGTTGAGGCACTGTAGCTCTACCACCTCTCTCGTTCCCGGACCACATGCAGAGGATCTTTGTCAACCCCCTCCAGTCCCGTACCTTTCTCGAATATATTTCGGGATTGCACCAGAGACAGAGACATTGATTTGTGAGATTCTAGGCCTTCCTTGGGGATGTATAGGGGTAGAGTAGGACTACACTAAAAAAGTTGCATTCAACTGTCAATATTGCAATAGGATAGATGGATGCAAACACAAAGCCATTGGGGGCAGAGAAAAGCATGCAGTCGGCTGATTCATGCCAATAACGAGTGAGAGGAAATGTTTAAAGCTGCTGCATGGCTGATTGGCTCATTGGATATATATATATATATATATATATATATATATATATATATATATTATGTTTTAACCACATGTATTCGACTCATTTTATTGATTAATTCTGATCGGATACTACATAAACTCATTATGGGAAGCGATTCTTACAACTCAGGTTTCTTCCACCATTCGAACCCTCAGGGTCACAGCACCCCATCCAGGTTTTTCTTTTTCTTTTATTTCAACAATTTAAAGTGAATTATATGGATTATATCACATTTGGCACTTGTACTTTTAAAATGTCCAATGCGGTACCTATTATGACAAAATATTCAATATAGCATCTTCACTTTTAAGGGTGAAATAAAAAATTAATAAAACATTGAGGACTAATCATGTTACTATACCTTATGTAAATAGATTTTTTTAAGAAATAAATACCACGTGTCAAAATTTGACTAGTTTAAGGGGTCTAAGTCAGATTCTGTCACGAAAATGGGTAAACCCATTAACAGTAAAAAAGTTCGTGTATGAAACTAAGAATGAAAAAAATAAATGTACGGCATTGAAGAATTGGGTATAGTTCATGTATCAAAGTAGCATCTAACCCTCCTAAACTATAACATCTTTTACCGTAGTTTTTTTATCCCTGCATTGCTCAGTTGTTGTGTCTTACTTATCCATTACTTTTTTAATATATAGTGTGATCACATGATAGTATCTGTTCATATTTTTTCATAACCCTTTGGAAACGCACACCATACACACAGGTACTCGAACCGAAATCTCCTATAATGAATATAATCCATTTACTTTTAGGTATTAAATATATGTAACCACATAACTTTGTACTTGGCACACCGATTGATAACATGCTTTAATAGCCTGCAAGCTGCCAATGCAACTAAGATTTTCCCAAGGATTATTTTAGGAACCTAAACTCATTGCTTCCTAATTAGGCTCTCTTTCTTTTATTCTTTCTATTGTACTCAAATGGATCAATATAATTTACTTTTGGACTTGAATCAACCATTCATTAGAGTACAATAGAAAGAATTCAACCACTTAACAATTGGACTTGAATTTTCAAATTAAAAAGTTATAGGGATTAAATTGAAATTATACAAAAAATACAATCTCATAAATGTTATAATAACAATGATAGTAGCCGAATTAATGCTCGATCGAGAATTGTTTTAGATCTATTCGTACTTGAAAAAATTTGAAGTATTCCGAGTGAGCTTTTACGGGCTCTATAATGGAGGGCTGATTCCCTTCCGCGCCCAACCCAATAAAAGTTTGAGAGATTATTCGTATACTTTAAAATAAAATAAAATAAAAACTAAATAAGCATCAAATAAGATCATGAATTTTAAAAATAGCTAAATATATATTTTTCTCATTTTGATCTCCAATTAAGCTAGTATAATTAATTAATTAGACATCATTCAATTGGAAAAATGTTAAAATGTCTTTTTTAATAATAAATATTATTATAATGATACCTTTGTTTTCTTAATCAACTTAATTTTATTTAAAAAAATTAAAAATAATTTTCAAAGTCTCCATGAGTTCCTATCTACAATTAATATTATTATTCAAGATAAACATCATTGGTCACTAAACTATTTTTATTTTTCGTTTTGGTCATTAAATTATTATTTTTAGTAAAATCGTCACTAACGCTATATTTTTTTTATGTTGGTCACTAATGTTATTTTTTTCCTGTTTTGGTCACTAATCTATTGCTTCGTTCCTGTTTTAGTCACCAAACTATTGGTTTTTCCGTGAGTTTTTTAAAGGTGGGTGAACAAAATAAGAAAAAAAGTAATATTAGTGACGATTTTTTCAAAAAATAGTTTAGTGACCAAAACAGCAAAGCGGGAATAGTTTAATGACCAATAGTGTTGTTTACCCTATTATTTATCTAAGTACTAATTTTTAAAAACATATAATTTTTAATTTAATTTAGTAATATAAGGAAAAGTGAAAGGTATTTTGGTCAATTTAAAAGGTTCTTCAAACGCTTGCTTTTATATACACTAGATTCTTTAACACGTGTGTTGCTCGTGTATACACACGTTTAGTGGGAACTGGGCCTTTTGAGTTGCTATTGCCCACGGTTCAATGTCGTCTACTTCAGCAAAAACTTCAAACTTAACCGACACTATTTGTATACCATTACACTTGAACCCGGAATCAAATTTACTGAATATCACCCCCCAAAAAGGAAAGCTAATGTGTCGTGTCAACATTTTCTAACGGCTGTTAACGAGAGTGACAATAATGAAAGCGGATTAAAAGTCAATGACTATATCACAAGTTTTAAGAGTTTAGTGATCAAAATGAAAACGTTCTAAACCTTTGGTGACTACTTATGTAGTTTACCCAAAATAGAATAAAAGGAAAACAGCCTTGCCAACTCTCTAAACCCCGCGCGTGAGTTGTATTGATGCGATACACGTTCCTACACAACTAGCAAATATTATTCTAATGCATGGTTCCGGTAACAGACAACCTAATCATGTTGTTTCTACTTTAGGAAATGAGCCGACAACCAAGTGAACAAATAAACAGTTCCAAGAAGACAAAACAAGTAACAAAAGTATTGAAATTAGGCTGAAAACGTTATTAATAAAGGCAATTAGAAATACATGCTAATTAGAGAACAATAGTTTTCAGAACCCAACAAATAGTTTTAATAGAAAAGATAATTATATTCTTCTTAAGAAGTTTGGGTTTGTGCAGCTTTGTATGTAAAAGTATGTATTTTATTGAAAAGTCAAAAAAATATGATCATATATTACCTTATAATTATCTTAAAACTATTATAAAATAATAGTTTTTTTTACAAACTTGTAGTGTATTTTGATTATATTTTTTTTTTATCTATGTTTGGCAATTAGCGGATAGCTTATAGCTGATAGCGAATTACATTAGCTGACAGCTTATTGTTGATTGCATTAATTGATTTAACGAGCGAATTATATTAGCTGATTGTATAAAGGTGCTTGGTAAAATTAATTGATAATTGATAGTTGTTTGATTGTATAAACAAGCAAAATGACCTATAAGGACTTGATTATATTCGATAATTGTTTAAATAGTTTATTAGTTATCAATATTTGTATCTATTAATATTAATTAGATTATAAAAAATAATATTTTTAATATAACATTACTAAGTATATTTGAAGGATTTATATATTAATTTATTATTTATATAATTATTTTTAATACAATTTAATTAATTATTAAATTTAAATACAAATATAAATGTGTGAGAATAGAAAAGAAAAAAATATTAGTTTACAAATGACACAATATAAATACGAGATGGTGAAAAATTAAAATAATATTAGTTTACAAATATCACAATGTAAATACGTGAGGGTGAAAAATTAAAATAGAAAAGGTTAAATTTAGGTTATTTGGATATTTTTGATAATTGTTACGGGTAAAAGAGTCTTTATAACTTTAATGTCAAAACATATAATTTCAAAAAACTCCTATTAGCATCTTTTCAAAATTAGAGGTTTCACTTCAATCCGCTACTTCAATATGCTATTCACCAAGCATCTAAATTAGCAGTTTTAACCGGTCAAATCTCTAATTTTAGCTCAAACCTCTATTTTTGGCCCAAATAACTATTTACCAAACATGGCGTGTTTCTTGTATTACAATTTGCTATCATTATCATAATATTTAAGATAAAAACTTAAATTTACATATTTTATATCAATAAAAATAGTAATTACAATCTATAAATTATAAAATAAATCAAAATTTAATTATTTAGGTTATAAGTACTATTTTATTAAATAATGTTTTTTTTAAATATACTTAAAGTTAAGTCCTAGTCATTCCGGATTACTTCACGTTAGAACATTTTAGGTTCAAGTTGTTGGCTTTTGATGGTCGAATCCTACTAAATTCAACAAAAATCAAATTAAATTTTGGATTCAAATCAAAATCGGCATGTCGACAAACAATGGACCAGTTACAAACCCTCTAAAAAATGTCAATGTAGAACCCAATTATTCTTTTAATGGTCAAATGTTGAGATTTGACCAAAAAGGAGAACGTAATACAACTATCATATTAGTTACTTCTTGAGCAAAGCACTGATGTTATTGCAAAAGGGACATGTAGCTACCAAACTTTGAACGTTGGTCCCAAAATCAATAACAATTAACACACTCGTGTGGTGCTCACCACCACAGGCCAACAACCCTGATTCCAAATCCGCTGTCCGGAGGCCAAGACATAGCTGTCCTTTAGGGTTTGCCGACGCACGGTGGCCCAAAAATATTCCAACTTGTGCTATTACGGAAGATCTTGAAAAAATGGCAAACCATGCAGCAAATTTTTCAAAACTGCCCAAAGCCATGTACAAAAGTGATATTGTCAATGGGCAGGCAGCAGTACTCGTTGAGTGAGATGAGTTTAGAAATTGTGGTGGTTTGGCCGGCTCGAAAGAGATGATGATGGTCATGCAGTGATGGACCGAGGGGGCTGGGGAACGGTTGCTCCCTGAAAATTTAAAATTCGTATATGATTTAAAATTTTTATATGTATTTTTATTGAATATATATTTTCACCCCCTAAAATTTTATAGGTTCGCACCTAATATAAAATTTTGCGTCCGTCATGAGTGGTCGGTAGAGAAAAAAGGGCTGCACACTAAGACTAAGAAAAGTGGGAAGAATTGATGAAAAATCATGAAGATGATATGTATTTATGGTGTTCATTGAATAATTGGATGTTTAGTTGATTTAGTCAATTCTAATACAATCTTTTACAAATTTCATGTTGCTTTCCTTTGGTAATTTTTTTCTCTATCACAACCTTAACCAATCCGTTAGGTTTGTTGAAACAGATACGACACGAAATATGAGTACAACACGAGACAAATACGACCGCATGATAACATTTTTTCTTATCAAAATTAAAATATTTTTGTCAATCAAATTAAATGTTTAATATTGATAAGGGTTTGTTAATAATTTTATTAAATAAAAATAGTTAAATCTTTTTGAAACTCAAATCTAAGTAATTGTTAAAAGCTCAACCTGAACTCCACCAAATTCCTTAATATGTCAAAGTTCCTCTTTTTATTTATCAATATTGAAATTCCCAAAAATTAATTTGTTATAGGCTCCACCTTAAGCCCAAGCCCAAATATAATAATAAAAAGCCCTAATGAAGTTAATCCTCATCATTCTTTCTAGGGTAAATGTACATTTTTTTTTTACTTTAACTTGGCCTCAGGTTGCAACTTAGTACCCAAGTATTTTTCTTAGGTTCAACTAGGTACATAAAACTTGACTTCAATGTTTAATTTGGTATTGTAACTTTTTTGTGTCAATTAGGTACTTGAACGTGGTTTTTAGGTTCAAATTTATACATGAACTCGGCTCTATGACTTTTTTTTTTTTGAAAAAGGCTCTATGATTCAAATTAGTTCAAATAAATCATTTATTGTAAGTACCAGTTTGAATAAAAAAGTTGAGTTCATACACCAATTTGAACTAACAAGCCAAGTTCAAATACCAAAATATGTTTTTTTCTTAGATCACCCTTCTTAGTTTGTGTATGTGATTAAAATAAAACTTTCATGTCCCCTTTTAAAAATCTACCATACTGAATTAATTTACCGAAGTTTGAAACTTTTCATATGCTTTCAATCTGCACTCAATGGAATACACTAAACTCATTAGTTCAACTTCGATAATCTATCTCTTTTCTGATTCTCTGGACTATAGGCCTCTCGTCTGATAATCGGGTGATCAAATAAAGAACAACTCTGTTACCTTCTCATATAACGATTTATTGAAATATCGAATCGTAATGGGAACCCGTTGTTTCCCGGAACACCATGGCAGTGTTATGCTTTGCCATATACATGCTTTTGCCTTTAGCATCTTTTGGTAGTTCTGTATTACTGAGCTTTTTTCAAAGGTCACGCTGTTATTTTACCATTGCAAGTTAAAAATGTTTTTAATATGGTGCAGTTATCGACATCAGTAGCGAGAGTTCTTCCGGCATTGCTTGCGGAGTACGATACAGTGTAATTAGGGGGCATGTATGTCTATCTGAGTCTGAAACTCGTTTTGTAACGTGTATTAATAAATATTGTCATGTTAAATGACTAATTTCTGAACTTGCATTTTAAATTCAAAATTTATTTTATGGTTTTAAATGGTTTGACAATTTATTTTATCTGAAATTTTATTGCGGGTCAGTTCGGTGATCAGAATATGACACCTTAGATTGGATCGGGCAACCCATATCAGTCTGGTGTTACATATGAAATTGGACCAAAAGATGGAGTTTAATTTGAACCAATAAATCAAGCTCTAGTATACAATTGGACCAAAAATACTTTAGGTACCCAACTGAACCTTAAATCAAAATTTAAATTTAGGTGCCTAATTAAAGCAAAAAAGTTCAAGTATCAAATTGCATTTGAAGTCAAGTTTAGACACCAAAATATATATATTTACCCTATGTATTTTCTTAGATCACCCTTCTTCTTCGTGTGTATGTGTGTTTGCTGCCATAAATTTTCTTAAACACCTTTCCTTTTCTTGTTTTCAAACGTATTTAATTGTATCCGGACCATTTTCAGTTTGATTTTTGTTCTTTCTTTTCGTCTTAATGTGCTGATACGTATTCAAGTATATTTCTTTTGTTTCTTCACTAGTATCTAACTCATTGGTCGACTAATCCTGATCGAATTTTACAGAGGTCCATTAAGGAGGTGACTCTCCCAATCTAATTTTCTCCATTCATAACGCCAAAATTCGAATCATTGGCATTGTTTAAAGAACATAACGTCTCATCTCGCTAAATCAACTAATTGTTGATCGTATTCGAGTAGGTTGATGCGTTTGTGTCCAGCATCAATATAAAACATTAAAAAGTAAATTCTTAGACGTACCCATGCTTCATTAAATATAAATAAATACCATGATAATTAAAGTTTCTAAATGTGACGTTGATAGAAAGTGTTTATGAGATTAAATTAAATTTTCCAAATTAAATTAAATCGAGTCAAATTTAATACATTATTTTGGTCAAAGTAAAGTTATATCTACTTAGTATCTTTCCCTTTCGCTATCTGATATAGAAAGGTTTGTTTGTATAATTCAAAAGTTAAAATCATTTTACTGTGAACAAACGTAATGGATAGAACTTTTCGTCAAGCACAAGAAAGTAAATTCTATTCTGACCCTTCAAATTTACACATTTTTAATAAATGAATTTTAACAAAACCATCAATATCTAATAACAATTTTAACCTTCATTATAAGTTATAACATTCACTCCAAAAACTTAAATAAAATCTGAATTGAGTTCGAGCTTGAGTAATTTTTAACTAGCCTGAATAATCTGAATTCGACTCGACTCGTTAAAAACTTGAGCCGAGTTCGAGCTTGAGTCGAGTTCAATCAAGTCGAGTGTTAATCAAGCTTTGACCGAGTCAAACACTAATACCTCACGATTTGTCTAGTCTCATTTAAAGCCCTATTAGGAAAAAAAAACTTTGATACACAATTTGTGTAGATCTTGTTAATTTTAGGGTATGGGTGTTAGTTTAGAGGTTTAGGTTGTTGGGTTTATAATTTAGGGTTTATGACTTATGTTTAGTGTTTGTGTTTTAGGGTTTTAGGTTTAGGAATTTAGATTTTAAATTTAAAATTAAAAAATCTAGTATATTATATTTTCGAGTAGCTCACAAGCTTTTCGAGTAATTCGCAAGTTTTTTGAGTCGAATATCGAGTAGCTCGACTTGGCTCGCTAAGAACTCAAGACGAGTTCGAGCTCGAATTGAGTCCAATCGAATCAAATCGAATCGATTGTTGATCGAGTCAAACTCGAATAGCTCGTAGTCTCTTCTAATTTACAACCCTAAATCTGACCATCATCATTTTTTTTATTTTTTTTCAATCATAATATTACCTTACTTTTGCCCTAAATTGTCCCCGCTGGTTTGTGGACTGAAATGTGTATATGTTTAGTGATGCATGCGTGGGGTGTGCTTGAGATTTGACGAACACCTACCAATAGGATGACTTTTCCTACTTATTGATTTTGACAAAAAGCTTTAGAAATTTGACAAATCTCATCAACTTCTTGCCTTGTATTATACAATCATTCAAAGATGAGACTCCACAATTACTTTTTTTTTTGGGTTTAATCAGCACTATACACCTATAGTTATCCATTATTATCATTTTTACTCTTTTAAAGATTCTCTTTTATCAGTTTGACCCATAAAGTTATGCATTTTTAAAACAATTAATCCATTATCCATCTCTATTTTAAAAATTAATGAACCAATTAAAATATGTCGCGTGACCTAAATATATTACTAAACGATAAACAACCTTGAAATCCAATAGGTTGAATTAGTTTTTCTTTTGTATTTCAGCTTTTTCTAATATTAATTTAGCATAAAATATAAATTCCTCCAAAAATTAACAAATATATAAAGTTTGTCCCTTTTGGGGGGATTTATTTTGTTTTTTTTTTGGAAAATAAAGGGTTGGATTTAAATGAAATTTTCCTGGCGGGCTTTGATAGGGTAATTCATTTTTAACAGACCTAGATGGTGAGTTAACTATGTTAAAAATTTGCAACTTCATGAGCGAAATTGATAGAAAAAATCCTTTGAAAGGATCAAATGATAAAAATGGACAACTTCAAAGGTATAACATGTGTTTAACCATTTTTAATGTCTATAATAACTTTTTCTTCCTCGGATTGCTTTTTCCAATTTTCATTCGTTTGATCGGGTCGATAAGCAGTTGTCCATTGTCACTATCTATATCTGTTCCATCAATCACATCTATAAGCACAAATTACAATCTGCTAATAATCCATTTTTTTCTATTTTTACTTCTAATTATTTTTTAAAAATATTACTTTTTAAGTTACAAAAAGGATAAACTACATCACAAGTAACTCAAGTATTAATAAGGTTAGAAATGGGTCGTTGAATTTTATAAAGTTATAAACGAGTTAATCAATTACCGATTGTAACAAACAAGCATGGGCGAAGCTACGTGAGAATATTAGGATGCAAATGACCCCACTCAAAAGCACCTACTGTATAGAAATATTAGAATTGTATCACAGTTTTATACATGAAACATTAAAGTTGACCATACTGTTAACAATATCTAGAGGAGGTAGTTAAAGCTCTCAATTGACATCTTTCCCTTCTCCTAGGTCGTGGGTTCAAGACCTAGTAGGAGCAAAATTCTCCTTTTTCCTCCCCTAGATAGAAATTGTTCAAAAAAATTGACCACTTAATTTGTTAGGGTATGGGGTCAACAATACTTATTGTAGTGGTATGAGAAATATACCCCATTTTGACACTACTATATGAAAATCATGGCTCCGCCACTGCAAACAAGTCACTTTATCGTTAATTGTGTAATAGAAAACTTTTTTTTGTTAGAATTGAGTGATCTTATTTTTATAAATGACAAATAGAGTAAACTAATTGAAACGATCAATAAATAGAGTGACTTGATTATAACTAAAAATTTAACGTATGTCACACACTTAAAGGTTGAGTGACTTGTTTGTTACAATCAATAAATAGAGCAACTTGTTTGTAAATTTTTAAAATTTGATGCCTTTTGTAATCGTACTAATAATTGAGTGAGTTGTTGTGTCATTTACCCCAAAAACTTTAGGTTGAACTACACCATTAGTCACTAAACTTAAGGTGTTGTCTGTTTTGATCATTGAGCTATAAAAATTTTCAACGTTGGCACTATATTTTTTAAAATTGCTTTTTATCACTACATCGTTAAAAACATTAATAGCATCATAATGTGACTATTGACCTTGCTTGGCAATTAGCAGATAACTGATAGCTAACAAAGGATTACATTAGCTGATAGCGGATAGCTGATTGCATTAACTGATTTGACTAGCAGATTGTATTAGCTGAATGTATAAAAGTGTTTGGTAAAATTAACTAATAGCTGATATTTGCTTGATTATATTTGATACTTGTTTGAATAGTTTATTAGTTATCAATATTTTGTATCTATTAATATTAATTAGATTATGAAAATTAATTTTTTTATGAGAAAAGGGGATCATTACCACAAGCCTCATTAAAAACCTCCCTAAACCTAAATGGAAGAAAAGAGTACTCATTGTAACGATTACAAAAGACTTAAGCGAACAAGACGCAACAAAAATAACAATGAACAAAAAACATAAAGTCATACCCATATCCGCAGAATAAGACGCAAACACCTCAACTGGCGAAAATGCATAGAGCAAATTTGAAAGATTAATATATTAATTTATTATTCATATAATTATTTTTAATATAATTTAATTAATTATTAAATTTAAATATAAATATAAATGTGTGAGAATAAAAGAAAAACAAACAAAAATATTAGTTTGCAAATGTCACAACGTAAATACGTGAGTGTGAAGAATTAAAATAGAAAATGATAAATTTAGGTTATTTTGAGATTTTTTTATAATTATTAAGGGTAAATGGGTTTTTATAACTCTTATGTCAAAATTTATAATCTCAAAAAGCTTATATTAGCAACCTTTTCAAAATTAGAAGTTTCACACCAATTCACTATTTATCAAACATCTAAATTAGTGAATTTGACCGGTTAAACCTTTAATATTAGATCAAACTTCTAATTTTGACTCAAATCGCTATTTACCAAACATGACCATTATCTTTTAGTTTTTTTTTATAAAACTGTCAACTCCATTAACTGTCATCGGAGTCGATCGTCTTTCGTGGTCGATCATCCCACTATAACTCTATCAATACTCTTTGTTTTACTTTTGTGTGAGTGTTAAATAATTCAGGTCAGATCCCGTACCTAGAAGAAGACATAGTCAAGTATTAAAAACAAGGGTAAATTATAAAATTCACCACTAAATATTTTTTCACTCAAATTTTGATCGATGAAGTTTAAATTTTTTCAATTTAATCATTAAACTTTCAAATTATTATTTTTAGTTTAAAAACTGTTCTTGTTATGGTCACTGTACCATTAAATTATAAAAGGTGTGATGATCCCAAATCTCAATTTTAACCCCCAAACCCTCACCGATGACCCCCAAACCCCCAACCCTCACCGACCATTTAACTCGAAGCTTTACCAGTGTCGGAACCATTATTGTTCCACTTGGGGAGCTTTGATAGTAAAAAAAGCATAAACTATTCAAATAACCCAAAAAAAAATCAAAAACAAAGAACGTAAGATATTCAACAAACAAAATGAGATGATAATCAAACGTGAAAATAACCTTCACCATCACTTAAATGATGCTAAAATGAAATGCAAGAATAAAAAATGGATATGCACATGACTTTTAAGAAGTAATAAAAATAAAGGAAAATGAAAAAAGAAAAAAAAAATCTTCGACGATCAAAGTCTTAATTTGAAGATCTCTACGGTGGAGAAGCCTATCTTGGGAGTGGGGAAATATATATCCGTTCAAGCTCCATCCAACGGTGAATGACGAAGATCAAAGAACAAAAAATTAAAGTGTTCAACACCATATTCGTGGAGTTTAGGGCTTTTTCTAGTTAAATGAGCATCATATTCGCGTTCAGGAGAACGAAACAAGTTCAGTGAAAAATTTTGAGACTCATTCTTTATTATCGACGATGGTTGGTGATGGCCGATCGGTGATCGTTTGTGGCTAGTGTTGACCCAAATATGGTAATTTGAGAGAAAAGGAAAGAAAATTGAAAAAGATAAAAAAAAAAAAGAGAAAAATAGGGTTAAAAGGGATTCAAAACGACATCGTTTTGGTGTCGATTTAAAATTTCTAAAATATTCTCATTTTGTTCTCGTCTGTCATGTCATAAAGCCGTTAACTATTTAGCAGTTGAGTGATTAAAATATGTACAATTCGAAAGTTTGGCGATTAAATTAAAAAATTTAAATTACAATGACCAAAATAATAGTGAGAAGAAAGTTTAGTGGTAAATTTTGTAATTTACCCTAAAAAGAAAGGGGGAAACGGCTGAAATGATTGACGAAAACATTCAAGTAATGGCCGGAAAGAGGGAGAGGACTCTCCTTTCATTTTCAACTTTTAAATCCCTTTCAAAATGACCCAAAGCTATCATCTTTTCAAAGCGTAGAAACTTTTGATTCAAACTGCAATTAGTAGCATGAAAGAAAACTTGGCATGCAAGCAAATACACAAATTTTCCCAACTTTATTTCTTTTTCTGGTCAAATTCATAATAATCACACCAGTACTCGAAAAACAATCATCATTTGCTTTGGCCTTGGACAATAATTAGTTAAGAGGCAGAGAACATGGAAAGAATAAGGATTTTATGTTGGAGTGCAAACTGTTAGTAAGTTATATTAGAAATTTAGGGAGATTGAATTTTGATCATCAACAGAAAATACAAAGAATATACATAAAAAATTATACGGGAGTTTGACGTTCTAGGAGTTCTAGGAATGTGACTGCCCCTCTAGCACCCCATGAGACATCCCTGGCGGAGAATGAATAAATAATTGAGAGTTAATTTAGGGTTGTTTATCTGTTATAACTTATACGCATGCTTCATCACAGGTAGGTTGTTTTTTTTTAATATGTTGATGTTCTGAAGCAGATTACTATGAAATTATCTGTTACACATACATACACCAACAAGTAGATAATCCAGGTGATCCAACACAGATCATTCTTAAAAGGCCAACATCCATATTTGATACGTCAAACGCCGGAGTCCATAAGCTCTAGTCGACGATAGCTTCAAACTGTGCGCCGTTACGCTGTCGGAATGCCGAGATAAAAACATGGCCTGAGGGAGGGAAAGAGTTGCTCTTGAGACTGGGGGTTGTTGCCAGATGAGATAAGAGGTCTTATCACTTGTGTAAATGTTCTGGTTTTTGTAATACAAGTTTCATCCTGTTATACAAATTATAAAGCTTAAATTACTTATAATCTTTTTAACTTTTAACTCGAAGGAAGTTGTATTTAAATGCATTTAAACTTTTAGTCTTTAAGATGTTACAATATAAACGATATCAACTAAATAACTGTTCAATCAAAAGTGTTAATCTTTGTTGATATCTCAAAGACCTAAATTCAAGCATTAATATAATCCTCTCTCTAGTTTGTAACTTAACTTTACTCTAATGTAAAATTATAATCTAATATTCTTATACCAACACTTCAACAGGGTTCAATAAATTATTTAATAAACACAAAAAAATGATGAATAGATTTTTTTTCTTCTTTTTTGTGTTTTTATTTATGTCTCATATTAAAAAAATAGGTTTAGGTTTAATGTGAATGTTTAAGGTTAGGATTTAAGGAATTATAGGTTGAGTGTATTTTTAGGGTTTATGGTTTAGGATTTAAAATTTAAGGTTAAGTCTTAGAATTTAATCTTTTAGTGTCGGGGCATAAAAATACACTGAAAATGAACATAGAATTCCGAAAATGATTAGTCTAATAAAACGATAAAAGAAAAACTTTTAGAAATATAAAAGTTTTTGGGTAATTATTTCATACAAAGATGGTGAAAAAAAGTTTTTAGAAGTGCCTTAATTTTAGGGTTTAGGGTCAGATTTTAGAGTTTAGAGGCTAGGGGTTTAGGTTTAGTGGTTTATAATTAATGTGTTGTTAGAATTTAGGGTTTGGGTTAGAATTTAGGATTTATAGGTTAAAACCTAAACCCCTAACATATTACTCTAAAATCTAAACCATAACCTCTAAACCTTAAATTATAACCCTAAACCCTAAATTCTAACCACAACTCATAAATTCTAAACCCCTAAACATAAACCTATAACCTTTAAACTCTAAAATTTAATCATAAACTCTAAAACTAAGACGTTTGTAAAAACTTTTTGTTTCACAGTATGCGTGTGATAATAATCCAAAGTTTATTAATGGTTATTGAACAAAGTTTAACAGACCCTCTTTATAACTCGTCTTAATTATTTTTACTCCTCACTCACCTCGACCTAAAAATACCCTAACAAACATAATATATAAAAGTATGAGTTTAAATTCACTTATATAAACTGATTTAAGTACCCTTAATTATTTATTGTATAACAATACTACTTAGTCTTCACTAGATTAAAATAAGATAAATTACGTTTCAAGTCACATAATTATGGGTTTAATAACAGATATGTCATTTTTCTTCAGAAAGTTATAAACACGTCATTCAATCAAAATATCGTAAAGAAATACTAAATTGATAAATTTAACCATTTATATTTTAAAAAACTCACAATTTTAGTCTTTGTTCTTCTCCCACAAATCTTATCCTTCCTGATATAATAACAATTTAACAATAATTTGTTACTTTATGACAGAATGCAGTTATCCAACTACTTCTTTTATGGATGAGCTCGCTCGCTTTCACAATATCGTAAAGAAATACTAAATTGATAAAAAAAATTAAGTATGAAATATTAAATCTATTGCATTGTTTCAAATAAGAACAATTAATAGAATATATAAGTTTTAAGGATTAAAAATATTATTACATTATATCACAATATTTGCCCATTTCAATTTAACAACGGCTGATATGCTTGTAACTTTCAAAATAAAATGATTTATTTATTATGAAATTCATATTTAAGTGATATTGAGGGTAGTTTCCCAATAAAATATTATAATTAAATTAGGATACAAAACTTTAAAAATTGTTCAAAACTTTGTAGAAATGATAACAATTTAGCTTTTTAAATTTAATCTATATATATATAAATGATTAAGTAGAGGGGTATTTATATTCTCAAAGTAAATATCAGGATTTAAATTTATATAAGATGAGACAACATAAACATTTTTGACCACCCGGCGAACTAGTGAATTTCATAATTTATAAAATTTAATATTTAAAAAACCATTAAAAATAATATAATACCTATAAAAATTATGAGATATTATTATTATTATTATTTTGAAATCCAATTGAAGCAATTCCAGATAATATGAGAAATAAAAAGTAGATTTCAGCAACAGTTCTGACTTTGATTTAATTTCAATTTTATGAGATATTATTATTATTATTACAAAAACAATCTTAACACATTAATTTTTTCTTCAACACATAAAAAAAATCCTAGTCCTTTTTTCTCTCTCAACTAAGCCTTTGTCACTTTCTTTTCTTTTCTTGTCGTCGTTGCCGATAATTTTTGTACCGATCGTCTGTTTTTCTCATGGTGAATTGTTCTCTTACTTATCTGGGAAATTATATTTTGTCTTCTTGAAGATGATATCTTGATCTCGTCCCTCTTTAGGATCCATTTTATTATTTTTCGGATTCCGATAGAATGTTATTGTTAGATCATCCTATCCTCCTTACCTTTGAATTGCGTTTTTAGTTTAATGGAATATCATTAATATATTAAAAAAAAAGAACAATCTTAACACAAAATATGTTGGCTGAACAATGTTCCCACCTGAAAGCGACTAAGGAAAAGAAACAAAGAATGAACGCATGAACAAATCTCACTTTCCTCCATACCTGGCAAAGATTCAGC
Organism: Hibiscus mutabilis; assembly: GCA_019671005.1. Taxonomy (NCBI): domain Eukaryota; kingdom Viridiplantae; phylum Streptophyta; class Magnoliopsida; order Malvales; family Malvaceae; genus Hibiscus; species Hibiscus mutabilis. Next base: position 48,390,690 of record CM033720.1, on the reverse strand, counting down.
AACGGATACTACACCATTATACTACTATCTTACACCTCGTGGGGATTTTTTAATCTAATCCATTTTAATTGTGTTTTTTTTTTGCCCTCCCGATTTTCTAAGATTTTATCCTAATTAATCAAGACCAATCCTCTTTGCGCACCTGACTGTAATAGGTGAGTTTTTTAGCGAGAATTTTCTGCATACATAAGGCCTCAAACACGATACATGATTAAACAATATCAAGCTGTTTACCACTTAGACCAAACCCGATGGTCCATTTTAATTGTTTTTAATCCACTTTAAAAACCATTTTATTTGACACAATTGAGATTACAAGATTTGATAGCTTAATCAAATTCTTAACTAACCAAAAAGGTTTATTTTGACATTTTCTCATCAATTAATTATATTCTTCTTATAAAAACTGAATAATAGTGTTCAACACTAGGAAGTAATATAAATAGAGAGCTAGATTTGTGTATCTCAACCGCAACCAGCTCAAACTTATAATTAAGCACTTGAACAGTCAAATTCCTCATTTGTTTATCAACACTTGCAGCTTTTCCACTGATATATACATATTATTCAACTGAAGATGCAGTAATGGAGGCAATGGAGAGGGGAAGAAGATGAAACCCAGAATGCATAAACACTGATGATTTATATATATAGGCCAAAAAGGCATTGCTTTGATTTTCTCTTTCTTTTTCAGTTTCAGTTTCAGTTTCTCTGTTTTTTGTGTTATTTGCGGTACACGCACAAGTTTTTTTTTTTGGTTCCGTATTATCTGTCATTCCACAGCTCATAAAAATTCATAACCAGCCTGTTTCATTTCTTCCTCATCATGAAACCCTTTTTCTCTTCTTTCCACTCTCTCCATTCTCAGGTCTACCACCCTCTTCTTCCCCTGAACCGCCGTCCACGGTGGGCTCGAATGGAGTCGTCGCCAGCCCACCACCGCGATTGTAATAAAAGCAAGACCAAACTTGTCGTCATCATGGGAGCTACCGGAACCGGGAAGAGTCGTCTCTCCATCGACTTGTCCACCACCCATTTTCCTGACGCTCGAATCATAAACTCCGACAAAATGCAAATCTACAACGGCCTGGACATAACCACCAACAAAATCCCTCTCCACGAGAGGAAAGGGGTCCCACACTATCTTCTAGGCGACGTTTACGACATCGAATCCGACGTTTCGCAGTCGCAGTTCCGTTCGGCGGCGGGTTTAACGATTGCCAGCATCGCTTCGAGTGGAAACTTGCCGCTCCTCGTCGGCGGGTCCAACTCGTTCATCCATGCTCTCCTCGTGGACACCTTTGACCCCCGAGTTGACGACGTATTCGCGGCACCGGACTCAGTGAGCCGCCTGTTGAGGTACGACTGTTGTTTCCTCTGGGTTGACGTGGCCTGGCCGGTACTCTCCGACTACTTGTGTGAACGAGTCGACGACATGCTCGACTCAGGCATGCTGGAAGAGCTGGCTCAGTTCTACGACCCAACAAAGGAAGGTATCCGGGTCGGGTTACGGAAGGCAATTGGAGTACCCGAGTTCGACAAATATTTTAAAAAGTACCCACCGTGGGAGAGCGAAGAAAACGGGACAGTTCCAGCGAAATGTGATCAGGTGCGGAGGGACGCATACGATGAAGCGGTGAGGGAGATCAAAGACAACACGTGTCGATTGGCGGAGCGGCAGGTAGGTAAGATCAAACGGCTCAGAGAAGCCGGGTGGGAGATGAAGAGATTAGACGGAACGGCGACGTTTGAAGCGATAATGATGAAGAAAGAGTGGAGGGGTATTTGGGGAAAGGAAGTAGTGGAACCAAGCGTGAAGGCCGTGAACCGGTTTTTGGAGTAGGTTGTTGGTCCAGCTTTTTTCCAGCTAATTTTATTCTTTCTTCCTCCATAAACAAAAACAAACCTATCCCTTTGCTTTGACTTATATTTTAAATTTCCACACATAAATGTAATTAGTGTTTTTGGTAAATTGGCCACCAGTTTTGAAATCATTGGTGTTTTCGAGTTTAAAATCCAGGGGAATATAATACAAACAAAAACATTGTAGGAAGATATGTTTTTGTTTTCTGTTATCCGTACTAGAATTAGAAAATGTCTCTTTTTAAGGTTTTAAAATAGTGTAAAATGGAATGCCAGGTGGCTGCTATGTCTGTGGGGATTTGAAGAGGATAAACAATTCAAATGGTACAAAACTGGCCGCTTTTATATATGTATATTACATGATGTAAAATTGAGTTTTGCACTATTCCATATATATTGAATTTGAATAAATATAATGGATGAATGAGATTAAAAGTTAAAAAAATATATTTTTAAGGAGAAAAAAATAGGAGTGTTTAGTCTCATCCGTCTATTATATTCATCCAATGGCCATGAATTAGTGTAAAACTAAATGAGTTTTACATCATGTAACTTGATCCGTCTATTAAATTCCATTTATACCTAATGTGCCAACATGTGAATGGTTGCGGTGAACAAAATTTGACTTAATTAAAAAAATTGAAATTTCAATTTGATTTGATGTAAAAAAATTGACTAAAAAATAAAGTTTGAGTTATAAACTAAGACTTAAATAACTCAAAATCTTCATTAATTAGTGGATTAATTTTTAAATTTGAGTTGAGTCCCTCAACTTTTGTCTGATATATGTGTCTTGCATATGAAAAATATATATGTATATCATATTTTTTATCGGCAAATATGAATTGATTTAGAAGAGTGAAAACCATACAAATAAAATAGTATCATATGCCTTATTAAAAAACCGATGATAGATGAAAAGAGTGCAACATGATAATATTGAGAGGACAAAACACCACGACAATGTGAAAGGAACAAAACGCCAAACAAGAACATCATAGCCAAAATACTAATCGCACATCAATTCACACCACGTAGGTATATCGTATATGGTTAAAAAATATGTTTAAATTGAAATCAATTAGTGTTATAACATTATAAATATGTACAATTAAATTTAAATAGAAATTCAAACAACCCGACTTGACTTATAAAAACTTTAAATAAAGTTTGAATTATAACATAACAATCATCAACTCGACTAACTAAAATCTTAATTCGACTATATCGAATGATCATTCCTATAAATAACACAGTGGCGCCGCCTAGGAGAGCAATTGCACGCCCATTTTTAAAAGAATTTTTTTTGGAGTTAAATTTCTTATTAAAAAATTAATTTATTATGTAGAAGGGAAAATAAAAAATTACACACCCATTTAAAAAAATTTATTTTAAACCTCTACTTTTAAATTTTTGATCCGCCACTAGAATAAAAGCTATATTTGAGATTTAAAAAAAAAAAGCTACACCTCATTGTCAAGGAAGTAGGATGTGTCTAAACACCTCATTATAAGTTTCTATTTATATTTTATTGTTGTAATGATAAATTGTCGCTCAAGAAAGTTGAATTGGGGAAATGCAATAACTTGATACAAATTCCAGAACATATAATTATTGTTGTAAAAAACTAAAAATCGGTTTTAGGTTCGATCGGTTGAATCATTGAGTCATATATTCATTACCAGATGGCAGCCCTGGATTCTTGGAACAGCAGAGCAATGGTCTTAATGTTCTGTTATCTATTTTTAGAACGAGAATTTTAAAAAAGAAACGGCCGTTCTTTCTCTCGTCATCGTGAGCTAAGCTTAACTAACTGCACCCATAAACTTTTAGAATGTCAATTCCGGTGATTAAATGTCTTTACATATTTTTCCCTCAAAGACTTCTTATTAATTTGGATCGATCTGTGTCGCACACCTGATTTTAATAGATGAGTTTCCCAACAAATTTTTTTATATACATAAAGTTTTAAATTCGAGACATGCTTAAACAATATCAATCTACTTAGCACTTAGATCAATCACGTTTATAATGTTGTTACATTCCTTAAAATGATGGAACGAATTGTCAATTTTCTGGCAGAATCCAGAAATAGCAGAAATAAATAGCTTCCAAGTTCCAAAACATTCACTCTTTCATCTATACGAATACGACGTGCCCGAAAGAATTAACGGTATATTTTGTTAATGAATATTCAGTCAACTGAATCAGAAAGAACGAAACTTTCGTGATGAGCCGTGCAGATAAATTGAACTGCCTAAATCCAGCGTGTACCAACCTTCGTCTTCGTGTAGCACCGGGGAAGTGGAAGAAACAATTAATCAATGCAGCCAGCTTGGATTAGGACAATCATTGCTATCATCGACTCATTATTGCCTTCATTTTTTTTATCCCCCTCCAATGCCTGACCACCATATGTTCCATTAAGCTACTATTTGTATACTGTATCCGTATGCATGGTCCGCACGTAGAAACCTACACCAGAAAAAAAGAAAGAGATATTGTAAAACGTATGTAAACCCTAAATCCTAAACTCGAAAAACTCGCCGCTTCAACCATAAACGCGGTAAAGTCACCATCAATGGGTTTGATCGAATTCGATGTCTGGTTCGAAAAGGCAGAAAGTGGAAACAGACAGCAGCACAGGGAATGCATATCGGACCAACTTGTGAGTTTTGGGGAGAGATTCAATGGGTTCGTGTTCAATTGGGAAAATAAGTGTATTACGGCAGCAAACTGGCTGACAATGGCTCGGGATATTTCACTGTGAAAGGCCATGTTTAGTTGTTTTCTGCTGCTACAAATGCCAACTATGTCTGTAAGATTTTTTCGTTACACTATAAATTTGTTATCTGTAAGAGCAGGGACCTGTTCGTCTTTAACTGGAATAGGAAACAATATTGAGGGCAATATATATATATATATATATATATATATATTGTTATTATAATAAAAGCTTGTTAAGAAATTGGAAATTGGGCTCTTGTATACAGTCAGTTTCCACTTGCAACGTGCATATGTGCAGTGAATTGTTACTTTCACTTTTTAAAGATAAATTTGTTATTTTGAATTTTTTTATATTATATCTCTTACAAAAAAAAATTTAGAACTGTGTTAAAAGTAAACAAACGACAATTTAACTGGGACGGATAAAGTAAAACATAGCACTTGGGAGATGAGTGATAACGAGAAGGGAAGATCACTAGACGCTAATTAAGTTCTTCTCCATCTCTCAATTACACGATAAATTATTACATGGTCCCGCCTCACTACGTCATTCATGGTCTCATTCAATGAGATTCATTTATTTAATAACACGTAGGAAAGAGGTGAAGATTCACCTTGAAAAAAATGAGATGGAAAATTATTATTGATTGTGACCATGGATGACGTGGTGAGCCAGACCCATCTAATAATTTTTTCCAATTACACAAACCCAAACTGAATTGAATTTAAGGGTCCGTTTATTTCACTGTAATTGACTTTTCGGAAAATGAATTCTGAAAAATAAATTACACTTCTTGAAAAATGAATTACAAAAAAATATTTTTTAGTGTTTCGATGAAATTGTGTAATTCAATTTTCAGTGTTTAGTAAATTTTTCTGAAAACGATTTTCATTGACTTTTATTCATTTTAATTTATTGTTTTTACTGAGAGTTAATAGTATTATTATAAAACTACATTTTACAAAGGCTTTAAATATATTTTACAAGAAAACAAAAAAAGTATTATTTAAAATTTAATTTTCAATTCTGCATGCATTTGGAAAATAACATCTCCTACCATGTGAAAAAATATCATATATGGTAAACAAAAATATAATTATGAAAATTTGAGGAAACACGAGAAAATATCCGAGTAATATAGTAAAGAACTTGATCAAAATTTATGCATTAGAAGGTTAAGGCAAGCAACATTCAATTTATATTATAAGGTACACTTTAATGATTTCACTCTTTTCAAACCAATAGCTACATTTTTCACAATTGGTCATTGGTTACAAGCACACACAAAACTTGAGACTAAAATTACAAAATATTATCAGTAGAATACATTAACGTTAGCTTTAGTGTCTTTCGGCCTTTTCTTTCGACTCTCTCAATCCTTATACTTAGCACATTTATATCTAGGATCATCTCTCAAGCTATCCTTTGCCTGAAACAACAAAAAGAAAAATTAATAAAATGGATCAAAATTTTCATCATAAAGGTAATAAGAATCAATATTATCTATCTTTTACATGCTTGCATACACACAAACATGAGCAATCCAATGAAGATGCTAAACCTTAAAAAAAGGCAATCTAACTAACAAATTCTCATCGATGCGATAAAAAATATGCAAGATATCTAATATTTAAAGAATTTCAACAACAAATATAAAATTTAAATATTTTCAGTTCAAATTGTTGCGACTATAATAGACCTGAATTTGTACAAACCAAAACTTCATATCTTTCTTGCTTCTGATTAATGCTTAGATAAGAGACCCATTAATGACAAAAATTTCTTGGGAACAAGTTATCATAGTGATGCATTTGAAGCATAAATTTGAAATCAATCATTCCTCTCAATTAAGCATCACCAGAAAACACTCTTAACAATTTAGTAGGCATTGCAACATCTTAGGCCGAAATCAACAGTCACTCCATGATGTTTTCATGCTCTTCAATCATGTTGCTAAGGTTATTTTCTTTTTCTAGACCTTAATTAGCTGATGTTTTCATTGCAGCTTTCTTGAGGCTTATCTATTCTTGTCAAAGATAGTTAAAGTATTAGTCTTTGCTAGTGATAAATGACATTTAGAATGTTTGAATTGAATAAAAAATATCGAATGTAAATATTTCACGACAAGATAAAGAAGACTATATACCAATGTATAATCTTTCCATGCATAATGCATACTGTTTTTTTGTTCTTTCTAATCCCTGTATTAAAATAATTATCTTAAGTAAATTTATTTTCTTCTACAAACTAGTGATATGTTTGGTCTCTTGAGAAGCTGAGGCAGAGTGCTTGCTTCTTAAGGTGATGTCCACCAGTAGTTTAGAGAGAAATTCTCAGATTAAGAATTTTGTTCATTCTACATAAACTAATCTATAATATAACTAAATAAGAGAAAGGGGAAAAGAAAGAAATGCAATTCATTGAGACAATTTATCAAACAGGTTAAGTATAAAACTAATGAACTTTGAGAATATCTCACCCTAACGAAGCTGAGATGAATTCGAACAAAGACTCCACTGCAACAAAAAAATAGTAATAATACTAAATATATAGTTTTTAATAATTTGACTTTAAAGTTCAATTTAGTATCTAAGCTTATTTTTTGTCCATTGAGATATATGAACTTAACTTTAAAGTTCAATTTGATACATCAAGTTTTTTCGTTATATAGGCACCAGAGCTTGACATTTTGGTCCAACTTGATACTTACCATAAATGATTTATTTGAATCATGAAACCAAGTTCAAGTACAATTTGAACTAAAAAGTCAAATTTAAATAGCTTAATTGGACCAAAAAAGAGTTTAGGTGTCAAAATAAATTAATAAGTCAAGCGTAAATACGTAATTGGGGAAAATTTTGGATACCAAATTGAACTTTAAAACTAAATTAAAGTACAAAAATGTATATTTATCCGAAAAGAATGCAAATCATACGATTTAAAGGCAAATGGGAGATCCAAGGAAAGGGGTTAAAAAGGAGGGACGAAATTCATGGAGAAAAGAGAGTGACTCAATTTCTCCATGTTTTTTAATGCTTAATGAGACAACTTCCATTGGCACAAGTGGCCATTTTTTACAAGCACGATGAGGAACAATGGGTTTTAGCATTTGCATGCCTCCTTTGGAAGGGAAAATAATTCATAAAGGAATCGAATCTTCTTTCAGGGTATGGCTGACATATGCCAGAAGACATAAGATGAGAGACATTTAATAATTTTGATTAAATAAAAGATTCATATGTTGCATTTAATAAGAAGATACATTTGATTACTTAACTCATTTAGTAATACTATTTATTTAATCCCTAATATTCTAAACTCTAAATTTTAAAAATCATAAACCCTAAAATAACAAATAACCCTTCAAACCCTAAACACCTAAACACTAATTACTAAACTCTAAACCCATAAACACTTAAAAATCCTAAACCTTAAAACCTAAAATGATAGAACCACAAATCATAAACTCTTACATAACTGAATGTGGGGAAAATGATATTATTAAATGAGTTGAGTAATCAAGGGAATCATTTTAAATGAAATTCTTATTAAATGGCACAAAAGAATATTGTATTTATTCAAGATTATTAAATGGAGAAATTGAGCAGATATTGTAGTTAAAAATAAAATCGAATCTATTGCACAATTCGAATTATTTTTCAATTTACTGTACTTCGAACAGTGCAAGTTGAAGTTAAATGAATTAATTCCGTTTTGCTACAGTGATTACGTTTTTTAATTAAAAAAAGAAAACATGAAGACGAATTAAGTTGAATCCGACTTCACACAATGTTTGAAATTTTTATATTAAAAATGCCTGCAGCTACCATGCACAAGGCTGCCACGTGCAGTTGTCCCAGCCGAATATGCATCACATTTCTTCATATTTATAATGGAAATACTATTGCACTCTTTGAAGTCGAATTCAACTCATAAAAATGTTATTATTGTAGCAAGACGAAATTAATTCATTACGACTTCAACTTCATGTTTTTTTAATTAAAAAATGTAACCACTATAGGAAGATGAAATTAATTCATTCCGACTTCAACTTGCACTATTAAAAGTGCAATAGATTTGAAAATAATTCGAGCTATAAAATAGATTTATTTTTTTTCAACCACAATATTTGTCAATTTTTGCTATTATTAAATGTTTCTTATCCTATGCCTTGTAACATAAGTTAAACAAAACCTTCTTTTAGACTCATTAAACTCAAATCTCAAAATCAATTGATCCGAAAATATTAAATGGTTAAATTTTAAATTTATAATTTTTAAAGTGATGCAATAGTGACTAAGACGGGATTCAACCGATAAAAGAGAGAAAGTTTTTAAAATTAAATTAAAGGAATTATTTCATACTTATTTTTTTATTAATATTTTATTTATTTTGATGTCCAATCCAAAAAGTTTAACCCATTGATCAATTTGATGCCCCAAAGCATCCGTTATCCAATTTTAAGATCAAATAAAAATAAAAAGGCTAAAGATTAATGACCTCAAATTGGCTTCATATATATAAAAAAAGTTCTCAAAAATACTTTTTTAGCATTTTTTAAAATGATCTCATGTTAGTATATGTTTATTTTTAATCATTAAAAAATCACATAGATATTGCAGACAAAGTTATTCGAACTAAATAAGAAATAATAGTAGCTAGATGTTAATAAAACAAAATATACATGCACTATATGTAAAACATTAAGTATATTTCAGTTAAAAAAAGAATATCTACATTTCACCTTCTGATTTATCGTACTTCATTTTGAGCCTTGGCAAAATAAAAAGAAAAGAAAAGGAATGGAGTTCACCTTGTCAACTGCAATGATTAATGCAAGCCTTTTAAGCCCATATGAATGTTTAATGGCCCAAAATGAAACTGTTCTCTTGTTCACAGCGATAGAACCAGTATTGATAGGGCAAACATAAATATTAAAAAAGTGAAGGGGTAAATGTATAAGTAATTTTTTTTAAAAAAAATTATATGTAATAAAGGTAAAAAGAAATGGGGTTGGGGCATGAGCCACTCCTACCCCTTAGTCTGTCCATACCTGCAGTGACGGACGCAAGACTTTTAATTTTAAGAGGCGAAAATAGATTTTTAATAAAAAAATACATAATTTTTTTTAAAATTTTAAAATCATATACAAATTTCAAATTTTTAGGGGCCCGCCCCCTCCATCCCCGTCCATCCCTGCATCCCTGCTTATTCAAGTTGTTGAGCGGATAAAATTTTATTTATATTTTGTGTTTAAAAATTTATTTATATTATTTTTGAGTTTTTCTTTGATACTAAGATATTATTGAATTTGAGATCCACTAATTGATTGAGTGGTCAATAATATTCATGTTATCACATCTTATATAGGTTCGAGTCCTTCCACTTAATAAAAAAAGATATTATTGAATTTTAATTTCCAAATAAGAGCAGTCTCATTCTTATTTTTAAAAACAATGTTATTTATCCATATAAACATAAAAAGTCAATTCAACTCTTAATTTCACATTTTTACATTTTTTATCTCATTCTTATTTTTTAAATAATTCTAATATTTTGAATTAATTATAATCATTCAAAACCATAAATATTAAAAGCTAATGATGAAAGATACCATGTATGTTTAAAATTCAATTTTTTGGGGGACAAATCCTAAATATAATCTTTATAATACCTAGAGGGAGGGGAAATGAGACTCTATGAGAAAGAATGGGTGCTTTTAGTATGTCTAGAACCTATGACCTAAAAGAATATGAGAAAACAAAGATAAACAGCTTGGTCAACTGGCCAAATATGCTCGCTCAAAATTCAATGTATAATTTAAAATACAAAATGATTATGATTAATAGTCTAATGTAAACTCGGAAAAGATATTATATTTGAATGGTTTTGATTTTTTGGGTAAAAATATATTACCATTTTACTAATAGTACATATTTACATATAGTAATTGAAGCCAAATATTAAAACTCGAAGATAAAAAACTATACACGTTTGGAATCCAATATATCTTTTGCACAAGTTAAATAAATATGATTAAGTCTAATGTAAATTCAAAGAAGATCATTAGATTTAAATGTCTTCGATTGTTTTTAGGTAAACAAAATTCTATAACGAACCCAACGACTGATCTCGGTGAAGAAAATGATGATATGCATTCGAGAATATCTAGATTCAATCACTTTTGTTTGCAAGGTGATTCAACTAGTTTTGTTTGCAAGGTGTGTGCCTTATCAAAAGGTTAAGAAAAAGTATGAACATACGCTACCTTGTAATCACCTTAAGACTATTCGAAAAAGAGATTCTATAACGTTTTGATAAATTAGTGTAAAAATCATTTTTTGATCTTTTGTGAAAATATTCTTAATGTTATTAGACAATCTTAGTTTCCTTATTATTTTTAATCGAGAAGTTTAATCATGTTGGAAGTGATTTACAACAAGAAAAAGAGAAAAACTTTGAAACACAATACGTGTAAACTAAATTTTACATGCGTTTGTTAAATTTAGGGGTTAGGGATTTAGTTTAGGGATTTAGATTGTATAGTTTATAATTTAAGATTTAGGGTTAAAGTTTAGGGTTTAGATTAGGATTATGGTTTTAGATTTTAAAAAAAGGTTGTGTAAAAAAAGTTACATCGCCTAAGTATCAAAATATAACCCCAAGAAAAAATATATATTTATATACTCTTAAAATATGAACTAATTTTGTCTACAATGTGTGTATCATATTTACATGAACAAATACTATCTTATAATCGCATAAAGACTATTAAAAAATAAATAAAAATCGAAAAAGGAAGATAAAACTAGAGGAAATATGAAATTAATGATATAATTGACTTTTTTCATAATTATTTGGATAAATAACCTTATTTTAGAAATAGGAATAAAAATACCCTTATTAGAGAATTGAGATTTTACAATACTTTAATATGGAAAAAGTATATATTATGCATGGATAATAAGAACTACATTGTTTATTATCTACTCATCTATCCATCTATCCATCCATTCATTCCTTTACTATACCTAATACTAGATTAAAAGAATCCCTAAGCCATAAATAATGAATTTAAGGAAAATATTTTTATTTTGAACAACTCTATATTTATAACAAACTTGATAACACATAAAAGAAATCTTATTTAGAAAAGTTAATTAATTTTAAAAAATATTGAGAGAGTAAAATAATGTTCTGAAAATACAAAATAAAAAAAACAAAGCAACTAATAGCAAAATATTAGTTAACTAAATAAAGATAAAATGACTTATTTTTTCCCTCTTACTTCCCTATAATTTTATCCTGACAAATTCAGACCGATCTGTGTTGCATACTTGATTTTGGTGGGTGGGTCTTTCAACGAGGATTTTTTGCATACACAAGGTCTCGAACTCGAGACTTGCCTGCTTAAGCGATGTAGCGATGGCTCCGATTCGCTAAAAAAACTGAGTTTTCGAGGTGTTGATTGTCTTTCGGATAAAAACATTTATGCCGTGGGGTTTAAAAAAATAGCGTTTTATTTAGAAATTGAAGTCGCCACCGGCCACTTAGGTAGGCCGGACACCATAAAAACCAGAGATTTTGAAAACTTTGGATTCAGGAGTCGGTTACGGATAGGGAAGGATTAACACCCCCACACCGCCCAAAATTGGAACTTTAATAATTACCGCTTTATTAATATTAAACTTTCTGGATTAAAGTGACGATTAAGTTAAGATTCGGTTATAAGTGTGAGTAGATATTAAATGCCCCGTTATCCGAGAGTAAACGCCCAACCACTATCACTACACCTGATACTGGCCCCGTTTACGCTCAGATAAAAGGGCACCGCATTGGCAACTTATATTCCATTATGCAACCTTAGAAAGCAAAGATAAAACATACCATTTACATTAACATGACACTAAAAGATAAAAACATGAATTTCATGATATTAAACAAATGGTAACAAACTACACCAACCAAGAAAACCTAGTATATCATAATGAAAGAAAACAAACTAAGCATGAACCTATGGAAAAGAAAGAAACATACTTCAAAACGAATTAATTATGTGCATCACATGTTTTAAAATAAATAAATAAAAAAGTATGCATGACATAGATAATATATGATGTTAAACTAATGTATCGAAGCAACATGCTAGCATATATATAGACTTAACATTTAACACACGGCATAATATACATGCTTAAATTAAAAAACATGGCATTAATATGTACCCAAAAAAATCATCCATTTTTAACATAAAACTTGAAAACAAAAATAAAACATTCTAGAATACATATATTCATGGTAAATGCTTAAATTAACTTGATCACTAAAATACGTGTATGCAACATGAACAAACAAGCTAGATGATGCATTAGCATGATAATATACATGTTATGAAAACGTAAATAAATGCATGTAACGTACCTACCAAAATAAAAAAGAAGAACCATATAAACGAGATGTACAAAAACAAGATATAACACATGACATGGATGTATATATGACCCGAACAAAATAAATTAAAACACAAGAAAACATGGTGTCACGAATAAATACACATGATAAAAACATAAAATAGACATGTAACGATACAAACATATATATAAAAAGACCTGAAATGTAACATGGCAATATACATACCAAGAGCAAAACATAACATTAATTTAGACAAAGGGACTGAAATGAGAAAAAAACAGAGTCAGAAAATCGAATTTAAATTAACAAAAATAGATTTTAGGGACTTAATTACGGCCTGAAATAAACTTATAAGGATTAGAGTTGTAATAAACCCAAGGGGCAAGCTTGAAGTGTAAAATTCAGAAACGCAGAATGGTTGGGGGAGTAATTTTACCATTTTGAAACTGATTTCGGTTAATTCAGGGGTTGAATTGAACTTTTTGGTGAACTAGGGAGGACTGGGGTTGTGATTATACCACGAGGCTGACTCGTTTTGAAAAATCCCAAAACGCGGGATGGTTTGTGATGCAATTAGACCATTTTGAAGATTAGTGGCCCTATAAAACACACCTATCAGATTAAACTCACCCATTTTCCTTATTTTTTAAACCATTTGATTATAACCCTCCCCTCTCTCAACTCGTTTTCAAAACCTATCTCAGACCACCACCGGCAGTCGCTCGATGGCGCCGGCAGCCCTCAAACTATGACCTAAAACGTTCCCCTTCTCACCCTAAACCCACGTCTAGCCTTAGATTTTAAGAGAAAGAGACGTATTTTACTAGATCTAAAAAAATCGAAACTCCTACTCCCCCTTTTTTAAAAACGTTTTATAAACTAAGACCAAGCAACCCCTCCCCTTCATCGGTTCACCGTGTTTGGTTTAAGAACCTTACAACTTATTACTGGCGGCGAAAAACCTTAATCGACGAGGGTAAGAACCGACCTCTTTAACGTTTTTTTTATATTTTTGATGCCTTCGAAAGATATGCATGCAATAGAAGAAGAAAGAAAAATACCACTGGACTTGTGTTTTTTTTGTATTTTTTTTCTTTTTTTTTTGAAAAAACTCCTTGTATTACACTTTTGTTGGGTTACATATATCAGTGTTCTGATCTCAGTTTTTTGGTAGAAAATAATACATGAAAATAAATTTGATTTGATTTTAGGTACTGATAATCCATTGTTTTGGTGTTTTGCACGTTCTCTGAGCGCGGTGGTTGAGTTGGTGGTACGGCGGAGTGGTGTCGGCGTAGAGAGAGTCATGGTGGTGGTGTCCCCTGCCAGATCTATTCTCAGTCGTTGGATCAGACTTGATCCAACGACTAGGATCAATTGGAGTTTGGATGGCCAAGATCTTTTCTGGGGAAGCGTTAGATGACAACACGTGGCTCTTGGAAGCTGGATGATCGGGCACGTGTCTGGCATGCGCGCGTGGGGAGTCTGATGGCCAGCGCGTGCGCCCCACGCAGCAGATAAAGGGTCTTCAGGATTCGATCATGGTCGTTGGATCTGGATCTGATCCAACGACCCTCCTTTAGCCGCCTGCCACAGAGGATGATATTATTAGAATTTCTGATATATATTTTTTAGGGTTTTAGTTATTAACTTTGGGCCAGGCTAATTTGGGCTTTGTAATAAAACATTTGGGTTTGTAAATATAAACGGACATGAATATATATATGGGTTTTATGTTTTGGATTTTATTTTACATTAGTCCAATAATAATAATAATAATAATTAAACTTATAATTTAATACATGCACATACATACATCATATGCAAATATGTTAGAACGATCATACATAATACACATACATACCTTATATAATACATGCAAAGTTAATAATATAACTAATAAATAACATACATGCTTATATTTGTACATACACATTCACGCATTATATACATAAATTACACACATATAATACTTACACATACCTTAATACGTGCATACACATAATATATTAATACAAACATTCATGCAATATAAAACACACATATAACATATTAATATCTCTAATAAATATTATCAAACCTTAATAACACATATATAATATGTATAATATACGTGCACTCACACCTATCACACACATATTTTACGCACATATTAATCACACGTACATAAGCACATAGTATAACACGCCCACATGCAATAATAATACCCTTTAATTATTATATTAACAATATTCACAAACCGGATAAAAATGAGTGATTACAAGCGATACTAGGCTGATCTAAAATAATTAATTTTTTTATTAATTAATAATATCAATGTTGACAATTTTTGATGTTATCTTCCGATGAACTTCGAATGATTTGATCAAGTTAATTGATTTAACACAATATACTATCACATTAACTAATACCACTTTTAATATTATCACATAGTAATAAATTATAATTCTTATGTCAACTTAGTAATATAATGACTAATAAAAAATATTCTCGTCTGTTCATAAATTTTTCTAAAATCATACTTTTATATGAATTATAGATAAAGAAAATACCAATGCAATATTTATCAAAGGAACACATCGACTTTCGAGTTTGGAATTTACTTGATATGAAAAAGACTCTATTTATTTTGAACAAGCCATAATGTTTTCTCCTAAATAGATGTGATCGATGCATCAAATATAAATGTATCTTCAATTATTAAATAACATTGATAAACTCGAATCATCGGCACATCATAATCGGCACCTTTCACTCTGTCATCGGTAGGGCATCATACCAAAACTTTCCGTGCGGTATGAAGATTGAATAATGGTGGTGGTGGGACATCAGGCATATGGAATTTTCTTTTGATTTTTACATCAGGCATTCATGGATTCCCTTTCCTTTTTCTAAATCAAATCAAGCTGTTTAGGGAAAAAGAGCCTAACGAACAACAGGATAACGGTACGGTTACAGTGCAATACAATTGAGATATTATAAAAATACGAAACTTAAAATGTTATAAAAAAATTAATTACCTATTGTTGTTTGATGAAAGTGGGACCCAATAGTTATTACCGACCAAATTAGCATTTGCTTTCCTTTGCTTTTCCACAAGGTTACCAATACTCAACTCATTAAAATGTGATAATAAGAAACTCATTAAAGTGGACTACATAGTTATTATCCCAAATAAATAAATAATGTGTCAATCGAACATCGAACAAAGAAGACAAAATGAGTTTCATAAATGATAAATAATGATTGGACTTGCGACTCTTCCGACGAGAGGAAGGGATTTTGTTGTCGCGGCGGCGGCGTTAGAAAATTTGAGATTATTTTGAATAAAATGAGAGTTTTTTTGTAAAATTACATTTTTAAGTTTTACAAAATAAAAAAATTAAAAACTCAACCACGTGTCAAGCAATGGCTGGTTGTTGAGTTTTTTAAATGGATCAACCTTAAAATATTACGGAATGAAACTTGCGCACCGAAAATGGTAACAATACATTTATTTTGACAAAAAAAAGACACTTAAAACAAAATAAATGTATAATTTCGTACATTTCATGCTAATCGTCTTATTTTTAAAAAATCGGTGAAATATATTTTATTTTCTTAATCTAACTAAAGTGGAATCTTCATCAACTCATAAATATATTGATACAAAGTTATACACCAATGACTCTCTATCCGATCTGTTGATGCAATCACACGTTTTAATCCGATATTTGAATCCCAATATCTGTAACTCCGCATCCAATCGATTGATGGGTCACCATCCACCTTTTGTATTTAGTTTACCCAAGTGAATTCATGCAGTGGTCTCTAAGAGCTACCAAGTTGGGTAGATTTCATTAATGGTGAGAGTGAGATGGTGTTTGCTTGGGCGGATTGGCTACTCAACTGGGAATGGGAAATCGTTGAGAATGACACCACCGCTGCCTTGCTTGTTGAGTTATGGAACTGTTAGTTCCAACTTCCCTGAATTTAATTCAATTTAGGGCTTTGCTTTCTCCCCTAGTGGTTTCGTATGGTTGCGTTCGGTCATGCAAAAGGATGCGTCTCTTTATGGTCTTGCCTAAACTGGAAAATCTATTTATGTTTCTAATTAATAAAGTATTCTACGTTCTTTCTTGTTTGTTAACTAAAGTATTCTACGTTATTTTCAAGAAAAAGAAACTAGTAATAAAAGTAATCTAAAATATGAGTTAATAGGATTATAATGTGTGGTCACACTCATAAAATTTTATGATTTTGTACTCTTAAATTTCTAATGTAACTTACTAAAGATTTAGATCCTTAACGTAAAATCATGCATGTCTCTGCTTATAAAGGTTTGAGTTTGACTCTCTTGATTAAAAGCAATTAGGGTGCAAAATTAAATTCGTTTTGCAAGTTTTGTATCGACACACTCAAATTCTCTCAAAATTTAGACGGAACTTTGATCTAATAGTTCGGATTTTGAATAGGTCTATAGTGGTCTTTAATGTATGTAGAGGCATATCTAAAAGGATCCTCCCAAAATTTGAACAAGACTTTGGATTTGGATTGATAGTCCAATTTTATGGTACTTACATTATGATTATTGAGCTTTTTTAAATTTGTAATAAAATCACTAAACTTTTAAATTGTTTTCATTACCATCAAAGCCGTAAACTACAATTAAGAAATGTTGTTGTGCTGCACTAAAGTTACCATCTTATCATTTTCTTACGTTTTTTTATCATTGTCTTCTCTATACACAACACTCACTATACTCAAGAGCTCCATCATATTCCTACAACCGTCACACCATTCATCACAATCAATCCATCCAAGTCCCAAACACCACAACGACAACCACCGTCCAAGACCAGACCGACCCTGAGCCACCATCACTAATCTCATTTGATCACAATCCACAACCACCAATAACAACAAACAAAAACACCAACAAAAACAACAAAAAAAATAAATAAAAATAGAGAAATGAAAACTACCCATCTCGATCTTGGCGAGTTTCTGATGAAAAGAACGGCGATTGGTCAATCCCGACAATAGGCTTTGTTTGGCCAAAAGATTAACATAGCTCAATGTCAGGTTGATACGACAATTGATAGTGATTGATCAAAAAAAATTAACTTTTAGTTTCTGTTGAAATTTGAAGAGATTAAAAAATTTTCTGACGAAATTTAACTTATGGTCTTTTGCCCAATGCAGTGCCCTCCCATTTTTTTGGTTTCCATTAGGTGTACATTGTTTACAGGTCGACCACATGGCAACAAGAAAAAGGTGATCTTTTGCTATACTTCGACGATCTCTTTACTACCAAGGCACACAAACTTCTATCATGTCCTAGATCACATTTTGTAAATCGAAAGGGATGTCTACTCATCCATCAACTCCTCTAGTAGATCGGTACGATTTTACTAAACGTCTAGATGAGTGGTTATATAATCTTTTTGATTGAAGAAATCACCCAACGACGACATAAACAATGATGGAAGAAAGAGGAGCGTATGCTTGTTTAAAGTGTGAAAGGCTTAGGGTTTGGGGGGGGAGAAAATGACTTTAGTATGGTATTTCTTTATAGCAACTGACAGTAGTGACCGTAATGAAATCAAATTAAAATTTTAATAATTTTTTTAAGTTTTAGAAGTTCAATGACCAAGATACAAACGTTTTAAAAGTTAATAAACTTAAAAGACTATAATTTTTTTCATTTTATTTTGTATAATCTTTGTCCTCACTTTATTTTGTATAATCTTTGTCCTCGTTGTTCTATTTCCATCGGAGAATTTACTAAAATATTGCTTCCAATTTTTTTCCACAAATATGTTACAAGTCAAATTATTTTCAGAAATATTGTACTTTCTACAGTGAAAGTGAAGATGATAGGATTACATATCATCTTTGAACAGTAAACTAATTTTTTGAATCAAAAAATCAAAGTTGATAGGATTACATATCATCTTTGAACAATGACTATATTGAAGATGATGGGAAGAGGTTTTGTCTTCATCAGGGTCACATGGCAAGCAACTAGGCTCGTTACTATTCAAAGACTGAGCCTATGGTTACTGTCTTTAGTATTTTATGCTGGAAGGGTGGCAACCGATATTCGCGGGCGACAGTGGGCAAATGGCAGCCGGTATTTACAGGTGGCAGTAGGCAGGGGCAGATGGCAGGCCAGCTTTGTGCATGCATGGCAGCTTCGGGACGTGTATTTTTTATGATTGGGGGATGGGTTGGTGGGTTTAGTGGTTGTGATTTAAATTTGAGTGTGTTAAATAGTGGTTGAAGGCGTGAAATGTAGAAGAATTTTTTTTGGGTTGATAGAGTAGAAGAAAGAGAAAGAAGATTTGGAGAAAATATTGTAAGTATAGATGTGTATTTTATTTTTTAATTTAGTAATATTATTTCATTAATTTTAATTTAAAATTTTAAATTCTATGTTATAGTGTAATTAGTACGAAAATTTGATTTTTATTTTTTTAACTTAGTATTGATGATGATTAATATAAGTTTAATGTTTGATGTTTTGAATATTTTTGTGTTAAATAGGTGGTTGAAGGTTTGAAAAAAATAAATTGTGAGAAAAATGAGGAAAGAAGAAGAAAATGAAGAAAGATTTAGTCTTGGGTTACTAGTATTTGATTATGATTATTATTTTTTAATGTAGTAGATTTAGTCCTTGGTTACTAATATTTTCTTACTTGTCATGTAAGATGGCTGATCAAGCTCCTCTTTTAAGATTACAGGATCGACACATTACTAATCTTAGGGTTAATGAGATGGTACAAATTTTTTAATAATTTATTTATTAGAAAATTAGTCACTTTTGTAATTTATTAATAATTATGTTTAAATAATGCATTAATTACAGGATATGAAAGATACATTTAAACAACATCGGAGCATGGAAAAAAATCCCCCAGATGATAGAATCATTTAAAGGTTGCAAATGGTGGAATTTTATCACGCGACATTCATTCGTAGGTACAAGTTGGGTCCCGAGTTAATTACCACTCTAATTAAGCGTTGGAGATCGGAAATACATACATTTCATATGCCGTATGGAGAATGAACGATCACGCTAGATGTGGTCATGCTTATTGGGCTTTTGGTAAACTGGAAGTCATTGGTTGAGCATACTTCGGGTTCAACTATTAGTATATGCGAAGAATACTTTGGGAAGATGCCATGTGGAACTAAAGTGAAAGGGTCTCATGTCAAATTGACTTGATTGCAAAGTGAATTTCGACTCAATGAATATAGTACAGTTGATGAGATTTATAAGACAAGTCGAGCATATATTCTGGAGCTCATTGGAGGGATACTGATGCTAGATAAATCTGAAAATCTGGTCCATATAAGGTATCTATGTTTTTTAGATACTACTTAGGAAGCTGGTAAACGTAGTTAAGGATCGGCCATATTAGCGTGCTTGTATCGTGAGTTGTGCAAGGGCGCTATACTAGAAAATGGTCAGAAGGTAAGGGTTGTTGGTGGATGTATGTTGTTATTGCAAGCGTGGGCTTGGCAACTACTTCCTTTTTTACACCGATTACCCGAATAGAGATACAGTTTCCTCTTGTTGCAAGGTAATTATTTTGATTTTGAGTTAAATGTTTAAATTAAATTTACTTGTTTTTAAAATATTATTGTGATTTGTATGCAGATGGCGTGAGAAAAAAAGCTCACACGGGATTGGCACACAACAACGTCAGAGTATGTAGCTCTCAGATTAATTTGTATTGCCAATATATGTACCTGAATGGAAATTTTATTTGGTTAAATGTATTATTATAATAATCATATATTTTTTTGCAGTTTATTTGGATTCCGTACAACGATGATTGCATATTTGTACCAAATTATTTGATGGCGGGTTCTACTTTATAGTGTAGTGTTACACCGCTTATCCACTTTGCTATTGTCAAGTTCTACTTTGGAGATAGGGTATTAAGGCAATTTGGCTTCCACCAGCCCATTCTGTATATTCCACTCGATCATGACTTTCTTCACGAATATGATGGACGCGGCAAGCCAAATGTGGATTGGGAAGTCATACATGCCCAGTACATTAATATGTAGAACGAAAGAGGTTCGTCGTTGCCATATCGCACTCCAATACAAGCTGATGATTTTTATTTTGAGAGTTCAGAGTATATAATCTACTATCGTAATAATGGAAAGCCGTACTTAACTACTCTCAAAGAACATGAAGAATGCCTGAGGTATAAGAAAAAATATGGTGGTAAAGGTGAATCATCTAAAAGTACGGCGGGCGCATATGAGAATGTAGTGGACAAAAATCTCGTTTGGAATAGAAATTTTGAAAATTGGCCAACCACGTTGGAGGTAGATATGAGCACAGTAATGCCGACAGTGTTATGGAAAAAGGAACCGCCTCCTAAGTATATACACTAGAAGTGGGCCCAAGCTCCTTAGATAATCAAGGGTTTGATGATGCTAGTTTATACAGACCTGAGTTTTATTTGCCACAATCACCTATTTACTCGAACTTTGGCGAAAATATAGATTTTCAGGAAATACAAAATTTCCTGTATTCACCAAAGATTATAGGAGGGCAGAGCAGTGACTATTTGTTCACAACGTCGCCTCCTATGCCCTCGATGACTGAGGAGGTGAACAATACTGAAGAGGA
Organism: Hibiscus mutabilis; assembly: GCA_019671005.1. Lineage (NCBI taxonomy): Eukaryota > Viridiplantae > Streptophyta > Magnoliopsida > Malvales > Malvaceae > Hibiscus > Hibiscus mutabilis. Next base: position 48,369,052 of record CM033720.1, on the reverse strand, counting down.
TCCCGAGGCACCATAGAGGTTGGTTGTCATTTGCCCGTATCGTCTACCACATTCATCATACGATTGGGCCCATCTTTCCCTCTCAATACTGTTTACCCAACTTCAAACGCGATCGTCGTACTCTGTAAATTCTCTAACTTCCTCTCAAAATCTGGCCGCAATAGTAGATATCATGTGTTATAATATATGTTGTTAGTATCAAGAAAAATCAAAACACATAAATGGATATGCATATATAATCGAGTTTGAAAAAATGATACTTACCCATTCTTAAAATCTCACTACGAAGGTATTGGTTTTTGAACTATTCATCATTGTTCTTACCAATGTGACGAACACAATACATGGGATATGCGTACAGAAGTGTCTAATGACTTACATCTAAATTAATTTCTAATTTAATATATGTCCCTCTATCAGATATAATGTAAACACCATCTTCTCAGATGACATGCTCACATAAATTGTTTAAAAAGAAATTCCAAGCTTTCATCGTCTCTTGTTCAACAATTGTGAATGCAATCTGGAAGATATTGTTCTCACTATCTTGCGCAACGACAATCAACAATACATGGGAGTATCTTTCGTATAGCCATGTGACATCGACTTAGACCATACGTTTGCAAAATAGAAAGCCTTCAATACATGGCTTGAACGCCCAGACTAGTCGATGGAAAATTTATGCCCTTCAACAAGTTGGCCTTCTTAGTTGCATGCATATGGGGTTTGATACCTCACTATGGTGCATGGGATGAAATGTGCCATTACTAGTAATAAAGACAGTAGTTTATTGTACGACTTATCTTAATCACCATACATCGTCCGCATTACCTTATCCTCATACACGCCACCCCTTCATGTATTTTATCTAATATCCAAATTGTTGTGCAATGGTTGCCTGAATCACTGAAACAGAAACTCTTGGATTTGCTTCAACCAACTTTATCACGTGATGACTTATTACATTTAAGTCCAATTTACGGTGATCCTAGTCGATGAAAGCTCGTAAACAAGTGTGATCGCCATTGTACATTGTGACCTCCCAAGCATTTTTTCTCTGAATCTTTAACACTCGGATCTTTCAATTGCACTATTGTCCATATTTCACACAATTGACAAAGAAAGTCCCCGGGCTGGATTCTACAAGAACGTAGTCCACATGCTTCTTAATGTTATACTCTTTAACTGCCAATTAGGCTTCATTCTTTTCGTTAAATTGAAGCTTAACCGATAATTCATCATACTGACTAGAAGTTAATTGTGGCATATCCAGGAATTGAGGCGCCCTCATGGCATCGAAATCTACTATGTTCATGTAAGCATAAGGCTCATACCATGTAATGTTATCCCCGGTCGAAACGAATTCTCTAAAACGAAATCAAAGGCATCACCAACATTATTAAGGAACAAATCAAGATCTCCAATATCTTCATCTTCGCTAGAATCTTCAAGTGTTTCTCTCCATCGACCTCAAAGGTTCTCCGCATCAGCATCAACAGTCGGTTCTGGAAATTATATTCTCGTCGGCACGTATGATGTTGCATATGTAGAAGACCCAATTGGATGAAATGCACTTGATGTCCCACTTGCTAACATTGTGACAAAAATGCCTTCAGACATATCAATCTTATTGCAGAAACCCATTTGAGCAGATTCTCCAACTACGTTTCTGGATGGACCAGGAACATTAAGCATCTCAGCAAACAACTCGATATTTCGAATATCCATAGATTCATGCTCTGTAATCATTATTCCAACATCAGTATTATCTTGAAGAGTTATTGCAGAATATGTAACTGGATTGTGACATATCAGCCATTGGTACCGCAAACCATGAATCTTAGCTCCAATTTTCTCGGATATCTCTCCTTAATTTCTCGAAACATGATTTTCTTTTCAAATCTCATATTCATTGTGCTTTCGTATTCAAATACAATCCCGACATCAGTTTTTACAATTTGTCTATTGTCATGGGCAATCGTCATAAATCTGTTGTTGCTCATTTTTTCAGCATGTTCAAAACAATATATATTTTCAATCCGAATACACAAATCAAAATTAACATACTAAATAGTAAAATTTAAATTCTTTTAGAATTTATTATTTTAAACATAATTCAAATATATTTTTTAATATACTTTTAAAAATTATACTAATTTATCAAAAATAATTTCAAAAATATTTTTTTATCTAAAATTATTTTAAATTTATTTTTAATATGTTTTTTAATATACTTTCGAATATTATTATAAAATTTTTATCTACTTGTTTGTTCCAAAACAAAAAATTTCACCAAAACATCAATACAAAATAAAACAAACAAACTATATAAACTAAAAAATTAATATTAACTACTAAAATAATAAAATTTTAAATATACTTACAATATTTTTTCCAGAACATTCTTCTTCTTCTTCTTCTCCTCCTCCTCCTCCTTATTTACTCAAAATTTTACTCAAACTTTTCTCCAAAAACTTACCTTCAACCTCACCTAATTAACACAAATTTTCTCTTACTTACCCCATACCCCTTTTTTAATAACACTAAAAAAATTTTAAAACAAAAAATTTCTCTACCCCTACATAATTTAAAATAATTTTATTATCCCAACTTATTAACATCATACCATTTTTCATTCCCGAAACCTATATCCCTATATTACCTTTTCACCAATTTCTGATCCATGCATGCAAAGGTAAAAATACAAACCTGCACTGTCACCCGACTGTTGCCTCTGCCAAGACAGACCGCCCCTACTGAAGTCGGAACACTCTCTATCCGTCTTTGAACAAGAACCACCTGCATGGATGTCATGTGGACATGCATGCAGCCAACCCATGTTGTTTGAAGACGGAATCTCTGCCCGTCATTTTTGATATAGTCAATGTTCAAAGATGATATGTAATCCTATCAACTTCGATTTTTTATTCAAAATATTAATTTATTGTTCAAATATGATATGCAATCCTATTAAATTCGATTTTTATTTAAAATATTAATTTATTGTTCAAAGATGATATGTAATCCTATCATCTTCACTTTTACTGTAGAAAGTGTAATATTTCTGAAAATAATTTAGCTTGTGTCATATTTGTAGAAAAAATTGAAAACAATATTTTAATAAATTCTCCATTACCATCCCTAAAATTAAGGATTATATAAAAATATAAAATTTATTTTGAGAAGTAAGATTAATTTTATTTAATATATAAATATATATCTTAAAGATATTTTCAAACATCAAGTTACCAACCATGTCTGAGGAATAAAATTCCACCAGTTGTTAGGAGAAAAACTGCAAAAGTTGACCAGTTTCCAGTTGGACTTCGTTATTTGAACAATTTTCATATAATTTATATTATTATAACTGTTCATTACATTTTATGTCAATTAATTTAATAACACTAATTTAAATAAAATTTTAAAAATATAAGTGTCTTAGTGAAAAAATAGATAATATTTATCTGAGGAGACATGAGTTCGAATTGCTTTATCTACAAGATGCATACACATTGTTAAAGGATTAATAATATATATGCACAAATACTACATTGTAATCACCATTAGAGTATTAAAAAAATTAAAATTCTAAAATAATTAAAGCAATTGACTTAAATAAAATTAAATATAAAAATTATAAAAATGATGGTATAATCTCCAATAATGACTTTTTTAGGTACAGTTACAATGTACAATAAATACATATTCATATTAGAGTGATTAGTTTAATCAACATAATATACGAATAAAATTATAGTTATAATCAAACAATTGTATAACTACAACTAGAATTAATCAGTACAAAGCTTAAATGGACGGTTTGTTGATCGAAATATATTCAGATTTAAAGTAAAATAAATCAAGACATGTCCACACATTATGAAATTTGAATTGAAATAAATTCTGAAAAAATAAGCATTAAATATATAAATTTACATTTAATGAAACTTGAACTCGATGCTCAAAACTCTTAACATTTTACAAATAGTGCCCATAACTCGCCCCTTTGATAATGACTTTTATTCATGACACACATATATAGGAGTAGGGATTTTTAAATTATTTGAATTCGACGAGCTTCAATATGATTTGATAAGATCAAACTTTTATGAGTTTAAATCACTTCTGGTTTTGTAAAGGTGAAAATTGAATTGAGTTTAAGTTTATGGTGAAAAATTTCCCAACATGATCAAGGATAATAGTGTTGTCCTCTATATATTTAGAGATAATCATAAGATATTTTTCTCTCTATATTTTTTTAATATTTCTCTATTTTACCGAATTAAAATGAAAAAAATTATATTAAAGTAGGTTGGGTCACACTTACTAGAGAACTTTACTTAAATATCAGGTCAAGTTCAAATCATTAAAATATTAAATCGAATAAAACTTTTGATTTTCAAATCAAATTAGAAACATCTAAAACTCAATCCAATATGTGATCATTCCTACAAAGTTCAAACTTGGCATGGTTTAAACATCTTTTTGGTTTATTTTCTTCTTATAGCTTTTTTTTTTTCAAATTGTAAGATAAAGCTCAATTCAGGAATAAACAAATATTTTTTAAAATAAAAAGCTTAAAAAGGATGATGGATCTGAAACCAATTTTGGAAAATAAAAACAAATGGCAACACTAAAATCCAATATTTGCGGTCAGTTGTTCATACTTTATTCACACGCTCTGTACTCCCACATTACAACTTTGTCCCCGAAAATATTATAAACCACATGGAATAGAAAGACGAAATAAATACCACGCTCATGCCGACCACGTTGCTTACCCCAGACTTTTTGAAATAAATATCAAGGGACACGTGTCATAATCACATGGCAACGATGCAAAGCAAGTCGATTCGGGTAACAGGTTTTCTTTTCATCCCGCTGATATTTATAAAGATTTTTCACATTTTTAATGCTTCAAATAATTTACTTAAAAATCAAATTTGAAATTTAATATGAACTAAGATTAAAACGGTATATGGGTCGTAATACATACATATTACAAAAAATGTACACTTTTTTGTTATATACAATCCTAAAGTTTGTTAATAAAAAATTAATAAAATTTCTATCATTAATGTTTATTCTATTTTTAATAGAGTATATTAAAATGTAATTAATTATATTTCTCAAAAAGCTATATTTCATTAATTTATGGTGTTTATTGTAGTTAAATCTTAAATTTTTAGGGTTTAAAGTTTAATATTTTAGTGTTTATAATTTAAGATTTAGAGTTTATAGTTTTAGAATTTAAAGTTTAAGGGCTTGAGTTTTATAATTTAAGGTTTAATTACATTAAAAACCATAAATTAACGGAATACAACGTTTTAAGCATATAATTAATCGGCAAAATTAGGGAAATATTGTAGCTAAGAATAATTATTAGAGTTTGAGTTTTATATTTTTTTTCTCAGATGATCACCTGCATAAGGTGACGTGTTGCAATGATGCATGCATGGAAACTATGTCGGTTCACGTGAATGACAACTTTTATTGCTTTTACGACAGCTTTGAATCATTAACAATTTAAAAAAAATAAAATAATCGAGAACGCTTTATGCAGATGACGACTTTATGTTTCATTGTAATTTTTGTCGTATATTACAAAATATAAGCCAATAAACCTAATTTTCCTAATAATTATTCTTAGCTGCAATGTTTTCCTAATTTTGCCCCCTTCTCTTTTGTCAATTTCAAATATAAGAAAGTTATGATTTTTGAGGAGATGACCACATATCAAACATGCCACGCCAACGTTCTCTAACAATAATTAACAAAAGTGATTAATGAAATTAAAAATTTAATGATTATATAGTAAATTTTAAAATAAAAGAGTCCTAAAAATTTGAGGATTATTTATAACAAAATTTCAAAATGAAAATTAACTCAAAAAAATTTCAAAATTGAAAATGAAGTCAAAGCTTTCACTATTCAAGTACACACTACTTCCTCTTCTTTTCCTTTTTCATTGTAAAATTATTACTTTTAATATTCTATTATTAGCTGTAATGTTGCCACGTTCCCCTACGACTTCTTTTTTTATTAATTTATTTCATTTTATTATCAATTTTCGTGATTCTCTTGTCTTTTATTTCCCCCTCTTTTTCTATTCTATAAATCACACGCGACATTTCCTCAACTATACTTATTTGTTCTCTCGCCCAATTTCTCTGCTCCATTTCTTCCTCTCTTTCTTTTCAATTTTTTTTTTCAATTTTTGTTATATCGTTCTCTGTTCATGTTTACTACCCGCTCCAGCAGTTCCTCGACGCCGTTGTACAGTTAAATCAAAGGTATTAGCTCTTCGTTTTCGTTATTTTTTTTTTAAATTTTTACTGTTGTTTTTCCTCCATTTTTCTCAGCCTCCACAAACAACGCTTTTTCGAGATTTCCTTTGTTTCTCCCTCGATCTGAATCATTTCCTTACGAGAACCTATTTTTAGAATTTTAAGCTGATTTTTTTTCTTTATAAGTTACTTCACTAAGGTTCGTTAGGTTTTTAATGTTTTTTACGGCTCCAAATTGCAGTTAGACCTATGTAGATCTAGCGATCTATAACTGAATTACAGTAATTGTGGAAATTCAATTCTAGGAAGAAAACCGTAGCAAGTATACGGTTAAACTTTTGGTTTCTATTGAAGATGATGTTTGATTAAGGCTATTTTTATGCTAAATAGGGATATCAATTGTTAATAGTTAAAGAAAAAGTTCAAAGGAAAAAAATGATGCAGCAGTGTGCGATCCGACAAACCGCTACCGGAAGTAGCCGTGAGGATTTGCAGAGCACCTTTTCGGTTTCCGTTATGGTTTCGGATCGGAGAAAGACCGTGGTGTGCCCGAAACCACGTCGTTTGGGGCTCCTTAACACCTCTTTCAACGACCACCCAGTTAGGTCCCTCAGGTGGCAAATTAGGTAATTTCCTCTTATTTTCTTTGTTTTTTTTTTTTTTAAATAAAGAAGTTAAAGTAGAGAAATAGTAACAAATTTGTTTGACGATATTCAGCCATCAAACGGAGCTTTGTGATTCGAAAGCAGGGAGTGATATTTTGGATATGATTCTTACAAAGGTACGCTTCTTTCTCCTAATTAAATTAACGACTAAGCAAAGATTAATCAAATGGACTTGTTTTAAGGAAACAATAAACTATACATAAATTATAAAATAAAATAAAATTAAGGCTTAAAATTTTAAAATTGAATATAATTTAATTTTTTATGTATTTTTAATTTGAAAAATCTATTTTTGCTATCTTAAAATTTGATTGGATTTTGGATTTAGCAGGATGGTTGTAGAGTGGAACAAGTAGCGTCGTCGCCCCCATTTTTTTGTGGGTCGCCGCCGAGTAGAGTAGCTAACCCGTTAATTCAAGATCCTCGATTTGGGGAGGAGAAGGTTCTCACCCCACTATTACAGCTGTCTCCTAACCCGCCTCTGTCCGGCTTGCCCTCACCGTCTCCGTCATCCTCTTCAAGGAAAGGAGGCTGCATCCGAGCTAATTTCGGTAACAAACCGGCAGTGAGAGTTGAGGGGTTCGATTGCCTCGACAAGGATAGCCGGAATTGCAGCATCACGGCGCTGGCCTAGATGGCTAGATCCCATTTCAACCAACAAAGATTACATAGATTAAAAAGAAGAGAGAATTTTGAAGTCGCAAAGAACCCTTTTAGTGTAAATGTATTGTTAAAGATGGGTTCATTTGTGTGAATCGAAACGATGTCGTCTTGTAAGTATACGAGTTCCTTTAAAAAAAGTAGGTAGTTTTCTTTTTGTTAAGAGTCTGAAATCAAGGAGGGAATTTGTAAAACAAAAAAAAGTTGGTAATTGAGTCATTTAAGTGAACACTCGGTGTACATAAAAAATCATTGTGTTTTTTGATTCTTCGTCTTTGTCCTTTTGTTTGTAAGCTGTGTTTTGATGGAATCCCATAAAGCCTACACACACTATTCCTGTTTGCTTAAGAATCACGCTAGTGCCTGCGAAAATCCCCGATACTGAAATGGTGATCGTCAGAATTCTCTGAGAACTGGCGGGGATCAAACCACTCACGACTTTTATTTTGCTTTTGTGAAACTATGAATATGGACGAGAAGTGCAAGAATTTTGGGGGAATAATTCAAACTCAAATAATATTTTGAATTTTGGACACTTTAAGATATTTTAGAATTTATAATAATTTTTATAGTGCATAAAAATATCGTTATTTGTAGATGACGACTTGAGAAAAGTATATCTGCAAGTGGTTAAGAAGTTGTTATCTGTAGAAGGCCACTTGGGGAAGGCGCATCTACAAATGGCGACTTCTCCCTAATTTTGTCTTAATCGATAAAAAAATTTAAATTATTACAAGTCAAGAGTAAGACGCCAGGTGATGACTTTCCTATGCACTGTAGAATTTGCCGTAGATTCTAAAATATCCCTTAGAGTGCCTTTTTTTCCCAAAACTTTAATCTATTTGGATTATTTTTCCAAAGCTGCCCGAGGAGTTAGGGTAATCAAAATTTTGTTCGAAAAATTAATTTTTTTGACTTACTCGATTCAAAAAGATTTCAAATAAAATTTAAATTATAAAATATTTTTTTAACAAATTTTAATTCTAGTCCGGCTAAATATGTTTGCCTATAAAATAAAATTTTGAATAACTCAAGATTTTGATAATTATTGGATCGACTTCTAAATTCTATTCTAATTTTTAATTTTGTCTAATATATATATATATACTAGTATAAAAATTGTTTAAATTAAAATTAATTAGTATCATAAAATTATAAATGCTTATAATTAAATTTAAACAAAAACTCGATTAGCTCGATTTAATTACACTCAAATTTCATAAATTTGATTCGGTTAGAAAAACTTAAATAAAATTTAAATTATAAAATAAAATTTATTAATTTGACCAATTCAATTTTTTAACTCGACTTACTCGATCGAATGTTTATTCCTATTAAAAAAAATAAGTGACGGAGTGTGAGTAGGAAAATGTCAAAGCTCGGGGAATACTATAATCAATACCTCTCAACCGTCCACTCCTTTGATCTGCTTTTGTTTTTCTTTTTACCAAACGAACATCATAGCACATGATGCTTTCTGCCTGTCTCTTTCGTAGCATATCATTGTAGACTAGTGCGGCTCTAGCCTGTTGTTTCTCTCTTTTCTTCGATTCTTTAGCATCCAACACTCAAAATGAAAATTGATTTTTTTTCTTTTTAATTTAATGATTGAAACCCGAAAATAACGTAAACTCGATAGGGTTTACCATTATTTAATTTTAATCAAATTAATTAATTGAATAAAAATATTTTAAATTAATCGATTGATTAATTTAAAATACAATTAATTAATAGTTAAGATTTTTTTTAAAAACTACGGTTAACTGTTAATTTAATTCAAAATCATTTATTTAACAGAATTAATAGAAATTATTATACATTAAATATTATATATATTACATATATGTATAGTCACTAAACTTCAAAAATTACAAAATGACCATTACATTTATTTAATTATTATAAAATAAATATTAAATTTTTTAAAATTTATCAATAATTTATAACGTGCAATGATCATTTTGTAATAGTTTGATAAATTTAATGATTATTTTATAATTTTTGAAAGTTCAATGACTAAAAAGATCATTTGAGCATAGTTTAGTGACCATTTGAGCATAGTTTAGTGACCAAAAAATTATAATAAATTTTGATTAATTCAAAAACCGGCTGAATTAATCAAAACTTATTCAGTTCGGTTAATAAGCTTAAAAAATTTTGACCTGGTTAACAATTAAAGAGAATAAAAATTCAGTTAATTTGATTTTAGCTAATTCAATTCGGTCACAGTAACCAAATGGACAACCCTAAAACTCAATTATTCAAACTCAAAACAATAAGTACGTAAAGTTTAAAAATATTATTTTAAAAATAATTAATATAGTCTGATTCCAATCAATGATTCATTCAAAATTAGTTGGACATCCTTTCAGTCCGGGTTATTATCCTAAAAAATAATTTAAAAATTAAAAAATCTATGATAAAATTACTCTTTCATCTCCTTAATAAATATATAATTTATTATTAATCTTTAAATTTTAAATTTTTTTAAAAGACCCCTCAAATTCGTCTTTGCGTTCATTAACGATTACGAGTTAGAGATTAGAATCTTTTTGTGCTAGACCTCTTAAGTAAAGTTAGAAATTAGAATTTTGACATTGTGAATAAAATATATTTGAATGAGAAGATTGCTCCATAACAGGCTTTAAAATGTCTAATTTAAATGTCAACAACCTCTAGAACAAGTGGTTAAAAGCTCTCAGTTAACACATTCTTTTCTCCTAAGTTGTAGGTTCTAGACCTATTATGAGCAAATTTTCCTTTCCCTTCCCCCTATATAAAAATTGTTCAAATTTAAATTATTTTTGGAATAGATTTAATTTAAATTATTAACTAATAAATCATATATCAATAATTATAAAAAATATAATAAATAATTTATAATCCTCTAAAAATTTCAAAATATTTGAGAAACTCTATTATGTATAAATTCTAATATAATGTCTTCTAGATTCAATTTTTCTTTTTACCATAATTCACCTCACCTCTACTATTCTTTTTTGGAGGATTTGGGTCGTTTGGTTCAGGTTGATTTTTGGTTCGTGTCGCATTCAGTTCAGGTTTGATTTGGGTCAAATCGGGGTTGATTCGAATTTAGATCAGGTTTATGCAATTTCGGGTCGGATCAATATCAGATCGCTTGACTTTCAAGTCAGGTTAATATCGAATCGATTGCTTTTTTGAGTCGAGTAAATATCGGATCGATTGGTTTCGGTTCAGATCAATGTCTATTCAATTGATTTTTTGGGTCAGGTCAATATCAGATCGAATCGATTTTCGGGTCGGGACAATATCAGATAAGTCAGTTTTCGAGTTTAGTCAATCTTCGGATCTTTAGGTTAATTCAAGTTGAGCTGCGTATGTATTCCATTGAGTATATATATATATATATATATATATATAATTACTGATATATTCGCGTGAAAACTATATATTTTTGTCAATATTATCATTTAGGCTCAATTTCAACTCTTGACCGTTCAATGTTTCGAATTAAATCATCATTAAGAGATGATAATCTGGTACAAACTCAACCTATAAGTCTTGTTAAAGTTGAAAACTTGAATTTCGTATTGTGTTTATTATCGAGTTTCAATTGATTGTTTTCTATTTTTTTAAAATAAAGCCATGTATAATTTTTAAGACGGAAAAATTGATTTTACAAAATTATAATTAGACTATTTGAAAATTATTTAATAAAATATAATTTTATCATGTTTATTTATGGATTAAAATCAATTTAGGTATGTTTTAATTGTTTGAGATTTAATTGGATATTTAAATTTTTGACTTGGATATTTAATTAATATCATAAGTTAAATAAAATAATAAACCAAATAAACAGTTAAAAGTAAAAAATAAAATTATATATATGAAAGTTTGCGTGAAATAGAGTAACTTTATTTTATAATCTTCATATCATATATTTTTAAATGAAAAATTATCGAATCAGATATGAAATTTTTTAAAGGAGAAATGATATATTAATCCATTAAACTTTTACTAAAGTTGATTGCTAATTAGTAATATAATAAGAAGGAGAATAAAATATACATATTTAATATTTATCAAACTACTAAAAATAAATATAAATAACTTATATGTTAATTTTGCTCAATTATCTAGTCAAAATCAAGTTGATGTTCGGTTTGGATTGGATTTGGGCAAATTAAATTCGAGTTGTTTTTTATTCGGATTACTTTTTGTTCAAATTGCTTTTGGTCTGGGTTACTTTTGGTTTAGGTTGTTTTTGATTCGGGTTGATTTCGGTTTTGTTTATTTTCGGTTCTAGATGTTCGGATTGATTTTCGGTTCAGCAAATTTTGAGTCAGTTTTGTTTCTGGTTCAGGTGAGGTTTAGACCGCAATGTTCGGGTCTATATCGGGCCTCAAGTCAAGTTTGCTAGGTCTACTTTTTGGTTGCACTCCCAGTTTCTAAGTTTCTGCCCTGGACTAATCCGAGCCAACTTGCATCGTACACTTGGCTTTGGTGGGTGAGTCTCCCAACGTGAATTTTCTGCATACACAAAGCCTCGAACTCGAGACATTCTTAAGTGATACCAAGCTATTTATCACTTAAACCAATCTGATTGGTACTTAACCTCTATTATTTTAAGCTTAAAGACCAAAGTAGCACCCCTACATCCTAATATTACCAAACTAGCACTTAAAATTCTATATTTCCCAAACTAGCACCATTATAGTGAACTCGCCGTAGAAGCACGATGAGTTCTAAAGTAATATTAATTTTTATTCAAACTCACCGTAGCTGCAATATGGCGTATATAGAAACGGTGTTCAATGTTTGGAGATTGAAACCGACTGCGCAAAGATTTTATCACAAAATTTATCCCATCGCCTCGATATGAGATCAACCATACTCGATCCTTTCGTATAATGTAATAACGTAACTTCTTGAGGAAAAACATGCATGATTCAATATCTTATTTTGGTACAATTGTGAACACAATTAGAATTGTTTTGCGATTGTCGTCTTGAACAACGACTAGCAGCAAAACTTGCTTGTATCTTTTATACAAGAAAGTGCCATCGATCTACATTATAGGCTTGCAGTTCTTATACATATTAATACACTGGGGAAATGTCTAGAACAGTCGTTGGAATTGGCGAACATCAAGAACCACACGATCGTCCTTATAGTATGGTTCAATTTCCAGATTTGCGATCGTTCCGTGGTTGTATTTCTTCATGATATTTATCTAATTAGGGAGCTCGTTGTAAGAAGCGTCCTATCCATCCCCCATGCAAATTCATGATTGCTTTATTTTTCCCCTCTAAGTCTTTTTGTATGAGGGAGTGTATTCGTATACTGATGTAGCATGCGCCATCATTGCAAAAACATTGACTTTAAGGCTTGTCTGGATAATTGGTTGGACGCTCCAGGCGTGAGTTTTGAATCTAGGTTCGGATGATCTTGTCTGTAATCGATGACACAATAAATATGCGGGCTGTTGTAGACTGTGATTTCTTAAACGTTATCTTTTTTCTTTTAGACCCGGACCTTCTAGTTGTAACCTTGTTCCGCTTTCTGGATACATTCACATACGTATTTCTCTGATGTCGATCTTATCACCTTAGAATGCACATCATTATGTTTGTTATAGTTTTTAACAGATGTTTTTGCTTCATCGCTTGAGCTGAAATGTATCCCGCAACACACATTATCTTTTTATACCAAAATAAAAATCGTCGAAACCCACGTCAAGCACATCCATTGTCGACATGTCGATGTCGTGTATGTGCGATGGAGGCTCCTAATGTGTGTGGACACTACTACTTTCAACATGTCCCAATTGATTTTTAGTGAAGTTTTTAGGGGGCCTTATCATTATCATCAGTATCACTTTCAATTTTAGAGGCAAAACCGACATCGACATCTTTAGGCTCTACAAATAAATGCCAAGCTCTTGAATCGGTTCTTTTGGGGATGAGTAACCTTCATCAACATCCGTGAATGTATGGGCAGGTGCAAAAGTCGTAGATGTAGACGTGGAGAAAAAATTAGGAGGATCATAAGTTTGCTCATTTAGATCAAAGAATGCTACGCAATAGTGTCGGTCTATTGAAAAACTTGATTCACTCATTCTCAGTGGATGCCTATCAACGAAAGGGTTAAAGGTCGAATGCTGAGTTGATGGTTGTTCGACATTTAGGTCAAAGAAATTGGCGAACAAATGTCAAGCTGTTGAACATGCATGTACATCATTAAGCGCAAGGGTATAAGTAGGAACGTCAAGATTAAAATCCCCCATTAAAGAGCTGAAATCATAACTTGTTGCCTAAGCTAGGATTTGGTTTTTATTTTTAACTGCTAATTCTCTACTAAAATCTGCATACAAATGGCATAGTTCTGCTCTGTACCCAGTATGAGTTTTGACCATTGCTTCGATGTTGAATTGATTTTTAATTCTCATTGTAGCGTATGTTACTAGAAGGAAGGATGTATGAAACCTGTAATAAAGAGCTTGTAGTGTTTTGTTAAGCCCGACATGAACAAGCCGTGAGATCTTCGAAAATATAGCTACAATAGAAATTTTGTGAATGAATTTGATAGATACAAAGTTTTTGGTCTCAAAGTTTTCTCCTCTATCATATACCATATAATTGCCATCATAGTATATGATTGCTGAGATTGGTGCCATTGTAATATGATGTTTGTTTGAGTTAGAGAAAAACTTCAAAGAGATATTAGGATTAGGATGAATAGAGTGCTGTGCAAAATATCAAATAGATGAGTTATTTTTATGTAAATTAATGGGTTTTCGAACTCGCTATGCATAAACGGCGAGTTCCCTTATCGATTGAAATGAAATACTCATCAAAATTCGTGTTGGAAACGTAAACTTGCGTGCAATGATGTAATTTCAATTCTGAGCAATCTTGGTGATATGATAAGCGAAACTCGTCATGCATGGACGACGAGTTAGGTATAACTCGCCGTCCATACATGACGAGTTTCACTTATCATGTAACCCCCTTGACCCGGTCTAGCCGAAAGACCGAATTGAGTGAGCTACATTAGGGTTTATCGAAATAAACCCTAAAAAGATTACAACTAAAATGGACTATTTTTTCTTTTATATTATCTAAATGCAGTATTAGGTCCTATAGTGTTCATACAAGTCATGTTTAAAATTACAACTCAATCGGGCGTCATTTCGACATCCAATTGCTCAAATTTAGCTCACAGAGACTAAAATGTAATTTCTAAGGTTGACAAGGACTATCATTAAATTAGAGTTACCAAACTCAATTAGTCATGTTAAATTCCCTCATGTTAAATCTCATCTCAAGATGATCATTCAAACACATTTAATTGCATATTCAAGAAACATGGACCAAACTGCAAGGTTTCAAACTATAGATGCTTGTACAACTGAAATAACGGTCTGCGTACGAGTACGGGTCACATGCGTTTCGATACGAAACAAAAAGACAAAGGCTTATCGATACGGTCCATAGGCATATCGGCATAGGCTTGTATATTTTGAAAATCCAGATTCCAGTAGCTAGACACCGTATTGATACAGTAACCCGTGTACCGAAACGAACACTGTTTTCTCTCTATACGTACTGATACGGTTACCAGGTGTATCGCTACACCTAGGCTATTTTGAACACTTTGAGCCTGGATGAGTCCCCACGTACCGAAACCTGAGGGGCATGTACCGGTACGGGACGACCTGTAATGACCCCTAGGTCCAACATATGACACTTTGGCTCAATCTAACACTCTTCATTCAACCTCTAATCATCATATGGCATCATGAACATTCAATCATCAACCATAACAACATAGATTGAAGCGACACTAAGCATGACATACTCAAGCAATTACTTATGAACATGATTTCTACCCAAGCATGTTTAATGTCTCTCAACCCCTCAAAACAACATATAAAACCATCATACCAAACCAAAACATCAATCTAAACTTATTACAACAAGGAGTATCTCAAAAACCATCTCACAGAACAACCCAGTCACCTTGCCTTCTTATTACTACTTAACATATATAAAACCATATTTTGAATCAAAATGTTCCTTGGATCCTCCCTTGCTCACGTGCTGCCCGAAAAGCTATTTCTCTGCATTGATGAGGAAAAGAAACCGTAAGCTATAAGTTTAGTGAGGGAAGTCGCAAAGCACTCATCAATGCATTTAAAACCATTTCTATCAAATCACATGTAACTATTTCATGACAAAACATCTCATGCTTTTCTCAACATCTCAAATATGCATTTTTAAATCATTTTCAACACATATATCATGGATTCAATCTCTAACCTTTATAACAAGGTTAAAGAGTAACACATGTATAAGTCTCATTATACAAACATAATTCATTTCACATGATACATTATCTCATATATTGGCTTTGAAGTGACTCAAACCAGTAACCTTACATTTCACAAAACTTATCGGATACACGGATTTCTCAAGTGGTTCTCACAACCACTTCACATACATACCTCAACCAGAGTAACGACATACTTGCCCACCTCAACGGTTCAAACTGGATTAACGACACACTTGCCCACCTCTACAGTTTGGATGTATAATACACCAGCGGGAGTAAACAGAACATTTACTCACCTCAACCGCTACGGTTCTCATATTGGAGATTACAGACTCTTAACACCCCTCGACAAACATGAGGTGACTTTTTATAGTGCACTCTAAACCCTATGGCATGCCAACTATATCCGATATCATCTTAAACACAGTCACTTGCAAATATATTCAATAAACAACATTACTTCACTGTTTACATATGCATTAAATCAATCTTCCACAAATACATTAAGCTATATATTTTTATATTCTCAAAATACTTGCATAAATCATATAGTATTCCCAAAAATATTCATCAATGATCATTTGCATCATAAGTCATTTCTAAACATGCATAATACAGTGAGTAATCAAATCCATAACATGTGCATAAGTTTTTATTTTGCAAAAGCCGAAACTGAGAGAAAATCGATACTTACTTTCGAGCTTAGATAAATGTGTCAAACTTTATCTAAACTCCCACAACTCCTTTTCAAACCTTTTAACAGCAGTAAAACACTATTCCACTCACTAACAATCCAACGCTTGCTTGCCGATGCGCGAATCAAGCTTCCGAAGCTTCCACACCTTCTTCAAAAGCCAAAAGACTCAACTCCCCTACTTTACCCAACCAAAAATAGAGGATTAAAAAACATCTTTATACCTCAAACCTCCAGCAACCAACAAACACAACATCGCCTCACAAGAATCCACTCAACACTCTCCTAAAACCATCAAGAACACCACCAAACCTTACCTAAACAAAGCCCAACCAACATCTAATGATTCTAACACATTAAAATCATCAATTAACATCCAAAAACATCTCAAACACGTCCTTATACCTCCAGCAACACTACAACAACAAGATCAAGCCAAAAACCAACTATACACAACCTATAAAACTAACAATTCACATAGTTTCGGGATTAGATGAGTTAATCAACTCTTTCAACATCAAAATAAATTCAAATAAAGATATTAATCAATTAGATTCATTACCAAATTAGATCCAAATCAATCTTTCACAATTTTCCAATTAAATCCCAATTTAATCAACAAATCCATGTTAATAACATAATTTCATATCATAAATCAATAACAAAGGATCAAGAACTTGGGAATTTCAGTAAAGAACCCTTAATTCGAAGAGAGAAACGAAAATCACCTCTAATTGTTGATTTCTCCCTTGTTTGGCAAATCTTTGATGAAATCCAAGTTGATTCAGTTGAGAAAATCAAAGGAATCAAATGAGAAATAAAAAAGGAAATCAAAAGAGATTGATTCCTAGAATTTTTATAAAGGTTTTGATAGTTTGGTTGGTGAGAAAGTAGAGAGAAAATGGCTGAATAAAAAGTGGTTACGTAAGAAAATGATTTAGTTAACCAAAATTTCTTTTTATTAAATCCTTTTTAATTGTTTATAAAACCACCTTTAAAACACTTTAAAATAACCCAAATCAAGAGAGAAATCTGATAAAAACTTAGTGGTCAAATAGCTCCTTAAAGATTCTAAGTTTTGATCATCTTTCAATTAGTCACCAAAAACAATTTTAAAACTTCCAATTTAGTCACTAGACCAAAATGTCATAAAATCAGATTTAATTAGCCTAAATTGACTTTACCAAATTACTTAAAATATTAATTAAGTAATTTCCCACATTTTTCCATAATTTATTTTACTCCAAAATCAATTTTAAGATTTAATTTCCCGAAACTAGTCGAATTGTCTAAACCAGTTCTCTCGAACCACAAACCCGATCCAACCCACATCTAGGTCCAATTTTAGGGCGTTACAACTCTCCCCCTCTTAAGAAATTTTATCCTCGAAATTTACCTGATGGAAAAAGATGAGGGAACCATCTTAACATGTCCGTTTTACTCTCCAGGTAGCTTCCTCTACACCGCGGTGCCGCCACAACACCTTTACCAACTCTACCGTCTTGCTGCGGAGAACTTTTCTACTCGAATCTAGAATTATCTCCGGTTCCTCATCACAGGTCAAATTCGGACTCAAATCAATCTCCTCAACAGGCATTACATGCGAAGGATCCGATCTATACCTCTGTAACATCGACACATGGAAAACATCATGTATCTTTTCTAGCTCAGCCGACAACCTCAATTTATTGCAACTGGACCAACGCCCTCTAACACCTCATACGGTCCAATAAACCTAGGGCTCAACTTGCCCTTTTGTCCAAATCTCATCACTCTTTTCCAAGGCAAAACCTTCAAAAACACACGATCACCAACTGCATACTCGATCTATTTTCGCTTCAAGTCAGCATAAGACTTTTATAAGCCTTATATGGTGCCATCTGGATACTAGCTTGGTAACTATTATTATAAGAAAACTCTACCAACGACAACTGCTTTTCCCACGATCCTAGAAAATCTATGATGCAACACCGCAACATATCCTCCAACACTTGAATAACACGCTCAGATTGATCATCCGTTTGTAGATGATACAAAGTACTGAAGTTCAACAATGTACCCAAGGCCATACGCACACACTCCCAAAACCTTGCGGTGAAATGCGGATCTCTATCCGACACAATAGATTTCAGTACACCATGCAACTTCACAACCTCAGCAATGTACAACTCTGCCAACTTATCCAGAGTATACATTGCGTGCACAACCAGAAAATATGCACAGTTCGTAAACCTATCCACGATCACCGAAATGAAATTCTTCTTTGATGGCGTCAAAGGCAAACCAGACACAAAACTATGGTGATCCTCTCCCATTTACACTTGGGAACACTCAACGGTTGCAACAACCCCGAAAGAAACTGATGCAACGCCTTAACACGATGACAAACCATGCAACGAGCCATAAAATCCGCAACATCCTTCTTCAAGTCAACCCTAAAATACTTATTCTTCATATCCTGATACATTTTCGTACTCCCCGGATGCATAGCAAAAGGACTTGAATGCGCTTCAGTCAAGATAGTGTGCCTCAACTCTTAATCCATCAGCACCACCACTTGACTCTTAAAGCACAAAACCCTGTCCTCATTAAAACCAAAATCCGTTTGATTCCCCTCCAAGATATCCTTAACATGAGGCACCAACGTCTCATCATAGGGTTGCTTCTCTTTTATCATCTACCGCATCAAAGGCTTCACTTGTAACTCCGCTAACAACCCACCGTCACGCGTTAAACTCAATCTCGCAAACATTGCCCTTAACTCCACTATGACCTTTCTATTCAAGGCATCCGCTACCACGTTTATTTTTCCCGGATGATACTCAATTGTTAGGTTATAATCCTTAAGCAACTCTAACCATCTTACTTGCCTAAGGTTTAACTCCTTCTAAGACATCAAATACTTTAAAATTTTTTGATCCGTGTACACGATACACTTCTCACCGTACAGATAATGCCGCCAAATCTTCAAGGCAAATACCACCGCAGCCAATTCAATGTCGTGCGTATGGTAGTTGCGCTCGTGCACCTTTAACTGCCTAGATGCATAAGTTACCACCCTTTATTCCTGCATCAGCACACACCCTAATCCCACGTAGGATACATCACTATATATGACAAACTCCTTCCCTGACTCAAGTTGAATCAAGATTGGAGCTTGCGTCAAAGCTTCCTTCAACTTGTCGAAAGCTTGATGCCTAGCTTCCGTCCACTCAAAACTCACATCCTTCTGCAACAACTCCGTTAAAGGGGAAGCGATATTTGAAAATCCATCTACGAAGCATCGGTAGTAACCTGCTAACCCCAGGAAATTATGGGCTTCCGAAATTGACTTCGGTTGTTTCTAACTTACAATGCCCCCAACTTTCTATGGATCTACACAAATACCCTCAGCCGAAACAACATGTCCAAGGAAAACCACCTGCTTGATCCAGAACTCGCATTTACTTAACTTGGCATAAATCTTGTTGTCCAACAAAACTTGCAACACAATTCGGAGATGTCGATCGCGATCTTCCTCGGTACGCGGGTACACGAGAATGTCATCGATGAAAATTACTTGGTCCAAAAACTCATAGAACACCCTATTCATCATATCCATGAACGCAACCGGTGCATTTTTCAAACCAAATGGCACCACTAAGAACTCGTAATGCCCATAACGTGTACGAAAAGCTGTCTTTGGCACATCTTTATCCTTCACCTTCAACTGATAATACCCCGACCGCAGATCAATATTGGAAAACACCGTAGTACCCATGAACTGATCAAACAAATCATTAATCCTCTGCAAATGATACTTGTTCTTAATCGCCAACTTGTTCATTTGCCGATAATCAATGCACATTCTTATCGTGACATCCTTCTTCTTCTTCTTCAAAAACAACACTGGTGCTCCCCACGGTGACACACTTGGTGGAATAAACCCACGATCCAGCAACTCTTGCAACTGCATCTTCAACTCTTTCGGTGCCATACGATACGGAGCAATAGACACCGGAGCCGTATCTGCGTATGTCTCAATGTAAAACTCCATCTCCCTATCTAGCGGCAAACCAGGCAACTCTTTCTAAAACACTCTTGGAAAATTGAAAACCGTGCGAATATCCTGGGCACGCACTTCCTTCATATCTGAATTCATCTCATAGGCTAGATATGCTTGACCCTCAAACTCCAACAACCTACGCACCTCCAAAGCAGAAACCACATTTGACATAAACTCCACATTTTCTCCCACAACCACAACTTCATAATCTTCGGCAAGTTTCAAAGAAACGCGTTTGGCTTCAAAATCCACTACAGCTTTGTGTCGAGACAGCCAATCTATAACTAAAATCACATCAAAACCGTAAAATGTAACTCCATCAGATCAACCTCAAACACATGCCTTTGAACCATCAAGGGACAACTCCTATACAACTTCCTAGCTACAACCGTCTCACCAAAGGAACTTGTTACCCGCATACCAACATCTAACAACTCTACAGGTAAATCCAACAAACACGCATGCTCATGTAAAATGTAAGAATGCGTAGAACCGAAATCAATCAAGGATAACAAAGGAATATATTGCAAGGTAAAGGTACATGCGATCACATCGGTATCATTCATTCCCACACAGTGAGCAAAAACCCTCATCGGTCCACCCTCATTGGGCTGAACTTCTATGATATGTGCTACCACTTTCTGTCCATAATCTTTGCGCTGGAAATGTCTACGGCCGTGCCCACAAACCTTTTGTGCCAAAACAACCGGTAAATGAGCCTGACCTTCTCTGGCCAACTGCGGACAATCCCTCCTCAGATGATCCCTCGGTCTACAACTCCACCATGTGCCTATAGCACCCCAACATTCCTTCAAATACTTCCTACCACGCCTCCTACACTCAGGAACTCTAGCAAAGGTATTATGACCCTATAAACCATGCCCAACACTATTTCTTCCCCGCCTTTGATTCAGATGGTACCTCTTGTCTCTATGCCTCTTATAACGATCCTTGCCAACATCAGACTCGACACTTCTTTTTCCTGTCGAAAAACTTCCAGAACGAGCAGAGAAGCCCAAATTCTGTTATATGTCATTTTCTCGAGAAACCTATGTAATCGGTAGCCAACATGTACGTCTTTACTTCTTGAATCAACCCATAGCGAAACCGACCATACCTTTGTCGCTTATCTGAAACTAACTTAGGAGCATACTTACTCAATCGTACAAACTGGATCTCATACTCGAAAATAGACATGTTTCCTTGCCCTAAAGCCATAAACTCCATTTTTTTCATCTCTATACCGAGTTTCTAAATTATTCTTTCTGAAAGCCTCGCAAAAAAATTCCCATGTAACATCAGCAGGTTCTATCCTCGCAATCATAGTTGTCCACCAACTGTAAGTATCGCCCTGAAGCAATGACACAATACACCTCAGCTTGCGTAGATTCGTACACTCCATCTAGCCAAGGATTCTCTCAGTACTAGCAAACCATTCCTCGCCTGCTTCAGGAATCAATCCTCTAAACTCAACACCACCATGGCTACATAAACCTCCAGAGGTAACCTAGTACTAATAGCTGTAGGTGCCGGTGCAGGTACATACAGTCCAGCTATGGCTGCCTAGAAAGCTCCCGTCATCGCTTGGACTAACGGTGCCATATCACAAAAAACAGGCACTTAGGGTGCTTGAGGTGCACCTTCCTCTACTCCAACACCAATAGGAGGATTTGATGGAGGAGGAGGCAATTCATCATCATGTGTATCCAGTACATTACCAATGTGAGCTCTATTCTCTCGTCTCGGTCCCATACGCGAAAATATAAGTCTAAACATGATAATGCAACAAAGAAAAACAATTAGGCCAGCTTGTAGCAAGAATCCAAGTCACTCTTGTTAAAAACAAAATAATTTAACTCAAGTAGTAATAAGGCAATGTGTCCCGAGTTTAAACACCCCACACATTCCACACATATCGAATACAATCTCACAAATTTAATCACCGTACATGACAAACAACATATTCAAACAACATCAACCAACCCAACAACCATAACCCACCTCCAAACAATCAAAACCTGGCTCTGATACCACCAAATATAATCCTCTTGACTCAGTCTAGCTGAAAGATCGAACCGAGCGAGCTATATTAGGGTATATCGAAATAAACCCTGAAAATATTACAGCTAAAACGGTCAATTTTTATTTTATCTTATCTAAATGCATTATTAGGTCCTATAGTGTTCATACGAGTCATTGTTAAAATTACAACACAATCGGGCGTCATTTCGACATCCAATTGCTCGAATTTAGCTCACATGGACTAAAATGTAAATTTTAAGGTTTACAAGGACTATCATTAAATTAGAGTTACCAAACTTCAATTAGTCATGTTACATGCCCTCATGTTAAATCTCAGTTCAAGATGATCATTCAAACACATTTAATTGCACATTCAAGAAATAGGGACCAAACTAAAAGGATTTCAAACTATAGATGCTTGTACAACTAAAATAACGGTCTGCGTACCGGTACGGGTCACATGCATTTCGATATGGCACAAAAAGACAAAGGCGTATCGATACGGTCCTTAGGCGTATCGGTACGGGCTTTTATATATTTTGAAAATCCAGATTCCAGAAGCTAGACACCGTATTGATACAGTAACCCGTGTACCAAAATGAACACTACTTTCTCTCTATGCGTACCGATACGGTTACCAGGCGTTTCGATACGCCTAGGCTATTTGTAGCGATGTCCCTCTTTTAAGTTCGCTAAAAAAAGTATTTTTATTTTATTTTTGTTTTGAAAATAATGTCTTCCGTGAGGTATTTAGAAAAACCATATTTTAATTCTAAAAATGGAGTCGCCACCGGCCACTAAGGTAGGCCGGACACCATAAAACCAAAGATTTTAAAAATATTGGATTCGGGAGTCGGTTACGGATGAGGAAGGATTAGCACCCCCACACCGCCCAAAATTGGTACTTTAATAATTACCACTTTACTAAAAAAACTAACATGCTTAAACACATTGATACGAACCACAACTACCACATGCATGACATCTACACATGACATAATATGATGCTAAAATATTGAAACAAAACAACATGTTAGAATAAAACTTAATATTTGATACTTAACATATGACTCAATATATACACATAGATTAAAACATGTCATGATATTACATATAACAAAACATCATACTAACATGTAACCTAAAAACCACTAAACTTATGCTAACACAAATAAGCACACCAGGAAATCTCAAAATAAAACATAATATAAAACGAACATGGACTAATGAACAAAAAAAGATACAACACATCTAAAAAAACAATAAATAAACATGGTATAACGTGGCATATATGAATATAACGAGCAATAAAACATGCTAAAAAACAATAAAAAAACAAAAAGACATGAATGTTAGAGTATCAAAAGGAATGAACTGAAATAGAAACAAAATGTAAAATCAGAAAGCAAATAAACAAAAGACTTAATTAGGGACTTAATTAAAAGCTGAAGTAAACTCTAAAGGACATATTGTGTAATATAACCAAGGGGCGAGCCCAAAGTATAAAAACCAAAACGCGAAAGGACTGGGAAAGTAATTTCACCATCCAAAATCTAATTTCGGTTAATTCAGGGACCAGTTTGAAAGAATTTTAAAAGTAAAGAGGATCAGACCTGTAATTAACCCAAAGGGAATACTCGGTTTGAAAATATTGAGAATGCGGGATGATTTATGAGGGAATTAATCTATTTTTAAAACATAATGACTCTATAAAACAACTCTTCCCAGCCAAAAACCAAACTTTTTCCATTTTTTCACCCTTAATAACCTTCTCCCCATTCACTATATTTTTTCCAGAAACAAACAATCCCTAAAAACCAAAGCCCATCTCTTCAGCCGCCGTGAACCACCGGTCTCAGGCGAGGCTCGACCGTGATGGCCGCCTCGAGCCTTCCTTGACCGTAATATCCAGCACACAAACGGCCTCTAAAGCCTATCTATACCTTTCAGAGAGAGAGAGAAAAAAAAACCATCATTGGCTTTGAAAACCAGAAATGAAAACTAGCCCCTTCTGACAAACCTTCGAACCCCGCTGGCTCACCGGGTTCAAACAGAAACTGGAGGCTTATCACCGGCGTTAAAAGGGGTTGAACCCAAGGTAAGCTCTAAACCTTTGTTTTCCTCTTTTTATATATATATAAACCTGTTAATGATTTTAGAGATGCATGCAAAAAAGAAAAAAAAAGAGAGCTTCACCAGAAAATTTTGGGTTTTTTTTGCTATTGTTTTTTCTTTGGATCTGATAACTGATGATTGATCCCCTTTATAGATTTTTGTTTGAGAATTTATACATGTATATGTTCTCTGGTCTTTTTGGTAAAAACATAGTAGATTACATATATTTTTTGTTCAGATTTGGTATTGATTAATCTGCTTTTTCTCTATCTTCGCACGTTCTTGAGCGTGGCAGTGGTTGGAGATCTAGTGGAGGATGTATGGTGGAGGTGACCATTCGGCCAGACTGATCCTTGGCCATTGGATTAGATCTGATCCAACGGCTGAGGCTGCTTGGAAAATGGACGGCTCATATGTGCTCTAAAGACGGGGAGGATTGCACTAGATCGTGCCACGTGGCGTCTTGGCAGCTGAAGGGTCTGATGCGTGGGATGCACGCACGTGTGGGAGGTTGAACGGTTCGCGCGTGATCCCACGCGGCCATCTGGATGATCTCTCTCCTTAAATCGTGGCCGCTGGATCAAAATCTAATCTAACGGCTGAGGGGCGACTGCGCAATAAGAGAGATAAAATTAGGGTTCTATTATCTGATGTGGATTAGGGTTTTTAGGATATTGGATCTGGGTTTGGGCCGATTAGGCCATGTAATATATATTTTTTTGGGTCTGTAATTATAGACTGGACTTAGTTATTTATTTTGGGGCTTTGATATATATGTTTATTTGCATTTAATTTAAACTTGTCCCAACATTAATAATAATAACAATAATAATAGTAATACATACGTACACACAAGCACACACATACATACGACATACATACGTATATAGCATACACATACATACTTACGTATACATACAATTATGACAAAACACATACGCATACAAACACACTTAATTATAATACATACAATTCATGCAATACTCATTCGTATACATTCAAGGGTAAACTACACCAGTGACCACTGAACTATTTAGGTGTACCTATTTGACCACCGAACTATCGAACTCGTCAATCAGACCACCAAACTTATTAAATTGACCTATTTTGACCACCGTCGTTAAAAAACTAACGGATGAGTGACGTGGCAGTTAACAGAAATCTACTAAATTACACATTAAGTCCATGTTATTTACCTATTATATCAATTTGGTCCTAATATTAATTTACTTAAATAAAATTAACCAACCAACCAACCAAATGACAACATGTGTCACCACCCGATTGGACGAATTTACTTTAATTTTTAATTTAATTTATTTAATAATTTTCACCCAATCAAATGGCGTCACGTGTCATCTAATTGGGTGATAATTTAAGCAAATAATAATTGTGGGAATCGAACTTGCAACCACAAGTATAAACAACACCCACTTTACCACTAAGCCAAATCTATCAATTGTTTAAAATATGCTAACTTTCTTATTTAATGGCATATTGTTCGAGTTGTGGGTTTCTTATTCTCCTTCCTTATTTCCTTATCTCACAGCTCAAATCCATCAGTATTTCTAATTTCTAATTCTATTTCTCTGGTCCAGCAGTATCACAAACCGCCATTCTTCTCTTTACAAAAACTTAATTTTTTTTTCAAAAAATTGGCTAGCTTTTGATTTTGTCTCAGTCGAAAGATCGAAGAATCGTTTCTCATATGTTCTGTTAATCAATGGTGTTTCCCTCAATCTTAGAAAGAAAACAGAACTCAAATAAAAGCAAAATCGAAACTATAATGGCTTCTTCTTCAACTTTGAAATCCCAGACTCTTCATAACTTCCAATTATATGTCCTTAAATGGGCCATGAACCACCCTAGCAACCACCGCCTTTGGAAACTATCCGATTCTTTTCACAAATCTCCTCAACGTGGAGATACTGATTTCGAGTCAAACAATAATCGAAAGGCAAATTTGGCGTGTAAAGCTCATTCAAAGAACAGAGCTTCTTCAGGTTTTTCTCTTGGTAATAGAAATAGGAAATCAGAGAGAAAATTCATCAATGGTTATGATGTTTTGGTTGATTTATGCTGTGAGATGAGGTAATAAAGAAGAAAAGGGAAACCCACAACTCGAACAATATTCCATTAAATAAGATAGTTAGCATATTTTAAACAATTGATAGGTTTGGCTTAGTGGTAGAGTGGGTGTTGTTTGTACTTGTGGTTGCTGGTTCGATTCCCACAATTTTCATTTGCTTAAATTTTCACCCAATCAGGTGACACGTGTCGCCATCTGATTGGGTGAAAATTATTAAATAAATTAAATTGAAAACTAAAGTAAATTCGTCCAATCGGGTGGTGACACGTGTTGTCATTTGGTTGGTTGGTTAATTTTATTTAATTAAATTAATATTAGGATCAAATTGATATAATAGGTAAATAATAGGGACTTAATGTGTAATTTTGTAGATTTTCGTTAACTGCCACATCACCCATCCGTTAGTTTTTTAACGGCTGCGGTCAAAATAGGTCAATTTAATAAGTTTGGTGGTCTGATTGACGAGTTCGATAGTTCGGTGGTCAAAATAGGTACGCCCAAATAGTTCAGTGGTCATTGGTGTAGTTTACCCTACATTCAATAATAACAAGGACTTTAATAATACATACATGCAAACATATATAAACATATGCAAACATATATAAACATGCACATAATAATTACTAATGCATACATAACACATCACACACATGTTAATACCATATATACATGTAAACATGCAACAATGACATCAGTTAAGCACTACAATAATATATTAATATGATATTTACAGACCAGATAAAAATGAGTGATTACAGTTGCCCCTCTTTGCTTTTTCTTGTGAAACAAGAACAAAGCAAAGACCAAAAGCACTCATTTTTTTTCTAACTTCCCTGTTTTTAGCTTCGGAATAGCGTGTTCTTCTGGAACTCTCCATTTTCATCATTCGGGGTCCTTGAGCGGTATGCACCTGAATTTAGAAATCTTGATCTTAAGAAAGATGATCCTTACGAAAGGATTAAACTAAGAAGTTGATTTTAAGAAAAATATCCTTATGGAAGGATAAATTAGGGAATTAATTTTTAGAAAAATATCCTTAAGAAAGGATTAAATTAAGAAATTTGATTTTAAGGATAAATTAAGGAATTGATTTTTAGAAAAAATATACTTAAGAAATGATTGAATTAAGAAATTCAATTTTAAGAAAAATATCCTTATGGAAGGATAAATTAAGGAATTAAATTTTAGAAAAATACCCTTAAGAAAAGATAGAATTAAGAAATTTGATTTTAAGAAAAACATCCTTATGGAAGGATAAATTAAGGAATTAATTTTTAGGGAAATATCCTTAAGAAAGAATTGAATTTAGAAATTTGATTTTAAGGACAAATTAAGGAATTAATTTTTAGAAAAATATCCTTAAGAAAAGATTGAATTAAGAAATTCAATTTTAAGAAAAAACATCCTTATAGAAGGACAAATTAAGGAATTAATTTTTAGAAAGATACCCTTAAGAAAGAATAGAATTAAGAAATTCGATTTTAAGAAAAAAATCCTTATGGAATGATAAATTAAGGAATTAATTTTTAGAAAAATATCCTCAAGAAAGGACTAAATTAAGAAATTTGATTTTAAGAAAAACATCCTTATAGAAGGATAAATTAAGGAATTAATTTTTAGGAAAAATATCTTTAAGAAAGGATTGAATTTGATTTTAAAAAAACCATCTAGACATCACGAGGAATCCATCCAAGGTGACGGCTCGAAAATCTAGTGACATTTTTCTTTGATCAATCTTTCTTCTTCTTTCTTTCTTTTTCCTTCTTCTTCTTCTTTCTCCCTCATTTTTTGTTTTTTCTTTCTTTTCTCTTTTTCTTCCCTCTTCTTCTTTTTTCTTTTCTTTTTTCATTTTTTGGCTTTTCTTCTTCTTTTTGTGACAAACATCCTTATGAAAGGATCCAACTAGAGAAGTCGGTTTTAAGAACAACATCCTTAAGTAAGGATCCAACTAAAGAAGCTGATTTTAAGAAAGGCATCCTTATGAAAGGATGTCAGTACAAAATTAAGTTTTTAAGAAAAACCTTAAGTGATACCTTGGTTTTATCCATCTAGAAATCCGTCAGAGTGGCGGCTCGAAAATGTTGACATTTTCTATAGTCAACCGATCTTCGTTCTTTTCTCTGTTTTTTCTTTTTCCCTTTTTTTCTTTTTTTGTGTTTTTTTGTTCCTTTATTGTTGTTTTTTTTCCAGGGAAGGCGATACTCAAGCGCGTGTCTTCTAGATCGATGCAGAGGTGCAAAAAATCTTTGTTGAAGTCATCTTCTTGGAAATTATCTGTTCGTCTTCTTGTATGAATGTTTTCCAATTAAGGATGATACATGAGCATACCTTATGACGTAAAGATGCATATGTTCATGTAAAATGCTATTCTCGCAATTTTTGGGGATGCAAAGGAGCAACCTATTCATGTAGACTTATAATGATGCAATGATGCATGAAACCCTATCACAGTCTTTTTAGACATCTTAATACTCAAGTCACCACTTGCTGGTTAGGTAGGCTTCGTCATGTGACTACAACCATTAATCATTTTGATGCTCCAACATCTTTCGTCCCCAAAACTTTGTTGCTCATTCCTTGTTCAACCTTTCAAGTCAAGTGACCTCAGTCAACATCATCTCCTTACTCAATAAAGTCTTTTGTCTTATTCATTAATCAAAATCTTTCGAACCATCTGACATCTCGGGTCTATTCTGACTTGAATTCTTATAACTATCTCTGTTGTTTCATGGACAATGGCGCCTCACTAATTTTGGACTCTAATTTTTTCTTGTCTTTGACCCATCATGCAGAGTCTCTATCTGTCTCAACATCGCGGTGAGCTAAAATGCCCCAACTCCCCCAAACCCATCTTTGAGTTCAATCTATGTCTTTGAACTTAAATGAAGTAATCTAATGGGAACCGAATTTATGTCTCTAGGCTTTAAAACTTAAAAAATGAAATGTAAAGAGGCAAATTGCCCGTGCATCCTCTGAAAAGAAATTGGATTTTGAAATGAACGACAAAAATTTTGAGAAAAAAACAAACACTCTTTCCCCCTTTTTTATTGCTTGATCAGAAAATCTTGACAGCCGTAGTGATACGTCAAATTGTATACCCTGAGTATCAAGTGTAAAAACGACATTGAGAAAACTTACCGGTGATTGTCCCCAAGCGTATCCTGTATATAGGGGAACTCAAAAGCTGAATTGTTATCTGAAAATGTGAAATACATTTCGAGTTTTTTTGACTGGGTTAGGACCCTATCAGGTAAGTCTCAATTCTGAATTATCATCATTTTTAGCTTATTTCCTTTTTGTTTGGGGAATTCAACTCATCACATTCTTTTGGCTTGAGAATAATGATGGAGCAAACAACAATACCCCGAGTTACTCAGCATTGTCATAAGACGAAAATATTACCATCACTCATGAAGCGATTTTTCTTCTCTCTCTTTTTCTTTTTTTCGATGGTGCATTACCATCTTATCGCTTCAGAGGAGTGCCCCAAAGTTGACACACTCTTATCCGAGACTTTGAACATGCCTATTACCAGGCTTCGAACATTGGAGTGTTTTTCTTAGGATTTCTTCTCTCATTTATTTTAAACGTGAGAGATGCTTTTGCTCTTTTTTTTCAAGTACGATAAATTATGTTTAATTGGGGTCATTAATGATTGACCAAAATAACTCGGAAGGTAATTACAAATTCGTCCTCTCTGCAGCCTTTGATTTCCAGTAG
Source organism: Hibiscus mutabilis (assembly GCA_019671005.1). NCBI lineage: Eukaryota > Viridiplantae > Streptophyta > Magnoliopsida > Malvales > Malvaceae > Hibiscus > Hibiscus mutabilis. Next base: position 48,338,436 of record CM033720.1, on the reverse strand, counting down.
ATGCAAGTTGCTCAAAACCAATCACCTAGGTTAAAATGATGTCCCTCATGCAATTGATATACAGGGACACAATAGCCGGATACATGTATATGAGTATGCACATGGGAAAACAAAAACTAACCCTTACCAATGAGTGAAATGTTTTAACAAATCAAAGAATGAAAATTGCTTGCTAAACGTGCACAAAAATGATATGCGAAAGAAATTTCATTTTACAAGACATATGCCCCTACTAAAAGTCTTCACTGCTTTTCGGGCCTAAAATAGTAAAGCTAACTTCGCATTATCTTTGAAAAGCATGAAATCCATTTAAACACCTAACTAGGAAGTTAGCACCTCCCCAAAATTCATATCTGTCATTGTCCTTAAAACTTCAGATGACCGGCTTCGATCAAGCTTTGGACCTTATTTTTCAGAGCTCCTCAATTTTCAGTTGTGTGACCTGTACTCCCCAAATGGTAATCACATACCGCATTGACATCATACCCCACCGGATATAGAGGATCTTTTGGCTTGGACTGGACAGGGGCTAGCAGCTTCTTTTTGATTAGCATCAGAAGCAACTCAGTGTAGGTCATAGGAATGGGATGGAATACCTTTTTAGGTTTTACGTATTGCGAAGACTGATTGCGAGGATGACCCTAAGGCTGACTGATTGGGCGAGCGCTCACCATACGAACGTGAGAATCTTCTTCCTTTTGAGGAACTGTGCTGTAGGGATTTTTTATCTTCCCCTTCTTAACTGCATTTTCAATGCGCTTTCCAACCATGACTAAGTCTGCAAAGTTGTCGGCATGGTGGCTTACCAGGAGATCATACAACACTCCCTTCAAAGTATCCACAATCATGGGAGTAATTTCACTTTCTTGAATCGGGGGTTGAACCTGAGAAGCCATATCTCGTTATCGTTAAGCATACTGATGGAAACTCTCATCAAGCTTCTACTTTAAACCTTGTAGAACGAATCGACTCGGGGCCATATATGTTATATGCTTGTACTGTTCTATGAAGTCTTTTTAAACATCCTTCCAGGACTTGATATCTACCCGACTTAATTGATTGTACCACCGGTTGGCTGCCCCAGTCAAACTATCTTGGAAGCAATGGATTAAAAGCTTTTCATCTTTTGCAAAAGCAGCCATCTTTCGGCAATACATGGTAATATACGCGGAAGGACACGAAGTTCTATCATACTTATCAAAATCAGGGGTCTTGAACTTCGGTGGTAAAACAAGGTCGGATACTAGGCTTAGATTACCGACGCCATTCCCTGGTTCCTCTATAATCTGCTTGGCTTTGAATTTTTCCTTCATGAGACGAAACCTTTCTTCCCATTTCTTCTCCACTTCATTTCTAATTTTCCCGACCAAGTCCAGATCTGGCACCTCTTCCTCGTGGAATTCCTTTGTATCCACGGGTTGGCTTTCATATGCCCCTGCTTGATGACTAACAAGTACTCCTAAAGGGTCAATGTATATTCTTTCATCAGGACTTGGCATCTTTGGTTGAACCTTGCTGTGAGATGCGGTACATTCTGGCTCCTGGTTGACTTCGTCTTTAGCCTTTTCTTTCCCAAGGCTTTTTGCCAGTATTGTAGTTATGTCGGATACTATCGCAGCTTGCGATTGAGTGATCTGCTCGCTGAGGCTCTGTTTGGCTTCATCGAAACGTACTTCCAAATCTTTCTGCGCTTTTTTCGAAATTGACTATTCTGTCCTCTATTAGTTTGCTTTGGAACCGACTAAAGTATGGATGCGGAATAACTTTTAGCCTCATTGCCACAATATTTACACTATCAATATTATTGTAAAAATTGATGAATGCATGTATAATGATGCAAATGCCATGATGCAATGTAAGAATGTAATACGGTATTGATTCCTAGGTGATTTGTCCCTATAGAACATCTTTCATTCAACCCAAAAGCTTTCATTACATCAGGTATTAGGATTTCACAGGTAGCAGTGAGCTCTAACACCTAATTTATTGACCTCATTCAATAGTCTTATTAGCTTTCCTTCGCGGTCCAATGCTGGATCCTTATTCTGCTTATCGGTATTGCTGCATCAGCTAAGTCTGCTACTTGTTGGGCCACTTGAAGAGCTTGAGTCATAACAATCTTCATGTCTTGGTCTTTTCCTGTATTTTCTGCTCGACCTTTTGTAACTTGACAGCTACTTCTTTGAAACTTTCATACCTGACCTGCTTGTACGCTTCAGCACGAATCTCGCTGGTACGTAAAGAAGTCTTGAGCCTTTCTATCTATTCTTTGAGTGCTTCATTTTCTATTTGAAGGTCTTGAAATTCCTCCCCTTTCTGTTGCAGACTTGACCTCAGGATCTCGTCTATAGCCAGGCTACTTTCCAACTCACCTTGGAGGATGTCACATTGGCTCTCAGCTTTTGTGACAATGATCTGGCTTTATTTTTACTAGTCTTGCATTTTTGCTTCCAACGCTCCGAATCGTTCTTCAGCTGAATCATGCCATTAACCCATTCTTTAGAGGTGTCTCCCAGACCGGCATTCTTGAATTCAAAGTGCAACTTCTGGTACTCATCTTGTATACCCTTCAGTTTTTTGTTCAGATCATACATCTCATGCTTGATTGGGTCGGACTCGAATGCAAGTTCATCTCCTGAGATGCTTTTACTTTTGGCTCCTGAATTTGTCTCACTTTAGTGACCCACTTCTGTGTTACCTGAACCTTAGACTAGGTAGCGACCCTTCTTCGACTTTGCCCCCGGGCAATGGCTGGCTCATTGTAGAATCGGGGTTGTCCGTCTTTGAAACCCAAAACTCCCATCCTGATAAGATCCTGAACTCTATTCTTCAAGGCTCCAAAGTTCTCAATGTGATAACCTGAATCCCCCATGTGGTAGCTGCACCAGATACGACTATTGTAACCCTTCAAGTAAGGTGGCCTCTTTGGTACAAACTTCACTGATACGATAAGATTCCTTTCAATGAGCAATGAAACAGCTTGGTGTATCTCACAGGTATAGGACTATGCCTCTTTACGTCATTTGATTATCGGGCTTCTCCTAGTTTTGCTTTCGTTTTCTGGGTCTCTGCCCTAGATGTACCACCGGTCTATTTATTGAGACTGATCACAAAAGGATTCGACTTGTCGTATTTAACGGTGTTGTCTATCTTAATATTTTGACCATTCTATTCTATATTCTGATCCTTGATCGATTCTTCTCTAAGACAGGCTGCTTACTATTCATCATAGCATTTATTTTGTTCATCATCTCGGCCATTTGCTGCTTTAATTCTTGTACTCCACCTTGCTCGCTACAAGGACTAACACTGCTTGCCGAATCTGAACTGAAGTTTCTGAACAATCCTTCTTCTACTGTCTCCCATCTAGCCTCGGGATGGAACTCCGGAACTGAACCTTCTATCACCTGGTCAAAGAACCTTTGGTCCATCATGAAAGATCTCTATTACGGGAGAAACCACTCAGGAATCAATACCCTATGTGATGTGAATGTGATGATATATGCAAAAACAAAAACAAAAAAGAAAACAAGTCAGTACCGGTTAAAATCAATAAATATATAAAGGGCAAATTAAACACGATAAACAAACAAAACAACCCTATTTACATCCCGTCTAAACACCTAGGTTATCTGCATGTCTCTAAAGGGGTGGGTTTTCTATATTCTCTACATGCAGTTTTGGTACTAAGAGGTACCCGAATTGTCCTTGTTGTCCCCTACTAAGAGTAGCAAGGCCTCCGGTCATCACCTATTACAGGCTCCTTTCAACCGGGTTTAATTTAGGGGGACCCATTCGCTTATGCCCATACGAAGGAATGATATCCTCACGAGAGCATAAGGTACTCGAGCCCTGAAGGTACTTGCTAGGCCCATACAGAGGAACGATATCCTCACGAAAGCATTAGCGTTTTCCCCCCACTTAAAAAAGACGAGTTTATATGCCAAAATTTAAATGCGTTAAAATGAACGCGAAATTACAACCGGATGTTAATTTAATATTCACTTTAATCCTAAACTTCCGATATTAGTAAAGTGGTAATTATTTAAAAAAGCTTGACTCTCCTTTTGTTTTCGAAAAACAAAAAATGATTCCCAGTGGAGTCGCCATCTGTAGCGATGTCCCTCTTTTAAGTTCGCTAAAAAAGTATTTTTATTTTGTTTTTGTTTTGAAAATAATATCTCCCGTGGGGTTTTTAGAAAAATCGTATTTTAATTCTAAAAATGGAGTCGCCATCGGCTACTAAGGTAGGTCGGACACCATAAAACCAGAGATTTTAAAAATATTGGATTCGGGAGTCGGTTACGGATGGGGAAGGATTAGCACCCCCCACACTGCCCAAAATTGGTACTTTAATAATTACCACTTTATTAATATTAGACTTTCCGGGTTAAAGTGACGATTAAATTAAAATTTGGTTATAAGTGCGAGTAAATTTTAAGGGCCCCGTTATTCGAGAGTAACCAATAGACCACCATCACTGCGCTTGATACTGGCCAGGTTTACACTCGAATAAAAGGGCACCGCTTTGACAATTAATATATCCGTATGCAATCTTAGAAAACGAATAAAAAAGTACATTCACCTTGGCATGGTGCAAAAAAAAACAAAATAAAAATAAAAATAAAATATGAATATTACAAAATTAAACAAAAATAAAATAAAAAAACATGAACAAAAACATAACATATCATAATATAAAAACATGAGCAAGAAAAACATGCTTCCAAAACTAAAAAAAAACTAACATGCTTAAACACATTGATACGAACCACAACTAACATCTGCATGACATCTACACAAGACATAATATGATGCTAAAATAATGAAACAAAACATGCTAGAATAAAAACTAATATTTGATACTTAACATATGACTCAATATATATGCATAGATTAAAACATGTCATGATATTATATATAACAAAACATCATACTAACATGTAACCTAAAAAACACTAAACTTATGCTAACACAAATAAGCACACTAGGAAATCTCAACCTAAAACATAATTTCCATCATCTTATCACGTAGAATCTTGCTGTTGGAATCAAGGATTTCCATCGGCTCCTCATCAAAGGATAAATCCGGTCTCAACTCAATATACTCCACTGGCATAACATGCGAAGGATTCGACCGATACCTCCGTAACATGGATACATGGAACACATCATGTATTTTCTCATGCTCGGGAGGCAACCTCAACCGCTAAGCCACATGACCAACTCGCTCCAAAATCTCATATTGTCTAATAAACCTTGGATTAAGCTTACCCTTACGTCCGAACCGCATCACCTTTTTCCACGGTGACACCTCTAAGAAGACACGATCGCCCACAACATATTCAACTTCCCTACGCTTTAAATTCGTGTAAGATTTCTGCTGATCCACAGCCGCTTTCAAGTGTTCACACACAAGCTTAACTTTCTCATCTGTGTCTTTCAACACATGAGGCAAGAAAATATGCTTTTCCCCTACCTCTGCCCAACACAAGGGCGTTCAACATCTTCAGCCATACAATGCCTCAAATGGTGCCATTAGTATACTCGCTTTATAGCTGTTACTATAAGCAAATTCCACCAACGGCAAATGCTTCTCCCAGGTTCCTTGAAACTCAATAATACAACACCTTAGCATATCCTCCAAAACCTGGATAACACGCTCAGACTGCCCATCCATTTGAGGATGATACGCGATACTGAAACTCAGATGTGAACCTCATATCTTTATCTGAAATGATCAACTTCGGTACCTCGTACAAACGCACAATCTCATAGATAAACAAATCCACTAGCTTGTCCAAGGTGTACGTCGTATGCACTGGCAGAAAATGTGCACACTTTGTAAACCGATCGATAACCACCTGTTACCTCTCCAAATGTACTATTTTTAATGCCAATCTTACAATGCTTTTGCTTGTTTTTAGTTACATTTAGTTGCATTAGGGTGTTAGAATCATGCATTTGCATAAGGAGTTTAGAGTTTCGTCTATGCCAGAGTGAAGGGTTGTTTTGTTGGCAATTTTGCAGGTTTGGCATAGGATTTAACCCTGAAAAGCAACACAAGAAGAAGTGCCAGAGAGAATGCCGAGTGTTGTTGGCATAGATGGACCAGACAATGCCAAGAACCGGATGGCAGAGAGTGAACTTGATGCCACACCAAGAAGCTGTTGGACCCCAAAAAAATAGGAAATGATCAGGCTCCGAAATGATAGCAATTGGATCAATCTTCGAAAAAATAGTGGATAAGATGGTGCCAAGACTTGTTGGCAGATTCAAGCTAAGCTTGGACGCCAAAGCAACGTCGGCAGTATGACGTCAGCCCTAGCCTGATCATCTCTCATTCAAATTTGGATAAGATAATAATCCCTTATCCCTTGGGCAGTTGAAGTTCAAAATTTGAAGAGCTAATCCTATCCATTCTTCGCACGTATATTTAAACACCAACCAAGCTAGCATTTGAGGAGAGGAAGATCGGAGTGAGGAGTTGGTGTGTGACGATTGACAACCGGCTGCACCTAGGAAGGGTGGTCTGACCAACTTGGCAGAGAAGCTTGAATCTTGAAGGGCTGCATTGAGAGACCCCTTTTAGCCCATTTTCTCTTTCAAGTTATTTTATTTTGTTGTAAATGATGATGTACTTGGGAAACGTTTGTGGTTTTTTGGTTAAGTCCCTTACCATGAACTAATTTCATAGTTGGATGTTTGCGTTGAACGCTATTTTTATGTTTTAGTTTTTAATAATAAATCTGCCTTGGCAATGTTTTCACTATTCGACACACTTTAATATTTTCTAAATACTATGCCAAGCGAGAGCTGGCACTGTTGGCCTATTGCTCCTTAATATCTTAACAAACTTGGGGTGGCAACGAATAAGTTGTTGAATACTGAGGAGAGAAGCTTCGAGAGAAGTCCTTCAAGTAGATGAACTTACTTCGGGAGTGAAATCTACCCCTTAAGAGTATAGATTGGATCTTAATCAAATTGGTTTATTTAAAAACAAACACTATAGAGATATATGGGTTTTTACATGATCAATTTAGGACAATGACCATCGAGAGAGGCTTTGCTAATTTTGATTATGCTCGGCAAACAATGCCAAGACATATTGTTGTTAAAGGCTAGCACAACATGAATAGCGTGAAAACCAGGCGTTCCTTGCCAACGCTCATCATTCATTAAAACACCTTCATTTCCAACGTCTTTACTTTACTTTCATTCATTTACTTTTTAATTATTTTCCAAAACCAATTTCAAATCAAATCAACCTTTTTCTTAAGGCAAGTAACAATCAAGGTAATTGAATTCCAAGTCAATCTCTGTGGGATCGATACTCAGCTTACCAGCTGTATTACTTGTAGATCGTGTGTACTTGCATGCAAAAGACTCATCTTGGCACGTTTTTATACTTTTCCAACACATATCTTTTGCCACTTTTGCCAGCATTCACTCAGAGAGTCTACAAGTTTTTGGCGCCGTTGCCGGGGATTGCAACGAAATTGATTGTTTTTAAATTCTTACTTGTCTTTATTTTATTTTTATTTTTTTTATTTTTGTTTTTTTTACCTTTTATTTTTGTTGGTGTATGACTAGAAGCCATCATGTGGTGGACGAGTGGCCATACGATCCAGAAATTGAGAAAACCTTGCGGAGGTTAAAAAGAAGATTTTGAGAGATACAAAACCAAGGTAATGGAGGGAATTGTGTGGTGAACAATGGAAGAAATCCATTTAATAATGAGATACCACCACCACCTGTTGTCCTAGTTGTTAATGAGAGACCTATTAGAGAACATTCGGCACCAACCATTGACAATTTGATGCCAGGACTTGTTGGCACAAAGGTAAACACTATCAATTTAGAACTTAAACCAATAATGATTCAAACTCTTTTGAATGTAGGTCAGTTTGATGGAGCATTTACTGGAGATCCGAGGCAACATCTAAAATAGTTCATAGAGATTTGCTAGCTATTCCAACAAAATGGAGTACATGAAGATACAGTGAAGCTGAAGTTATTTATTTTCTCTTTGAGAGACAGAGCAAAGGCTTGGCTTAACGCCTTGCCACCTGGTTCATTTACTTCATGGGTAGACTTATGCCAAAAGTTCTTGACAAGGTTTTAGCCGCCAACACTCACTGCCAAACTGCAGGGTGAGATCATTACATTCAGGCAGGCTGAGGATGAGACCTTATATGATGCCTGGGAACGATTTAAAGATTTATTGAGAAGGTGTCCTATGCATGGATTCCCGAATTAGACCCTGATCCAAACCTTTTACAATAGACTGAACGCACAAACAAGGAATGTTGTTGATGCTTCAGCAGCCGGTTCATTGCTTGACAAAACTTATAAAGAGGCTGTTGACATTTTAGAGAGGATTGCAATCAATGATTTTGAATATCCTATTGCAAGACTTGGGAACGGAACTAAAACCAATGGAAAATTTCAGGTTGACAAACTAACATCCACTCATGCCGAGATTTCGAACCTTACTAGCATGGCAAGAACGTTGCAAAAGAACAACGAGTCCCAGAAAGTCAAAGCATTAGATCCTTTCTATACAATTCGTGGAGAAAATCATCATCTGGATGAATGCCCTGCCAACCATGAATCGGTAAATTTTGTTGACAATGTTAATCGTTACTATAATCCTAACTTCAATACTTATAATTCAGGTTGGAGACAACACGCTAACTTAGCATAGAGAAATCAGGGAGGCATAATAACAATGCCATGCCAGCATTCTATCAGAATGCCATGCCACAGAAAGCCCAAAACAATTTTCAGCAAGGGCAAAGACTTAACCAATGAGGCACTCTCACAGAGTTCATGGAAAGGAATGATGCCACAGTCCAGAGTTTGGCAGCATCAATGAGAAACTTGGAACTCCAAATAGGGCAGATTGCCAATGCACTCAGCAATCGACCCCATGAAGCTCTGCCAAGTGACACAGAAGATGCTCAACATAAAGACAATGAGCAATGTAAAGATATAACTCTTCAGAGTGGTAAGCAGTGCGAGATGGAGAAGGTTGCTATACAGCCAATTAATTGCCAAGTTGAGAAGCCTGTGCCAGCAGATAATCCCAAGGAAGCAGAGAAAGAGGAAACAAAAGCAGATGATTCCAGAACCGATGCCAGATAGCATACTGATAGCAGAACTGATGCCAGAACCGATGCCAAAATCGAGGCCAAAACTGATGCCAGCACTGCGTTGGCAAAGCCAGCAGAGCATGCACGTATTTATCTGCCACAACCATTTCTAGCAAGGCTTCAAAAGTATAAGCAAGACCAGCAATTCAAGCGTTTCTTGGAGGTTCTTAAGCAAATGCAAATCAACATTCCATTGGTAGAAGCCCTTGAACAAATGCCCAACTATGTCAAATTTATAAAGGACATTCTGTCCAAAAAGAGAAAGTTGGGAGACTTTGAAACGGTAGCTCTGACCGAAAGATGCAGTGCCATGATCCTAAACTGATTGCCATCAAAGCTGAAAGATCCAGGAAGTTTCACTATTCCCTGCACCATTGGCAACAAATTTATGGGCAAGACATTGTGTGACCTAGAAGCTAGCATCAACTTGATGCCAATGTTAGTTTTCTGGAAGCTTGGCATAGAAGCACGACCTACCACCGTGACACTTCAGTGGTAGACTGATCCTATGCACATCCCAAGGGTAAGATTGATGATGTGTTGGTAAAGGTAGACAAATTTATTTTTCCAGCTGATTTTATCATTTTGGATTATGAGGCTGATATTAATGTTTCGATTATTTTGGGGAGACCTTTTCTTGCCATGGGTAAAGCTTTGATTGATGTCCATAAAGAGGAACTAACAATGTGTTTCAAGCTTTGAAATGTGTAGATGAACCCGATGAGTGCCAAGCAGAAGAGATGATGGAGTCCATTTACACTTTGGACACGGCACAGTTATGCCAGGATACATTATTTGATGTCAACAATTTAGATGGCATAGCTGGTCTGTTTTAGGAACCAGAAGAACCAATCTTGGAGGCTGATGAGGCGAGTTATTTTGAGCCACTACAGTTGTCCGGCAGAGAAATCAATGCACCTAAACCATCAATTGAGGAGCCACCAGTGTTGGAACTGAAACCACTGCCAGATCAGTTAAAGTATGCTTATTTAGGTGTATACTCAACTCTGCCGGTGATCATTGCCATTGGTCTCACTAATGATTAAGAGGCAAGATTGTTGGCAATATTACGAAATTATAAGCAAGCATTAGAGTGGACCTTGGCAGACATCAGAGGTGTTATCCCAACCATTTGCATGCATAAGATTATCTTGGAGGAGTACCATGGCATGACCATTGAAGGCCAGAGAAGGCTAAACCCAAGCATAAAAGAGGTAGTGAAAAAAGAGATCATAAAATGGCTTGATACCGGAATTATGTATCCCATTTCTGATAGCTCTTGGGTTAGCCCGGTGTAATGCATGCCAAAGAATGGTGGCATGACCGTGGTACAAAATAGTAAAGCTGAGTTAATCCCCTCCAGAACTATTACAGGATGGAGAGTGTGCATGGACTATAGGAGGCTGAACAATGCCACGTGGAAGGACCACTTCCCATTGCCATTCATTGATCAGATGCTAGACAGGCTGGCAGCTAAAGCTTTCTATTGTTTTTTGGATGGTTATTCAGGTTACAATTAGATTGCCATCGCCCCTGATGATCAAGAGAAGACTAGGTTCACGTGCCTATATGGGACGTTTACGTTTAGAATGATGCCATTTGGCCTATGTAATGTACCGGCAACGTTTCAACGTTACATGATGTCCATTTTTTCCAATATGATCGAGCACAATATGGAAGTGTTTATGGATGATTTCTCAGTGTTTGGAAAAACATTTGAGGAATGTCTTCAGAGTTTAGAGCAAGTCTTGAAGAGATGCATAGAGACAAACCTAGTGTTGAATTGTGAAAAATGCCACTTCATGGTGAATGAGGGCATTGTTCTCGGGCACAAGGTAACTAAGAGAGGGTTAGAAGTGGATCAAGCAAAAGTTGAGGTAATTAAACAGCTGCCGCCTCCAACGAGTGTTAAAGGTATAATGAGTTTTTTAGGACATGCCGATTTTTATCGGCGTTTTATTAAAGACTTTTCAAAAATTGCTAAACCTTTATGCTTGTTTTTAGAACATAATGCCACCTTTTTCATTTTACAATTCTTTTTTGAGAGCATTTTATGAGCTTAAAGAAAAGTTAATCAATGCCCCTATAGTAGTGGCACCAGACTGGAGTGAGCCATTTGAGCTCATGTGCGATGCCAACGACTATGCCATTGGAGAAGTCTTGGGACAAAGACATGGCAAGGTTTTTCATGCCATCTACTATGCTAGTCGAACCTTGAACGAAGAACAACTAAACTACTCTACGACCGAGAAAGAATTTCTTGCGGTTGTATTTGCTTTTGAAAAATTTAGATCTTATTTAATTGGTAACAAAGTTGTGGTTTTCACAGATCATTCGGCCTTGAAGTATCTCTTGGCAAAGAAGGATCCCAAGCCCTAGACGCTCATACTTCAAGAATTCGACCTTGAGATCTGAGATAAGAAGGGCAGTGAAAACCTAGTAGCTGATCATCTCTTAGCATCATCTTGAAGATGGTAGGACCAATCTTATAAGAGATGAATTTCTTGACGAGTATTTACTTGCAATTAATGTTGTGCCATGGTATGCTGACATTGTCAACTACTTGGTAAGCAACATTCTGCCACCAGACTTGGCATACAATGCCAAGAATAGGTTCTTGTGGGAAGTTAGGCAATACTATAGGGACGAGCCAATATTGTTCAAACAATATGATGACCAAGTGATCCGCCGGTGTGTGCCTGAGGATGAACAACATAACATATTGCATCTATGCCATGCCGCACCATATGGAGGTCACTTTGTTGGGGTAAAGACTACTTCCAAGGTACTATAGTCAGGATTCTTTTGGCCTACACTATATAAGGATGCCCACGAGTATGCCAAGGCATGTGATCGATGCCAACGGACAGGAAACATCTTTGGCAGACACCAACTACCTCTTCAAAACATTATGCCTATGGATTTATTTGATGTATAGGGGATAGACTTTATGGGTCATTTTCCACCCTCATTCGACAATGTATATATTCTTGTAGCTGTTGACTATGTATCTAAATGGGTAGAGGCTGTGGCCCTGCCAACAAACGATGCCAAAGCCGTTGCCAAGTTCTTGCACAAACACAATTTTACTAGATTTGGCGCCCCTAGGGTGATTATTCACGATGAGGGCACCCATTTTAAGTGTAATCTAGTCTCTAAAGCTTTGTACAGGTATGGTATACAATAGAGAATTGGCACAACATATTATCCACAAACAAACGGGCAAGCTGAGATTTCAAAAAAGGAGATAAAAAACATCTTAGAGAAGACTATTAATCCATCAAGGAAGGACTGGTCCTTGAGACTAGATGAGTCCTTGTGGGCTTACAAGACTGCATTTAAAACTCCTTTGGGTACGTCACCATTTCGACTTGTTTTCAGCAAACCATGTCATCTGCCAGTGGAGCCTGAGCATAAAGCCTACTGGGCCATCATAACACTTGGCATGGCATAGAGAACTGCTAGAGAAAAGGGGTTACTAGACCTAAATGAGTTGGAGGAATTCATAACACAAGCCTATGAGAACGACATGATCTACAAGGAAAAAGAAAAATGTTGGCATGACAGTAGGATAATGCCAAGACAATTTGAGGTAGGCCAACGTGTTTTGTTATTCAACTCACGGCTTAAGTTGTTTCCAGGGAAACTCATATCAAGATGGACGAGCCCTTATGAAGTTGTGAAGCCCTATGCTCATGGAGCTGTGGAAATCAAAAATTTGAAGACGGGCGAAATCTTTAAGGTGAATGGCCAACGTTTGAAGCACTACATGGAAGGTGATCATAACAATGCTAAAGAGGTGACCCTCTTGGCAGAGGTAACATGAAAACACCATTAGGTTTGAACTTTTGTAAATATTAGGTTAGTGTTTTTCTTTGTTTTTAGACTTTTAGGTTTTTAATTATTTTCTTTCTTTTTAAGTTTCATGTTTTTATTCTTTTACTGTGTTGAAAGGTTCCTTTGAGTTGTGCAGATTCATTATGCTAGGAACACTGCCAGGGTCGCTGGCAGGGGCTAACGCTTCAATAGAAAAATCTGCCAGACGCAGTGCCAGAGTTGCTTGGCATGCAACGTGCAAAAGATAGAAGGAATAGGAAAAAAACCCTAGTTTTATCGGCCCAGTAAAATAAGAGAGTTGTTTTTATTTGACGTTAAACCCTAGCCGCCCAAAATCTCGGTTGAAATTTAAAATTTCAAATCAACTACCTTATCACTCTAATCCTTACCCTATCTTATCACCTATCACCTTATCACTTCAACCTTATCACTCCACCTCTTTTTAAATTAATTCTTTTTATTTCCCATCATTATCCCTAATTACTAATCCCATTAAAACACTCAACCAATCCAAAACCTTTCACTTTCTCACCTTTGCCGGTTAAAGAAACCAAACATCTCTCTATCACTTTTTACTTTCTTTTCGATAAGCAAGTGCAAAACCCAAATTGTCTTTTTCTTCATATTTCAAAATCATTTCAAGTTCCTTCAACGAGTTTCAATGGCTTCATCCTCTATCCCCTTTAAGCGATTCTTCAATGAGGAGATCGAGAAAAAGTTCGAATCCAATTTTGCCTCGAGGAATTTTTTGCTATGAGAAGCACTTCGACCTCAACATAGAGACGAATAATGGCTTCCCTCCAGAAGTCATGTCTAAAATTAACTTGCACAAATGGACTCAGTTTTGCCAGCAAAAAGGGGAAGTTTATGCCACAATCGTCCAAGAATTCTATGCGTACCTTGTGATCAAGGATTCGCCATTCTTGATGATTAGAGGTAAATGTGTTTGTTTCGATGTAAGATATATTAATAATATGTTTGAGCTATATGGTGCAGGAGATGTGTATTTCAAGTATTTTGATTCAATGAACGCTGTTAAGAGAAAGAGGCTGCTGACAGATCTGTGCGAGCCTGGCACAGCATAGACAGTGTCATCCAAGGGGCACCGTACGGTGAAAAGGCTGGCATTGAAGCCCCAATGGAGAGGATGGAATCACTTTCTCAAGGCGAATCTGATGCCCACATCCCATAACGAGACCGTTTCGGAAGAAAGGATGATCTTGTTGCACTCTATTGTTATGGGGCGCAAAATCAATGTTGGCAAGCTCATTGTTGAGGAAACTTACAAGTGCGCAGCGAAAGGTACTGACAGCTTGTTTTTCCCTTTGTTGATTTCTAACGTTTGTATGCTCCATATTGTGCCAAGGCTTGATACGGACAAAAGGGCAAACGATCAAGGGAACAATAATTTCTGTTGCTATATGGAGGAATCTTGTTGCTGCCGAGACCAAGGACAAGGGGAAGGGAAAGACAAGGGCCCCTACGCCAAAGCCCAAGGAGTCAAGGGCCGTGCTAGCAACCATGCCAGAAACTGTGCCGGACAATTCAATGGCAATGCTATCCCAAATTCACCAACGCCAGGAGATTATTCTCCAAAAGCTGGAAAGGGCTGAGGAGCTCAATGTTAAGATGCGACACTACATCTAGGCTAGGAATATTGTGATCAGAGAGGCTCTTACAAAATTATCAACTGATTTTGTGCCAGAGTTTCCAAATTTCCCTACAGAGCTCTCTACCAGCGGCAATGCCATGCCAGCTAGTCCAGTTCATACCCCGTCCGATGCCACAGTTCCATTGTCTATAGTTCAAGTCGAGTCTTCCAGTTCTGATTCTTCATCTAAAAAAAAGGAAACCAAAGCCAAGTCGTAGTGACACCTGCTATACAAACACCATTTGATGCCACTGATGCACCTGCTGCATCGGAGCCTGCCAAGGAAAAAGAGGAAGTTTGAGCCTCCACTGCCGCTTCAAAACCAAGCCTGAAAAGAAAGAAGCACATGGCCCCTAATCGATGGCCATTTGTGAGAAGAAAAACCTGTGCCGCACGACAAATAGTCTCCAAAGGGGAGTCCTCTTCTTCCTAAACTCCTTTTACATTTCATTGTACTGCCTTACATGATCATGCGTTTTATTTTACTATTTTTGCATATATGTGTTGTTTTATGCATTGAGGGCAATGTACATCTTGGGTTTGGGGTGTTCATTTCTTCACATTTATGCCATGCATTTCATGTTTAATTTTTGTTGCCATGCCATCTAGGTTATTTAGAATAGATGCATACCGAACCAATAAAAAAAAGAAAAAGAAAATTTTGCCTCGGTTTAATTTTGAAAAATGTTAGCATTTGTTAGGCAAGTTTAATATGATCTAGGTGCCTGTCCAATGAGGAAATTTTAATCTTTAATTGTTATGCCATGCCAGCAGAGTAGTATGCCAGGATTGCTTGGCAATTAATCTCTAGTTAAGGGAATTGAACTTACACTTAACACGTAGTATGTATCTAGTTCCTTAGCAAACTTAGACTTTTTGAAACTATGCTCAGATATGAAAAAAATTGCCAGGGTAAAAAGAAGTAAATAAGGCAACAATGTTCTGCCAAGGCAAGAAAAAAATAGAACTCTCCTCTACCTTAGGGATAATAAGTTACTTAGGGCTTCGTGGTTTGCTCCATCTTAGTTCTCAAGTCCAAAACCTTAAGGTATGAGTTGAAGAGAAAGCCTAGTGATGTCTAGATTAAGGTGGGGATTCGTGGTATGCTCATTCTTATCTCTCACGCTAAATAGTATCACGAAGCAAGCTTAAATGAATGCCAGCAAAAAACCCTTGGCAAAGAAAAAAATGATGAAATATATAAATATGTATATGAGTTTAGGTAGTAAAATTTGTCTAAGGGAGTGAAAGGAAACTTGATGCATATTGCCTACACTCATGCACTCTTCATGAACTTTGACTAGAGTTATGTTGCTGTACTTGAATTACTACCTGCTTGACATTATTGCGCTGAGATATTGAGGACAAAAATAGAGCCAAATTCCGCTTTCCATCATGTGTTAGCATTCAACCAAAATTTTGTCGAGGTAACTTTTTCATAGTTTTTGTTTTTATTTTGTTTGCATTACTTGAGACAAGCAATGAGTTAGGTTTTGGGGTGTGTTACCTCTCCAAAAGTACTATTTTTAAGGTCAATCTTACAATGCTTTTTCTTGTTTTTAGGTACATTTAGTTGCATTAGGGTGTTAGAATCATGCATTTGCATAAAGAGTTTAGAGTTTTGTCTATGCCAGTGTGAAGGGTTGTTTTGTTGGCAATTTTGCAGGTTTGGCATAGGATTTGTGTTGTGCGTAATAAGTGCTACGCAATTGTGCAAGTATACACGTCGCAAGTTATAATATGAAAGATATCGCCTCCACAGAGATTGGTGCCACTTCAAGAATCTAATCTCTTGCACTGTAAAAAGTAAAAACACAAGTAGAAGATTATGGGAGTTTAACTAACAACTAAACTAAGAAAGCAATAAAGTAAAAGAATAGATGGAATCAAATGAGAGAGAATAGGCCAGGTTATCGTGAGTTGAGGAGTGATAGCTTATTGGATCGTCTTGGTAAAAGAGTGCAAGGGCAACTCAGTTGCCATGGCAACCTGCACAACGGGGTTGCCTTGGCAACTAATCGATGGTTGCCTGGGCGACTAGTTGGGCAACTACTTGGGCGTCTGGGCAGCAACTTCAAGGTTCGGCGGAGCATTCTTTAATGGTTTCTTCTCATCCCTAAGCCGAAACTCTAGCTATTTGTGCATGCCTTGATAATACATCCCTGCGTGAATCAAGGGTGAACAACAACCAATCATGCGCTCCTCTTAGGCGTTGAAATCCTTAACTTATTCCTAAGCTGGATTAATCTTCACCATCAATAGATTGAATAAAGATCATACTCATTCATTTCTTGAATCTAACTCTCCTGATATTAGATAAATAGATGAAGTTACGAGATCCTCTCCTAATTCACTCGCAAACAAGAATAAGAACCAAAAATGAATAAACCTTGAATAGAAAGTGCAAACTCTTATTACCTAAACAAAATCCAATTGTTTCTCACAACCACAAAACACAAAAACCTTAGCCAAATAGATTTAGTTCATGGCTAGGTTCCAAAGAAACACAAGATAAAGAATTCCTAGCATAAACCTAATTGAACAAGAAAGAAAAAGATGAATAATGGATGGAGCTTTATCGAAATCTCCCTTGCCCTTGATCTTGTCGAAAATTCTCTCTTCTCTCCCCATTGAGGCTTGTCGAAATTTCTCGGCACCAATCCCTTGGAGCTTGTCGAAATTTCTCTCCTCTCTCTCCCTTAGAGTTGTCAAAATTCCTCTCCCATCTCTCTCTTTTGGAGTTGTATAAATTCCTCTCCCTTCTTCATGGAAATCAAACTCCTTTGGGATTTAGTTTTGCTCCACGTCATCTTGGGTTTGTCTAGTCATCAATTTCGACTACCATATCACCTTATTCTTTGTCGAAAATTACCTTGGCAATTAGCTCGGCATCTCCTTCATGCATTGCCCTGGCAACTAGCTCATCATATCTTTCATGCATTGCCCTGGCAACTAGTTCTAGCCTTGCTTTGGCAAGTGATTCTACACACACACACAAAAACACACCAAAGCAGCATCTTTTCTCACAAAAATCACCATGTTATATAATCAAGCTCACCGATGGAAAGAAACATGAATTAATGCATGAATGACTAATTATGCAACTAATATTAGCCCAAGTCTAACAATAATATGAGTAAAAAGGGTAAGAAAAATAGTACTTTTGAACACTTATCACACCCCCAAACTCGAACTATTGCTTGTCCTCAAGCAATGCAAACTAATAATTACCTGCCATAACTTCAATTTTCACAAACTTAGCTTTGAACTTGATTTCAATTCTCAGAACCGTAGCACAAAGTATGATTGGCTTTTCATTTTTCGGAAAACTTAGGAGTTACTCGGAATCAAACTATAATGCTTGTGAGTGTGTGCGGAGTTGTGTGCAAGTTGATTTTTCAGATTCTATGCAAACAAGAGGTTTTCAAATTACTTTATTTGGTTCTTTTAACGTGTTTTAACTAGAGACAGTTTCGGGCACCTCTAGTGTTTTGTTTTTAGTTTTCTTAAGCTAATTAATTTATTCGACTAGAGCCGGTTTCGGGCACCTATAGCAATCAATTTTTAGCACAATCTAGAGCCAATTTCAGACACCTCTAGCATTCATCCAATTTTTTATTCTAATCCCCCAACTTTTTAACTATCAACCTAAGTTCGCTGGAATTCCTTAAATCAATCAAGCCACAACAGTGTTTCATCAAGTTTAGCATCATAGTACCATTCTAAGTGTTTCCATGTTTATCGTAGAATAAAAAGTTCTATCAATTAAGTACATTGGCAAAGTCATCATCGGATATTCATCAAATCTAAGCAATTCTTGTTCCAACTAAAGGCATGGCAAGCAATTTATGTATCCTAAATACAATACTTAAGTTGAATGCAACTAAACATGGTAACTAACTAATAACAACCCCCCCAAAGTCGACTGAGGCATTGTCCTCAATGCATGCAACAAAAAAATAAAAAATAAAGAAAAATAAAATACAAACGAGGACTTACTCCGAGAGTTGTTCGTTGTGGATGATTAGTTTCCTTTTGGTCGGTGTCTTGATTCTTTTGCTTGAATGCGGTGGTTGCTTCCTTGTTGCCCATGGTGGAATCGATCATTGTACGGGGTTGTCCTCATCGTCCTCTTCATCAATGTCATTGGTTTTTCGCTTGGGCTTGGAGGATTCAATTGCTGCGGTCTTTGTTGGTGCAATGGAGGACTCGTCCGAATCTAAAAAATCAGACAATAATTCCGTACGATTTGATTCGGGCATAGGTGCTTTACCTTTGGCTTTTGCAGTGGTTGCCGGGACGTCTTTGGCTTTGGTTGCCGTGGCATCTTCATGTTTGGTTACCGTGGAATCTGCTTGAGCAGGCGCGGTGTAGGTTGCCATGGCATAATCTGTTGCGGTTGCTGTGGCTACTACTTCATTGGTTGTCGGGACAAGGATCTCGACAGGAAAGATTGGGAACGACACGCGGCTGTCCGAGTACTTTTCTGGGATGACTTAGGTGATGGCATTGTTGTGCTCCTTCATGTACCGCATGAACATTAGTTGTCGATCTTCAATTTGCCTAAGGTGGTTCGCCAACGGTTGTAAGAGTGCTTCAAGTTATCCCGGGGCTGCTATCCGAGTTGCCCGAGCGTTAGGTGCTTGGGTATTAGGCTCTACCAAGGTGGCAGGGGTTGCCGCGGCAATTGGAGGCATTGAGGATTTTACCGGTGCCTCTCCCATTAGCTTTCAGATTTGTGCTCGATTCCAACCGGACTTTGGTAGGGCCTTTTCATCAGTGGACTTATTTGGGACATGCATCTCCTTGCAAAGATTAGAAATTAAGTAAGGGAATAAAAGAGAACCCTTGTCTTTTGAGCTAAATACAAAAATCTCATCACAAATAATTTTTCCAATGTTAATGATGCGATTATGCAAGATAGAATGTATGAGCAAAAGATGAGGTGTATCAACGGTAGTATTGTGTGTGGTTGGCATTAATGAAGTTTTAACAAACTTATTCCATAATTTTGCCTCGAGTTTAAGCCGAAGGCAATTTACCGAGCCCTTGTATTTACCATCGTTCCATTGAGTTCCCGGTAGAGTGAGTTCTTGAAGCACCTTTTCGAGTTGCTTGGGCGTAAGTTGATCAACAAAGGCTTGATGCTCGTCCTTCTCAATGTAGAGCCCGTAAAAGGTGTTGATGTTTTTGGGGCTTATGACTATAGCCTTGTCACGAACAAAAACATAAGGATTATCCGAGTTAGGTGAGTGAGCATAGAATTCTCTTACCCATGAGATGTTACCTGGTTCTGATTGATGGCAAAAGATTTGCCACTTTTGATGTGCAATCCTTTCGAAGATGAATTGTTCAAGGCCGAAATCTTGATGAGAGTTGGAGTATTCGAAGCCTTGTTCTTCGCAAATCTTTCGGCTTTCAAACTTGGAGTGAAATCTTTCTTGAACCACCAGTGTAGCAAACTTCTTGTATCTTGGTTCTTTGGAGGAACTTGGATGAACCAAAAATTCAATTTTGGATGCCATGGATGATCTTGGTTGTGAGTTTTGTAAAAACAAAGAAAAGAAAACAAAAGAAACTAAAAAGTTGCAAGATGAAAAGTAGGAATAGGTTTTTGGAAGTTAAGGGTGATGGGTTATATAGAAAAGAAAGGTAGTAAATATGGTGGGTAGGATTAATTTTGGAAAGAAGAAAAAAAAAGGGTTTCAGTTTAGGGGAAGGGTGACAGCTAGGGGGTTTATTTAGGGTAAGTTGGAGGCTTTATATAAGCCTTAGATTCAGCCCATTAATTTCCTTGTTGAAGAAGTTTCCTTCTTGAATCAAAATTCCTCTTTATCTTGAACTCTTTTCCTACAATTCAAAGATAAATCAAATAAGGATTAAAATTAAAGATAAACTAATAAAAGAAAATAAAAAAAGATGTGTAAAAGGATTTTTAAACTTAAAAAGATAAATATGAAAGATCTAGTTTTAATCTTAAAGAAAATAAATCTATCCTAAAAAAAACAAATAATCAAAAATAATAAAAAAAAAATTAATTAGTTTGAAAAAAAATAAAAATAAAATATCGAAAGTAGAGCATGCTCATGCATCTCCTAAGGTGGCCACTTCTTTGTTACGTTCCATATGGGCACCGTTGTAGTGCTTCAATCTTTGTCCATTAACTTTGAATTCATGTTCGTCAGTGATGGACTTGATTATCACGGCACCATGGAAGAATGGTTTGACAACTTCGAATGGTCCTACCATCTTGATTTTAGTTTTCCCGGGAAAAGTTTTAGCTGAGAATTGAATAAGAGAACTAGTTGCCCTAGCATGAATTACCGCAGCAATAGTTTCTTGTCATGCCATTGCTTTGTTTTCTCCTTGAGATTCGTGCGTTGTTATAGGCGAGTGCACGAAATTCTTCTATCTCGTTGAGGTCCAACAAACGCTTTTGTCTGGCACTTTCCCAATCCATATTCACAGTCTTGATTGCCCAATATGCCTTGTGTTCGATTTCCACCGGTAGATGGCATGTTTTACCATAGACAAGTCGGAAGGGGGACATACCTAAGGGTGTTTTGAATGCAGTGCGATATGCCCAAAGTGCAACGGCGCCAAAAACTTGTTGCGCGTAATAAGTGCTACGCAAATGTGCAAGTATACACGTCGCAAGTTATAGTATAAAAGATATCGTCTCCACAGGGATTGGTGCTACTTCAAGAATCTAGTCTCTTGCACTGTAAAAATAAAAAACACAAATAAAAGAGTATAGAAGTTTAACTAATCTAGAAAGCAAATAAGTAAAAGAAAAGATGAATTCAATTAAGAGAGATAGGCTAGGTTATCGTGAGTTGAGGTGTGATAGCCGATTGGATCGTCTTGGTAAAAGAGTGCAAGGGCAACTCAGTTGCCGTGGCAACTTGCATAACGGGGTTGCCTTGGCAACTAATTGATGGTTGCCTGGGCAACTACTTGGGCGTCTGGGCAGCAACTTCAAGGTTCGGCGGAGCGTTCTTCAATGGTTTCTTCTTATCCCTAAGTCGAAACTCTAGCTACTTGTGCATGCCTTGATAATACATCCCTGCGTGAATCAAGGGTGAACAACAACCAATCTTGCGCTCCTCTTAGCCGTTGAAATCCTTAACTTTTTCCTAAGCCGGATTAATCTTCACCATCATTGGATTGAATAAAGATCATATTCATTCGTTTCTTGAATCTAACTCTCCCGATATTAGATAAATGGATGAAATCACGAGATCCTCTCCCAATTCACTCGCAAACAATAATAAGAACCAAGAATGAATAAACCTTGAAATAGAAAAGTGCAAACTCTTATTACCTAAACAAAAACCAATAGTTTCTCACAACAACAAAACACAATAACCATAGCCAAGGAAATTTAGTTCATGGCTAGGTTCCAAAGAAACACAAGATAAGCAATCCCTAGCATGAACCCAATCGAACAAGGAAGAAAAGATGAAGCTTGTCGAAAATCCCTTGCCCTAGATGCTTGCCGAAAATTCCCCTTTGCTTCCTCTCTTGGTCTTGTCGAAATTCCCTCTTGCTCTCTCTGCATGGCAATCAAATTCCTTTGGGCTTGGGCCTTGCTCCATGTCATCTTGGGCTTGTAAAGTCATTAATTTCGACATCCCTATTGCATTTTCTCTTTGTCGACAATTGCCATGGCAACTGGCTCGGCGTCTCCTTCATGCATTGCCCTGGCAACTAGCTCGGAATATCCTTCATGCATTGCCCTGGCAACTAGCTCGGCATTGCTTTGGCAAGTGATCCTGCACATACACACACAAAGCACACCAAAGCAGCATCTTTTCCACAAAAACTACCAAGTTATGTAATCAAGCTCAACGATGGAAGGAAACATGGATTAATGCATGAATAGCTAATTATGCAAATAATATGAGCCTAAGTCTAACAATAATATGAGTAAAAAGGGTAAGAAAAATAGTACTTTTGAACACTTATCACACCCCCAAACTCGAACTATTGCTTGTCCTCAAGCAATGCAAACTCATAATTACCTGCCAAGACTTCAACTTTCACAAACTTAGCTTTGAACTTGATTTCAATTCTCTGAACCGGGGCACAAAGTATGATTGGCTTTTTATTTTTCAAAAAACTGAGGAATTACTCGGAATCAAACTATAATGCTTGTGAGTGTGTGCGGAGTTGTGTGCAAGTTGATTTTTTGGATCCTATGCAAACAATAGGTTTTCAAATTACTTTATTGGGTTCTTTTTAACATGTTTTAGCTAGAGCCAGTTTTGGGCACCTCTAGTGTTTTATTTTTAGTTTTCTTAAGTTAATTTAATCGACTAGAGCCGGTTTCGGGCACCTCTAGTTAAAATTTTGTTAACACCTCCTAGAGCCAGTTTCGGGCACCTCTAGTGATCAATTTTTTTAGCATATGCTAGAGCCAATTTCGGCACCTCTAGCATTCATCCAATTTTTATTCTAATCCCCCAATTTGTTAAGTATCAACCTAAGTTTACTAGAACTCCTTAAATCAATCAAACCACAACAGTGTTTCATCAAATTTAGCATCATAGTAAAATTCTAAGTTTTTCCATGGTTATCCTAGAATAAAAATTCTATCAATTAAGTGCATATGCAAAGTCATCATCGAATATTCATCAAATCTAAGCAATTCTTGTTCCAATTAAGGGCATGGCAAGCAATTTATGTATCCTAAATGTAATACTTAAGATTAATGTAACTAAACATGGTAACTACTAATAACAATCCCCCCCAAACTCGTAGATGATTAGTCTCCTTCTAGTCGGTGTCTTGATTCTCTTGCTTGAACGCGATGGTTATTTTCTTGTTGCCGGGATGTCTTTAGCTTTGGTTGCCGTGGCATCTTCAGAGTTGGTTGCCGTGGCATCAGCTTGTGCAGGCACGATGTAGGTTGCCGCGGCATCTTCTTCATTGGTTGCCAGGGCAAGGATCTTGGCAGTAAATTTCCTTAGCATAGTAGTTGTGAGTCTTGTTGTGAAAAAGAAAACAAAGAAAACATGAAAACTAAAGATAATGAAGAAAAAATAAAATATCTCCTAAAAATAAAAATGAAAATAAAAAGAAAAAGAAAAAGAAAATACTGAAAGGAAAGCATGCTCATGCATCTCCTAAGTTGACCACTTCCTTGTTACGTTCCACATGGGCACCATTGTAGTGCTTCAATCTTTGTCCATTAACTTTGAATTCATGGTTGTCAGAGATGGACTTGATTATCACAGCACCATAGGAGAATGGTTTGACGACTTCGAATGGTCCCGACCATCTTGATTTCAGCTTTCCCAGGAAAAGTCTTAGCCGAGAATTGAATAGGAGAACTAGTTGCCCTGACGTGAATTGTCGTGGCAATAGTTTCTTGTCATGCCATCGCTTTGTTTTCTCCTTGTAGATTCGTGCATTGTTATAGGCGAGTGCACGAAATTCTTCTATCTCATTGAGATCCATCAAGCGCTTTTGTCCGGCACTTTCCCAATCCATATTCACGGTCTTGATTGCCCAGTACGCCTTGTGCTCGATTTCCACCGGTAGATGACATGTTTTACCATAGACAAGTCGGAAGGGGACATACCTAAGGGTGTTTTGAATGCGGTCGATATGCCCAAAGTCGTCATCTAGTCTTAGTGACCAATCCTTCCTTGAGGGATTTACAACTTTCTCGAGTATTCCCTTCAACTCCCGGTTGGAAATTTTTGTTTGCCCGTTGGTTTGTGGGTGATATGCCGTGGCGATCTTGTGTGATATGCCGAAGCATTGCAACATCTTGGCAATTAGTATGTTGTCAAAATGCTTGCCCCCACATCGATAATTGCTCTCGGCATCCCAAACCGTAAAATATGTTTTTCTGCAGGAATCGTTGCACGGTCTTGGAATCGTCGTTGGGAACTGCAGCTGCCTCTACCCCCATTTAGACACATAGTCGACGGCGAGTAAGATGTAGAGGTTGCGAATGAAGATGGGAAAGGTCCCATAAAATTGATCCCCATACATCGAATGCAGTTCCACCTCGATGATGTTCGAGTGGCATCTCATGTCGTCTAGAGATATTGCCCGTCCTTTGGCAACGATCACATTGCTTGTAAAAGTCTTGGGCATCTTTGTACAATGTTGGCCAATACAAACCGGATTGCAAGACTTTGGCATGATACGAGTTCCTCCAAAATGTCCTCTATAGGGTGAAGAATGGCATTGCCGGAGTACATTCTTGCTGCTTTCTTCGAGGACACATCGGCGTATAACCCGATCTGCACATTGTTTAAACAAAAGAGGCTCGTCCCAAAAGTAATGCTTAGCATCATGGCGGAACCGCTTCTTCCCTTGGTGAGTAATGCCATAAGGAAAAATACCACAAACAAGGAAGTTAACTAAATCCGCATACCAGGGTATTGCCGAGGCATGTGCTGGCGTTGTGACTGCTCCCAAAATTGTCGAGGCGTGCGCGTCAAAGGCTGCTGAGGCGTCGAGAGTTGCCGAGGCGTGTGCATCCATGGTTGTCGAGGCGTCTAGGGTTGCCGAGGCGTCGAAGGTTGCCGAGGCAACTAGAATTTGTTCATCCGGGAATGCATCGCATATCTCTAGATCCGCGTCCTCCTCCCTATTGCGTTCCAAACGTGATAAGTGATCGGCCACTTGATTTTCTGTTCCTTTCCTGTCCTTAATTTCAATATCAAATTCTTGTAAAAGTAATATCCAACGAATCAAACGAGGTTAAGCATCCTTTTTAGCAAATAAGTATTTGATTACCGAATGGTCCGTATGAACAATTACCTTTGTACCAATTAAATAGGATCGGAACTTGTCAAATGCGAAAACTACAGCTAGTAACTCTTTCTCCGTTGTTGTGTAATTCACTTGAGCACCATTAAGAGTTTTACTAGCGTAGTATATCACATGGAAGGTCTTACCTGTGCGTTGGCCTAGGACTGCTCCTACCGCGAAATCACTTGCATCACACATGAGCTCAAAAGGTAGCATCCAATCTGGTGGAACGACAATGGGTGCCGAGGTAAGCTTTTTCTTTAGGGTTTTGAATGCTTGAGTGCAAGAATCATCAAAATCGAAAACTTTATCCTATTCAAGCAGATTACACAAAGGTTTAGTGATTTTAGAAAAATTATGAATGAACCTCCTGTAAAAACCTGCATGTCCGAGAAAACTTCGAATTCCTTTAACCGAATTTGGTGGGGGTAATCTCTCGATCACGTCCACCTTGGCTTTGTCTACTTCAATTCCCTTGGATGAAATCTTGTGGCTGAGCACTATTCCTTCATCTACCATAAAGTGGCATTTCTCCCAATTGAGGACTAAATCTGTTTCTTCGCATCTTGCCAACACCCTCTCTAAATTGCCGAGACAGCCGTCGAAGTCATTACCAAAAACCGAAAAATCATCCATGAAGATCTCAAGGAAGTCTTCGACCATGTCTGAAAAGAGCGTCATCATGCATCTTTGGAAGGTTGTCGGGCGTTACACAAATCCGAACGGCATCCTTCTAAGGCATAAGTACCGTATGGGCATGTGAAGGTTGTCTTTTCTTGATCTTCTAGTGCTATGGCAATCTGATTGTAACCTGAATAACCATCAAGAAAACAATAAAAGGGTTTACCTGCAAGACGGTCAAGCATTTGATCAATAAAGGGTAATGGGAAGTGATCTTTCCTAGTGTCTTTGTTTAGCTTTCGATAGTCCATACAAACCCTCCAACCGGTCACAGTCCTGGTTGGTATAAGTTCATTATTTTCATTGCTTACCACTGTTATACCTCCCTTTTTCGGTACACATTGTACCGGACTCACCCACGTACTATCAGAGATAGGGTATATAATGTCGGCCTCAAGCCACTTGATGATTTCTTTCATTACAACCCCTTTCATGGCATGATTCAGTCTTCTCTGGGCCTCAATTGAAGGTTTGTGATCATCTTCCAACAAGATCTTGTGCATGCACACCGCCGGGCTAATTCTCTTCAAGTCGGCAATTGTCCACCCTATTACCTTTTTGTGTAGCTTCAACATCTTGATTAGCTTCTTTTCCTGCTCAGGCTGTAACTTAGAAGAAATAATTACAGGCAATGTATTATCGGTCCCTAAGTATACATATTTTAGTTGCTCTGGCAATTGTTTCAACTCAAGAATTGGTGGATGTTCAATAGAGGGTTTTTCGAGTTTACCTTCTTTACCTGAGTAATCCAGTGGTTCAAAGTATGTACCTGGTCGGTTGACTAGCCAATTTACCTCTTCTTGTTGTTCCTCATCGACCGGTTCTTCATACTCCTCATGTTCCTCTTGGTCGGCAATGTAGTTGCCGAGGCAACTAAATTCCTCATCGAAGTTAAACTCTACCGTGGCATGAAGTAGTTGGCATTCTTCTGGATCATCGGCATGCCTTAGTGTTTGGAACACGTTTAGTTTGACTCTTTGGTCATTCACCCTCATTGTGAGTTCTGCCTTTTCAACATCGATCAAGGTTCTCCCCATGCCGCTAGGAATGGTCTCCCGAGAATGATGGGTGCATGCTCATCTCGCTTCACAATCCAAAACAATAAAGGCAAATGGGAAAAATAAATTTATCGACTTTTACCAAGATGTCTTGATTTTTCCCTCTGAATGCACATAGGATCTGTCATTCTAGCTGCAATGACTGTTGTAGGTCTTGCCTTCCCGATTCCTAGTTTTTGGAAAATTGATTTAGGCATCAAGTTTATGCTAGCCCCAAGGTCGCATAATGCTTTCCCGACATAGTGATTTCCAATGGAATAGGGTATTGTGAAACTTCTGGGATCCTTCAACTTGGGTGGCATACGATTTTGCAACATTGCCATGCATCCCTCTGTGGCGGCAATCATTTGAACTCTCCTAGCCTTGTTCTCTTGGACACAATGTCTTTAAGAAACTTGGCATAGTTTGGCATTTGTTCAATTGCTTCCACCAATGGCAAGTTGATGTGGACTTGCTTTAGGATATCAAGAAACTTCTTGAATTGGTATTCTTGCTTTTGTCGCTTCAACCTTTGTGGGAATGGTGGTGGAAGTCGGATATCTTCGATCCTTTCATTGGTTTGAAACCTGATTGACGGCATTGCCGGGACATCCGGAGTTGCCGAGGCATTATCAACTCGGTTGCGAGGCATGCTTATCGCAAGTTGCCGAGGCGTCTTTATCGCCGGTTCCGAGGCATGCTTATTGCCGCTTGCCGCGGTAATTCTGGTTCAAAGATCCGAGGCTTTTCGCTAGGTTCATCTTGATCTTTTTGTGGTGTTTTGTTTGACGAGCGGGTTTGAACCTCTCTAAGTTGTTGGCCACTTCGTGGTGATTGCCTTACATTGCTCATGGCCGTTCCTCTTGCGACTTCAGTATCGCTAGGTAAACCTCCTTGTGGTCTAGTGTTCAGATTTTGAACAAACTGTCTGACTTGATTTTCCAATGATTTGATTGCCGCCTCTTGGTTTTGCAATCTCATCTCGGTCCTGTTAATAAAAGCATCAGTTCTTTTATGAAATTACTATTCTCTGCCATATAAGATTCAGTTTTCATCATAAAAGCATTTAGAGAATTTTCCAAAGAACTAGATGTTGACAGTTGTTGCTGCGGCATCTATTGTCGTGGCATATTCTGCTGGAATCCCGATACTTGTGCATTCTGATTGTTCTGGTTTAGAGCATTGTTGGGATTACTCCATGAAAAATTCGGATGCTTCTTCCAAGCTGGATTGTATGTATTGGACATCATGTTGTTGCTCTGATTGTAATTCCCCACATAGAAGCTGGATTCTGGATTCTGCATACATTCAGAAGAATTATGGTTATCACCACATAACTCACAAAAAGAATCCATTACCTTGACTTCATGTGTGTTGTTTGGTTTTTGCATGTTCTGGACCATCTTGGTTAAAGCGGCCAATTGTGCCGAAATTGAATCTGATGATCCTAGTTCATGTATTGTGGCTTGGCGTCTAACTCCTCCTCTTCTAGTAGATGGGAATTGATAATCATTCTTGGCCAGCCTGTTTAAAATTTGCATCGCTTCCTCCGGCGACTTATCTAAGAGTATGTCGTTTGCCGAGGCATCTAGCATCATCCTTGTTGGTGTATTCACGGCGTTGTAAAACATTGTTACTTGAGTCCACACCGAAATCCGTGTAAAGGGCATTTGTGTAGAAGTTCTCTATATCGCTCCCAAGCCTCGTACATGGATTCATCATCTGCTTGCCGAAAAGAAGTAATGTCGTTCTGAAGCTTATCACCAAATTTGTAGGATTAAATCTAGCAAGGAAATCACGACAAAGATCAGTCCAAGATGCTATGGATCCGGCAGAATGCTATTCAACCATGCTTTCGCCTATCCCTCGGTGAATAGGGGAATAATCTTAATCGTAGGACATCGGGGTGACTCCGTGTATCTTGAACGAGTTGCAAATCTCGAGGAAAGATTTCAGATGTTGCCGTGCATCTTCGATTCTTGAGCCGCCAAATTGACCAATTGTCTTGATCATATTAAACATTACCGGTTTCAACTCAAAGTGGTCGGCTTCAATTTCAGTCGACAACTCATCGGGTTAAGTCCATCAAGATTTTCTTCAAGATAGTCTCGAATAGTTCTGTTTCGTGCAAGAATCACTCATCCTCCTGCTCGAACATCTTGATTCATAATGCCGTCTTGATTTGCCATTGCTTCTCTTATCCTTCGTCTAAGTCTTTGTAAGGTTCGTTCGATTTCTGGATCAAAGGGATATTCTGGTGAAGTCGGTCTCGCCCTGGTCATATACCAATGCAAAACCAAAGTTTGTTAGCCCTTTGAATTTTAAACAAGAAAAGTAAAAAGAAAGTGCAAGAAAGTAAAAACAAAGTCGCTATTGCCAATCCCCGGCAACGGTGCCAAAAACTTGTTACGCATAATAAGTGCTACGCAAATGTGCAAGTATACACGTCGCAAGTTATAGTATAAAAGATATCGTCTCCACAGGGATTGGTGCTACTTCAAGAATCTAGTCTCTTGCACTGTAAAAAGTAAAAACACAAGTAAAGGATTATAGAAGTTTTAACTAATAACTAATCTAGAAAGCAATTAAGTAAAAGAAAAGATGAATTCAAATGAGAGAGATAGGCCAGGTTATCGTGAGTTGAGGTGTGATAGCCGATTGGATCGTCTTGGTAAAAGAGTGCACGGGCAACTCAGTTGCCGTGGCAACTTGCACGACGGGGTTGCCTTGGCAACTAATTGATGGTTGCCTGGGCGACTAGTTGGGCAACTACTTGGGCGACTGGGCAGCAACTTCAAGGTTCGGCGGAGCGTTCTTCAATGGTTTCTTCTTATCCCTAAGTCGAAACTCTAGCTACTTGTGCATGCCTTGATAATACATCCCTGCGTGAATCAAGGGTGAACAACAACCAATCTTGCGCTCCTCTTAGCCGTTGAAATCCTTAACTTATTCCTAAGTCGGATTAATCTTCACCATCATTGGATTGCATAAAGATCATATTCATTCGTTTCTTGAATCTAACTCTCCCAATATTAGATAAATGGATGAAATCACGAGATCCTCTCCCAATTCACTCGCAAGCAATAATAAGAACCAAGAATGAATAAACCTTGAAATAGAACAATGCAAACTCTTATTACCTAAACAAAAACCAATAGTTTCTCACAACCACAAAACACAATAACCATAGCCAAGTAAATTTAGTTCATGGCTAGGTTCCAAAGAAACACAAGATAAACAATCCCTAGCATGAACCCAATCGAACAAGGAAGAAAAGCTGAAGCTTGTCGAAAATTCCCCTTTGCTTCCTCTCTTGGTCTTGTCGAAATTCCCTCTTGCTCTCTCTGCATGGCAATCAAATTCCTTTGGGCTTGGGCCTTGCTCCATGTCATCTTGGGCTTGTAAAGTCATTAATTTCGACATCCCTATTGCATTTTCTCTTTGTCGACAATTGCCATGGCAACTGGCTCGGCGTCTCCTTCATGCATTGCCCTAGCAACTAGCTCGGCATATCCTTCATGCATTGCCCTGGCAACTAGCTCGGCATTGCTTTGGCAAGTGATCCTGCACATACACACACAAAGCACACCAAAGCAGCATCTTTTCCACAAAAACTACCAAGTTATGTAATCAAGCTCAACGATGGAAGGAAACATGGATTAATGCATGAATAGCTAATTATGCAACTAATATGAGCCTAAGTCTAACAATAATATGAGTAAAAAGGGTAAGAAAAATAGTACTTTTGAACACTTATCAAGTGCGATATGCCCAAAGTGCGTCATCTAGTCTTACTGACCAATCCTTGCTAGAGGGATTTACAACTTTCTCAAGTATACCCTTCAATTCCCGGTTGGAAATTTCTGATTGCCCATTGGTTTGTGGGTGATATGCCGTGGCAATCTTGTGAGATACACCAAAGTGTTGCAGCATCTTGGCGATAAGTCTATTGTCAAAGTGCTTGCCTTCATAACTGATAATTGCTCTCGGCATCCCAAACCGTGTAAATATATTTTTCTGCAAGAATCGTTGCACGGTCTTGGAATCGTTGTTTGGAACTGCAGCTGCCTTAACCCATTTAGACACGTAGTCAACGGTAAGTAGAATATAGAGGTTGCCGAATGAAAATGGGAAAGGTCCCATAAAATCGATCCCCCCCACATCGAACAATTCCACCTCGATGATGTTTTGGAGTGGCATCTCATGTCGTCTAGAGATATTGCTCGTCCTCTGGCAACGATCACATTGCTTGTAAAACTCTTGGGCATCTTTGTATAGTGTTGGCCAATACAAACCGGATTGCAAAACTTTGGCCGCGGTACGAGCTCCTCCAAAATGTCCTCCATAGGGTGAAGAATGGCATTGCCTGAGTACATTCTGCTGCTCTTCTTCAGGGACACATCGGCGTATAACCTGATCTGCACATTGTTTAAACAAAAGAGGCTCATCTCAAAAGTAATGCTTAGCATCATGGTGGAACTGTTTCTTCCCTTGGTGAGTAAGGCAAAAGGTAAAATACCACAAACAAGGAAATTAACTAAATCTGCGTACCAGGGTATTACCGAGGCATGTGCTGCCATCGCGACTGCTCCCAAGATTGCCGAGGCATGTGCGTCTAGAGTTGCTGAGCCATACGCGTCTATGGTTGCCGTGGCGTGCGTATCAGTGGTTGTCGCGGCGTGCGTATCCATGGTTGCTGACGCGTGCGCGTCATGAGTTGCTGAAGCGTCGAGGGTTGCCGAGGCATGCGCGTCGATGGTTGCCGAGGCGTGCGCGTCAAGAGCTACTGCGGTGTCGAGGGTTGTCGAGGCATGCACATCCATGGTTACCGAGGCGTCAGGGGTTGCCGAGACGTGTGCATCCATGGTTGCTGAGGCAACTAAAAGTTGCTCATCTGGGAATGCATCACATATCTCTAAATCCGCGTCCTCCTCCCTATTGCGTTCTAAACGTGATAAGTAATCGACCACTTGATTTTCTGTTCCTTTCCTGTCCTTAATTTAAATATCAAATTCTTGTAAAAGTAATATCCAACGAATCAAACGAGTTTTGGCATCCTTTTTAGCAAATAGATACTTAATTGTCGAATGGTCCGTATGAACAATTACCTTTGTACCAATCAAATAGGATCGAAACTTGTCAACTACGGCTAGTAACTCTTTCTCCATTGTTGTGTAGTTCACTTGAGCACTATTAAGAGTTTTACTAGCGTAGTATATCACATGAAAGGTCTTACCTGTGCGTTGGCCTAGAAAGCAATTAAAATAAATAATTAATTGTTGTGAAAATGACTAAATTGAAAAGAAACTAAACCGTAATGTCAATTTTATTGATAAAGGACCAAATTGAAACAATTACAAACTTAGTTCCCAAATCATGAAAGCCCAAGAGAAAGGCGTGGGTCACTAGATTCGACCTAACCAAATCGCGCGGGTCACCCTGACCCGACCCCTAAAACGACGTCATCCGAGATAGGTCATATAAAGCCACTTGAAATCGAAATTTCCCCTTTTCAGCTTATTTTCTCAAAATTCCCTCTCTCACTACCCTTCCTTCTCTCTAAACTTCTCTCGTTTAAACACTAAAAAACCCAACACACTTCTAGAAATGGATCAAACCTAAGGGTTTTGGCTTGCTGTTCTTCGAAGAACATGTTGAACGCCGGCGATAAACCACCTCGCAATGCACCACTTGATCCCTCAAACCGATTTCGATCAAGCCCCTACTTGTTCGCTGACCGTCGAGAGTCGACTCCCGGCCATCGCACTTCCATCGCCGAAAACCTAAATCCCAAAAAAACTCTGGTTTCGAGCCCTTTAACCCTAAATCTAATCCCAGCTTGATAGAGCCACCTAGCTCTGACCGTCAAATGCCTAAACTACTCGTAACCTCCCTCTTCAACTCCTCATTTCAAGATAAACTCCAGCCACCACAAGATAAACACCACATGATTCAGGAAAAAACTTTATTTATCTCCTTCATTTGTTTTCATATTAAAAAAACTAACATGTTTGTTTCTCTTTTCACGGATCTAAATATCAAGATTTCAAAATGAAAAGGTTACCTTCAGCCTTTGCTGTGTTTTACAACTTTCTGGTGACCTTTTCCCTTCCTCGGCAACGATCTAAAATTCTGGTGACAAATCCACTTTCGATGATGTCTTGGCTTCTCGGTGATGGTTCAAGTCTCAGATGACTCCTCCACTTTCAGTGACCAATCAAATTTTGAGGGTAAACTTTATTTTTTCTTTTTTATTGTTATTTTAATATGGTAATAATATTTCTTTTAATAACTGCTACTAATTGCTCATAATTGGTCTGACACCTTCTCTCTCCCTATTTATAGGGCTGACCAGGGATGGCATCACGGGTAATGTCATGGCGCTGACATTATCCCAGTTGGCACCAACTCAGCAATATAGAAACACATATCAGTGTATTTGTGTTTGGACCGATTAGAGACTGCCACGTGGTAGTTTGGGCGGGAAAATTGAATATTTGTGTTTGTTGGGCTGTGTGTGGGCTGTCTATAGCTGTCAAATGGGTTGTAAAGGTTAGGATTTGGGCCGAAACAAATTATAACTTGGCTTTTGAATCAAATTTTTTTCATTGTAAAAGGGACATTTATATAGATTGTTTATTATTTTTGGGTTTATATCTATTTATTTATTTATATATTTTTGGTTTTATTTATAGGAATATTATGTATATGATATACCCCAGGTAAAATTTGTGTATTATAGTTGCTCCTCTTTGCTCATTGCTGTAGAATAGGAATTGGGCAAAGACTGAAAATACAAGAATTTTATCTGAACCATCAAGATGTCATCTGAGCTACAAATTCTTCTCATTATGAACTTTCACTCATTCTTCTCCTTATAGAAAGCTTGAATAAGTTCTTCTTATTATGAACTTCCCAATCCTTGTGCCAAGGCTAACTAAAGTATGAACTAGTTCTTCTCATTATGAACTATTCATTCCTCTTGACATCGTTGATCCACTTTTATCTGCAAAAAAGTTGATCCTCATTCACTATTGGAAATATTAATCCACCTCTCTGTAAAGGTGTCAAGCAAACAAATTTTCCTTCAAAGTTGGTGAATTCCAAAACGATCTAACTCTTCATTCTTCTGAAATGTTGGTGGGGTCTAAAAAATTTAAACCATTCGTTCTTATAGAAGTGTTTGATAAGGTCTAAAAAGTTAAACAATTTGTTCTTTTGAAATGTTGCGAAGCCCAGGATAATTATACTCTTCATTCCTTTGAAATGTTGACGAAATCTAAAAAAGCTAAAACATCCATTCTTCTAAAATACGGCAAAGCCTGGAATAGTTACACTCGCTATTCTTTTGAAATGTTAATCTACCTCTCTGTAAAGGTGTTGAACAAGTGAGTTCCTCTCATTAGGAGCTTCTCATTCTGCAACGGACGAACTCCTCTCATTATGAACTCTAAATTCTTTGTTGGATGAGTTCTTCTCATTATGAACTATGTATTCTTTGCTGAGTGAACTCTTCTCATTAGGAGCTATGTATTCTTACTGGACGAATTCATCTCATTAGGAACTTTGTGTTCTTTGTTGGGCGAGTTCTTCTCATTAGGAACACTGTATTCTTTGCTGGGTGAATGCTGATTCACCTCCTCCTCTAGGGAAATAAAATCATCATGCAAAAAGAAATGTCATCAATTAATGAAAACTCAACCTGAAATGAAATGAGATATCTTCAATTTCTCGCTTGAAGCACTAAAATCTCTAGAGTCACTGCTTTTGCTGCCTAAGGTGTCTTTATTTTTCAATTTGAAACTCGTATAGGATCCCTTATTTCTCTTTCTCTATTGATCGATCTTCTTCTATGCTTGGAACGTATATATAACCTAAAAAGCTAAATCCCTTATTTCCCTTATTCCTCATTTGAGACTGAAGTTGATCTATCTTACTTTCTAACATAGTAACCTGAACTTCCTTCTTTTCTTTGAAACTGATGGCCCAAAAGGTTAATGTCTTTGTCGATACCATGCCCCCACTATCTTGTTGCGAAGACACTCAAAAAATTCTCATCATTTTTTAAGTTGTCGGCCTAAAGGACTTATTGATGACCAGAAGGTTTTAGAATTATACTACACTTTCTGTCTTGTGCAAAAAATCAAATGTTCTCATCACTCCCGAAGGTGATTAC
Source organism: Hibiscus mutabilis (assembly GCA_019671005.1). Taxonomy (NCBI): domain Eukaryota; kingdom Viridiplantae; phylum Streptophyta; class Magnoliopsida; order Malvales; family Malvaceae; genus Hibiscus; species Hibiscus mutabilis. Next base: position 48,303,126 of record CM033720.1, on the reverse strand, counting down.
CCGAAAGACTTAACATAATGCCGAAAGACTTACTGATGACCCGAAGGTTTTAGAATTATATTGCACTTTCTATCTCGTGTAAACAATTAAATATTATCATCACTCCTAAAGGTGATGGCTCGAAGGACTTAACATCATGCCTGAAGGACTTACTGATGAATCAAAGGTTTTAGGATTATAATGTACTTTCTTTCTTGTGCAAACAATAAAATATTCTCATCATTCCCGAATGCGATAGCCCAAAGAACTTAACATCATGCTCAAATGACTTATTGATGACCCCAAGGTTTTAGGACTGTAATGCACTTTCTGTCTGATAAAAACAACCAGAAAATCTTTGTTGAAATTTGTTTCTTTAAAAGAAAGCCATGGGTTGATGTTTTTGCTTCACAGAAATATGATTGAAATCTTTGCTGAAATCCGTTTCTTGTAAATTTCTACCAAAATGTGCAAAAAATGCTCTGAACGAGTTAGCATGCTCCTATCTTATGGATGCCTAACTATATATGATGCATGGATTGTGACAACTGAGGACCACTTGGATGGTCTCTCAACTTCTTTGCTTTTTCATTGAGTTTTCTACTTCTGTTACAACGGTACCTTATCTCTTTTAGATTGTTCTTCTAAAATCTGGCTTATTTTGATCTTCTTGAGATTTGTCTGAAGCTCTTATTGTCTTTATGTATCGACAAAAATTACCCCAAAATTTTAATGTTGAGCTCTTATTCTTCTTGAGCAAAATTTGACTTCTTCAGCAATCAAATTCTTTCCAGCTCTGCATCCTCTTGTATATTATAATTTGCACTTTCATGCACAATGATCCCCACTGATTTCTTCGTTTCTTATCCCATCATGTAGAGTTTGCCACTCTTTCATCATTTAGGGCAAGCATATGCCTCAAGTCCCTGAACTTTCTTCGGGTTCATTCTTTAATTTCAAAAACCAACCAAAACTCCAGGGTAGAAACTTGTTTTAAGTCCCTGAACTACCTGATAAATACACTCTTGTCATCGTCTTCACCATGTCCCCTGATAGTTTATTCCTCTTTTGAATGAAAGACTGCCGATCAGAAATGAGCGTCTCATACTCAGTCATATCCTCACCATGTCAAGTCAGTCATTTGCATCTACAACCTTGAGTTCTGAAGCAATACAAGATTTTTTTTGTAAAAAGTATCTGTTTGTTGATCAGTATTTCAATGAAGCATACCTTACACGACACCAAAAATTAGAATCTTAATATAAATAAAGAAATCAGAATAGGATGCCTGGATATCAAGTGCAAGAGCGTCTTAGATTCAACCCTCATATGATTAGCATATCTTGTGAATGTTATGGCAACATATGAAGTTATGAAATTTCTTCCAGATCACTTGGTTCACACCCTATGATTACCGTGTTGCTTGATCCAGTCAGAAACAACTCATTTTCCATTCTCTTCATTCTTTTATATTCATAAATGTGTTCAAGCTTCCCGGACTTGTTTCACCACTAGAGTGCAAAAATATCATTCTAAGAATAAAATTCTATAAGTGTGTGTGTGCTTCTGATTGTAACTAGCCATTATTATATATTATTATTATTATACACATATCTTCAAAGATACATCTCTAACGCTAGGGTATTGGACAGGTGGAGCATAGCTCTTTATTAGATTTGTCGACTCCCCTAAACCTCCATCAGAATGCTCCGAGATTTATTTATTCAATAGTTCATTATCTATCTTTTTTTCTTCTTTTCTCTCTTATTTTTATTTTTTCTCGTATTTTTCCTCTTTTTTCTTCTCTTTTTTTTCTTTTTCTTTCTTTTTCTTTTTTTTCTCTCTTTTTCTCACTTTTTCTCTTTTTCTTCTCTTTTTTTTTCACTTTTTCTCATTTTTTCCTCTTTCTTCGGCTAGCTACAATCCATGTGTTATTATTATAGTATAGAAGACTACGCTTAGAATTTCAATTTCAAGCAATTCTAATTGGTTAAAATTGTCTATTCCACTTTACTATTTATGAATTTCAAAGATTTATCATCAAACATCATCAAAGGTGTAGTCATCTGCCCTTTTCTTGCTTTACTGACCAGAGTAGATTGGAAAAATAAATTTCACTTCATCTTCTTCACAACATCCAATCGATCTTTGTACCAGAATTAATGTCGCATCATGCAATTGGCATCCAGGGGCCTACAAGGGTAAGGAGAAAGATACATATATTTATGTATTTTAAAAACAATATCTTTCCATTGAAATAAAAACTGACAAACATGACACATGCCCTTAGAAAATGATCTCTACTACTTTTGGGCCAGAAGTAGCATAATTATCTCCATGTATTACTTCAGAAATGGTTCTTGTAGATTGTACCCACTTGATGTAGAAACATGGGTAAGACAAACTTCTCAAAACTCCAAACAGTCTTGGAAGCATTCATTCTAGTCTTCAGATTCCTCATCTAGTATAACAGCTTGCTCTATTCTTTTTGTCTCCCATTGCTGAACTAGATCTTGCGTCAAGATTCCGTTACTAACTAGCTTCTTGATTTCTTTCATTAAAGGCCTACACTTCTTGGTAGCATGTCCTGATGCCCCATTTAAAAGCCACAAACATTATCTGGATCATAGCTATGGGCAAATGGGTTTGGCATTATCTTCATTGGTCTAGTAGTGAGATATTGACCTTTAACAAGGTGAGGAAATAAGTCTGAAATAGATACTCCAAATCTCTCTATATTTACACTCGCTCGTTGAATTTTTCGTGGTAGTTCTAATGAATCAGCCGGTTTTTTCTCTTACGACTCTGAGAGCTTTGAACATTACATTCATTCACTTCTTTCTCTTTCTCTACTTCTTGATTAGTATGGTTTTCAAATCTAGGTACAATTTCCCTTTTCGGATCCCCATTTTTATTGCTTCTCCAATCACCATAAGGTCACTGGAATTGCCCCTTGAATTTACAAGCATTCTCTCAAAGAAAGGAGATGGAAGAATTCGATAAAACAAGATAGATATTTCTTCCTCTATCATGGGAGGTTGTACTTGGGGTGCTAATCCTCGCCACCTCAATGCATAATCTTTAAAGCTTCTACTAACTTTCATAATCATATTCTGAAGAATCTGGCGATCTGGGGATAGGTCTATAGCATACTTGCATTTCCCCAAAAATGCTTTGGCCAAATCAACCCATGATCGAATCTATTCTCGACTTAATCTGTTGTACCACACTACAGCAGGTCCAACTAGGCTATCATAGAAATAGTGAATCAACAATGTATCGTCATCCAAATATCATTCCATTTTTCTACAGAATATTGCCAAGTGGATTCTAAGATAACTTGAACCGTCATACTCTTTTAAACTACGGACCTTGAACCCAAGCAAAATAACCAAATCAAGGACTAAACATAATTCTCTTACATTAAATTTGGGATTATCGACGCCTTTTCCTAACTTGATCTCTTCCTCGAGTCTTTTATGTCTATCTTTCAACTTCTCGAGTCTTAATACTAGAATGGTAGGTTTCACATAACCTACCCCTATATTTGGGTTAGATGCCTCGTGGTAGATTGTCAAACATGGTGTAGCAATGTGGTTCTTAGCATTTTGCTGATGCTTGGTCATCTATTCTTGTAACACTTCTTGAGTTTTTTCAATTCTTTCCAGGTATTCATCCATGATAACAAGTTTTCAAACTTTCCATTGATTCCCAAATTGCTCCTATCGAAACCCTGACCGCTTTAGATCATGAATGTTAATGTAATGCTATTAATAATAATGTTATGTTGTTAAATATGCAATGTATGAATGCATGAATGCATGAGGTATTGATTCTAAAAGTTATCATCATAGAATAACTTTCATTGAGATAAAAGGATTCAGTACATTAAATATCAGATACTACAAATATTGGTAAGCTCTAACTCCCAATTTTCTAACTTCCTCTAAAAGCCAAGTCAGCTTTCTTCCATGATCTAATGCTGGATCGATATTCTGACTCAGTACATTTGCTACATCAGCCATGTCTGCCACTTGTTGAGCCACTTCTCGTGCTTGAGTAACATTAACTTTCATATCATTGTCCATTTCTTGTATCTTCTTTCTCGATCTTTGAAACTGAACATGTCTCTTCTTTTCACTTTCTTGATAATCTTTCTTAATATCATCAACAAGATCTTTGTACATTAGCGTAAGATTGAGATACTCATCTACCTTCTTCTTTATTATTTCATTTTCAGCTTGACTGCCATTTAGCTTAATAACAGTATCCTCATACATCTGCATGTACCTACTTATCATCTCACATTTTGACCGACTAACCCTTAGATCACCTATGAAGGTATTGCATTGTATTTCCATTGAATACAGATAATACGAGAGAGTATTGACTCAATTTTCACTTGCTTTAAAATTCTTTTTCCAATATTCAGCTTCATACTTCAGTTCATTGATTCTTTTCTTTGACTGTTCCAGAGTCACACCCAAACCAACATTCTTGAGCATCGAACAAAGTTCTTGATAATTGAATTCCATACTCTTCAACTCATCATTCAAATCATCTCTCTCTTGCCTTAATTTGCTTATTTGAGCCTTATATTCGAACTAGTGCCCCTCTTTCTAGGTATTTTCATCTTGAACTTCATATTTATCCATTGAATCATGCTGGTTTTTTGTTCCAAATTCCCATTTCTTATGCTCCAAAAGAACTTGAACTCGACGTTTAAGGGCGACGCAATTCTCAATAGAATGTCCTTGAATTCTATCATGAAATTCACAATGAGCATTGGTGTCATACCATTTTGGATACGGAGGTTGTAAAGGTGTAATGAATTGTGGGGTCACCAATCGGGCCTTCAACAATAAAGAATAAAGAGATGTTTGTGACCTCCTGTCTTTTGACAATCGGCTGAGGGAATACTGGAATTTGAACTTTGTCCTAGACACTTAATTGACTTTGATGGACTTGGGCTTCCCTTCACCTTTGCATCTCCAAGTGTTCTGTTAATTGACAAATTTGTAGGAAATTTGGGTCTTCCATCTTCAAAACTCAATATGCCTACCCTAATAAGATTTTCAACCTTGTTCTTCAAAGCCTCACAATTCTCGGTAGTATGGTCTGAACTTCCTTGATGGTTGTCACTTACTGCATTGCTGTTATAGCCTTTAGAATAAGAAACTCTTTGGGCTTAGACTGAACTCGGCTCACAAAATTTTTCTCTACCAGCATCGAAAACAATTCTGCATATGACATCAGAATTGAATTAAAATGTCTTCCCCCATTATTTCCTTCTTGGATTTGTTCCTAACCTATCATCATTTTCTTGGAGTTTGACTCAAATACACCTCCAGCTGGTTTATTAATGTGAATTGTAATAGTGCGCAAACCCGGCTATTTATTTATGTACTGGTTTTTGTTCAATTCTTTTTTCAGTTTAGTATGCCCTTTTTTCTTTGGCCATAGTCGTTATCATAGTTATCATCTCATCCATTTGCCTTTTTAGTTCTTGCATCTCATTCTTGTCAATATCAACATTAATAAAATATGATGTGTGGCCCTTGGATAAACTACCCTTCACTCTTTCTTTGGTTTGTCCGAACACCGCCTCATATTTGTACTCTCCTCTATCGAATTACGAATCCTCTTATCTGTTATGATCGTGTTCTAATTTGATAACCACTTTTGAATCAATACCATTATGCAATGAAGATGCGGTGCCAAAATGCAAAACAAAACAACCAAAACAAAATAAATGAGTCGGTACGGTGAAATAATTGTATAAACAGAAATTAAATTGATGAAAATTAAAACAATTTATATCGAGCAAAGAGATAACCAAATAAGCGTATTTAAAATAGCAGCACTCTAACAGTACTATGTCTTATTCTAAGGTTACTGCCTGGCTCTAGTGGGGTAGGTTCATAGATTACAACATGTGGTTTTTTCTAGACTATGGGTACCCAAACTGTCATTATTGTCTACTGCGATTATAAGATATTGATTTGGGAGTATAAATACCCTTATAGCATAGGTGTAACCTCACGGTTAGGGGTGTAAACGAGCTGAGTCAATCTCGAGTACTGCTAAGCTCGACTCAGCTCATTAAGATTTTGAGTCGAGTTCGAGTAATTTTTAACGAGGTTGGAAAATCTGAGCTCGACTCGGTTTGTTAAGAACTCGAGTTGAGTTCGAGCTTGATTCAAGCCCAATCAAGTCAAGTGTTAACCGATCTTTGATCGTGTCAGTCTCGAGTAGCTCGCGATCTGTCACGTCTCATTTAAAACCCTATTAGGAAAAAACTTTGATAAGAAAAGTTGTTTAAACTCAAACTTGTTAATTTTAGGGTTTAGAGGTTTAGGTTATTAGGTTTAGAATTTAGGATTTAGATTTTAGGGTTTATGACTTATGTTTAGGGTTTTAGGTTTAGGAATTTAGATTTTCAATTTTTAAAAATAAAAAATTTAGTATATTATATTTTCGAGTAGCTCATGAGCTTTTCGATTCGGGTATCAAGAAACTCGGCTCAGCTAGTTAAAAACTTGAGACGAGTTCGAGCTCGAGTCGAGATTTGATCGAGCTTTGACCAAGTCGGACTCGATTAGCTCGCGATCTGTCTCATCTCATTTACAGCCCTACTCACGGTGTATAAGATTGATATACAGGAAGAAAGACAAAATTTTGATCACAGAGATGGAGACCTCACGTAGGATCATGTCTCACTCCCACCTAAAGGAGAAACTCGGCTAGAAGGCTAATGCATGAATGACATATATATCACATAGTTAAAAAAAACATATTTCCATTCTTTCCATAAATCCATCCAATAATTGATGAAGAAAATAAATTCAGATTACCACTCTAGAAATACCAAAATGCCACACAAAATTAATTAGGCCTAACTCACGAAGTGATCACCACTGGAGTCGCCAAGCTGTCGAAACTATTTTTAAACCGGGTAAAAATAGCTTGACGGTTGATTTTTAAAATTAGGGGTTTTCTTTTAAATTTGATATTTGAAAAGGTTTGGAGTCGCCACTGATCACTTTGGTAGACCAGACAACATAAAAACAACCAGAGATACGTTCTTTTAAAATTAGGGTTTGCGAGTTGGTTATGTGTGGGGAAGGGTTAGTATCCCTATAAATGCCCGATATCGATACCTTTGATTTTGCGTGGCATTTCAAGAATAATAATTTGAATTTAATTTGATCATTAATTATTAACTGAGTTTGTGTTCCAAATGGAAATATTCCTTTTATTTGAAAATATATTTTTGCTTTGAATATAAATTGGAAACACCCCTATACGCTCAGGGAACCTCTATTCATATTCTTAAAATACATTTCGATATAAAAGGTTTCTTATGCATGACTAATTATTGTCTTGTTTATTTTAAGAACTGGTCTAAAAGGCACTACTTAAATTCATGAATATTTTATATATGAATATTATTTAATTTAAAGACTTATATGAGATAACACCCAATTGCTTGAGCACCATCCATATTTAAACCCCAAAATTATAGATAATATTAATTACTCATTTCATTAAACAAATTATTTAGGTTCTAATCCTAATTAAGGCTTTAATTAATTAGACTAGATTATTGGTCAATTTTATAAGGGTTTTAATGAATATTGAGTTTTCTACTTAAAAGCTTATCTTGAATAACACCCCCGTTACATAGGGAAACCATTCAAATTAAGACTTCAAAGTTTCCCACTCAATGTCCATTAATTTGCTACAATTGTATTTCCTAATTAGTTATTAAATCCTAATAGAGAACCTAGGACTAAGACTCTAAACAATTTATTATTAAATCTAAGTGTATTTATTATCTAACAAATAATACTACATGTCAAATTTAAAACATGCGTGATACAAATAATTTAAAGCAATTAAAATAAATAATTAAATACTCTAAAAAGGACTAAATTGTAATTTCGGTTTTATTGATAAAGGGACTAAATTGAAACAATTACAAACTTAGTGCACAAATCATGAAAGCCCAAGAGAAGGGCGCGGGTCACTAGATCTGACTCGACCAAAAGGCGTGGGTTACCCTGACCTGGCCCTGAAAACAATATCGTCCGAGATAGGCTATATAAAGCCACTTGAAACTGAAATTGCCTCTTTTCAGCTCATTTTCTCAAAATTCCCTCTCACACTACCCTTCTCTCTCTCTAAAATTTTGTCGCTTAAACACTAAAAAAACCATCACACTTCTGGAAATGGATCAAACCTAAAGGTTTTGACTTGGTGTTCTTCCTGTTCTTCGAAGAACACGAAGAACATGTTGAACGTCGACGATAAACCACCTCGCATTTCGTCGCTTGATCCTTCACGCCGACTTCGACCAAGCCCTGACTTATTTGCCGATAGTCGAGAGTTGACTCCTTGCCAATGCAGGCAACGTTGGCCACCGTACTTCCACCGTCGAAACCCTAAATCCCTAAAAACTCTAATTTTGAGCCCTTTAACCCTAAATCTAATCTCAACTCGATAGAGCCACCCAACTCCGACCACCTTATGCCTAATCTACCCGCAACTACCCTTTTCAACTCCTCCGTTCAAGATAAACTCTGGTCGCCACAAGATAAACACCACATAATTCGGGAAAAAGCTTTATTTATTCCTTTCATTTGTTTTCATATTTTTTTTAAAAAAAAACTAACATGTTTGTTTCCCTTTTCGCATATCTAAAGATCAAGATTTCGAAAGGAAAAAGTTACCTTCAACCTTTGTCATGTTTTTCATCTTTCCGGTGACCTTTCCATTCCTCGACAACTATCTAAAATTTTGGTGATAGATCCACTTCTCGCGATGTTCTGGCTTCTCGGTGATAGTTCAAGTCTCTGGCGACTCCTTTGCTTCTGGTGACCAATCTGATTCAGAGGGTAAACTCTCTCTTTCCTCTTTTATTTTAATATAGTAATAATATTTTTTTAATAACTGCCATTAATTGCTCATAATTGGTCTGATACCTTTTCGCTCCCTATTTATAGGATTGACCATGGATGATGTCATAGTGATGACGTCATCCCCAACTGGCATCAACTCAGCAATGAAAAAACACAGATCTGACGCTTTGTGTTTAGACCTATCAGAAACTGCCACGTGGTAGTTTTGATGAGAAATTGTTTATTTGTTTTTGTTGGGCTGCGTGTGGGTTGTCTATAGCTATCAATGGGTTATAATGGTTAGGGTTTGGGCCGAAACAGATTATAACTGGTCTTTTGAATCAAAAATGGTTTTTTTCATTGTAAAAGAGACATTTATATAGTTTGTTTATTATTTTTGGGTCTATATCTATTTATTTATATATTTTTGATTTTATTTATAGTAGAAATATTATATATAAGGATATACACGGGTAAAATTCAGTTATTACAACTGTATACACCTTCATAAACGGCAATTAATTTACATTATTCCTTAAAATTTCAACACATCCCCTCTTGGCTATATTCGATCAATTACAACACTCAACGTGAAAAAAATAAACAAACAAAACAAATTTTTTCAACTCAACTAAAATCATTATTAAACTATGAATTCATTCATTGGGTTCAAAATTTATTAAAAGACAAATATCTAAAATTAAAAAACAAAACTACTCACTAAAGCCACCTATCCACATGCTAGCTTCATATGGAGTCTGTATGTTCTATGACCCCTGTGTTCTATGCAGAGCTTGCTCCCAAGTCGGGGACCCATCTAACGATAGATAAGCGTCGGCATCAAAAGCTTTAAATGTCCATATTAAATGGAAATGGAGGTTCGATTCGGGTTCATGTTCTAGTTCAGCCTCTCAAGCTCCTCTTGGATTTGCCTCCAAATGACCCCATACCCGATGATGACTCACTCGATGCTCCTTAGGCTTGTTGGTTTTTAAACAAAACAGGATAAGGTTCTTGTTGGACTGCGATTCAAGTTCGGTTCGTTGTTTGCCACAAACCACTAATAGTAATCAGAAAGTGACAAATCAAAATTATCCGGTCAAATGGGATCATGATTTGGCAACTTGTGTGACCTGTCATGCCACCATGCTATGTATGATAAATATTTTTTTGGCCAATTTGCTTCGCTCTTACCCTATAAATCTACATGTTCCATGTCATCCATATTGAGTGACTCCTCCGTCACGGGCTAGTGGTATCCGAACTGCCTAAGAACCTAATTGCCGTAAAATAGCTCGACAATCGCAAAATATAACAACAGTACTACCGAACACAAATTGTTTGCATTTTCATAGTCATCATTCGGAATCACCTCGCGAATATCATCATTCTCATATAGCATCCATCAAAACTACAATAAAACGTACATAATCACAAAATTTGATTAAAATAAATTGAATATTGCAACTATCAATCACAAGCAAATTTGCATTACATGCTCTTCGTAATACATGTTAATATTCATTCTAACTTCGAGGATTAAAGTTAATTGTGACGCCTTCTTTCTGAATGTTTGGCTCCATCTGCACAATACGAATACGTACATCATGTTTTCCATTAATAACATCTAATATTATTATGTGAATGGACATTATTACCTTGAAGCGAGTGGGAATTCAGACAGAGCATCGCAAATTGGTGTCAGGAATGGAAGCCTATACTAGGCCAATGACTGTAACAACACCACACACCTACCAATATCAGTGTTCAAGAATTTTTCATTGATGACTGACTGTTTAACTGTCTTGCACAACTCGCGATAGAGATAACCTAATATTGTAGATCCCCAATTATTTTTTTTTGCTTTGAATGACATCTGCAAGAATGGGAGGTACTGCGTGTGTGCGTGAGAACTAGATTTGTCTGGCAGTAGCATACCACCGAGAATGAGCAATATATAGGCTTGAGCAGCGCATTCAATTTCTGCCGATGTGGAATTTGCATCCACTTGAAAATAACTCTCCAGTCATGTCAGCTTCACACGTTTACCATCAACAGCATGCACCGGAGGTGTCTTTCCCAAATACTTGAAGCAATAATCTTTAGGATAATACTTATTCTGAGCAATGATTGGAATGGCCGAAATTGGGACACCAAGATGCATAGCAACATCTTCGAGGGTGATTGTGCACTCCCTGCACGGCATGTGGAAGGTATGTGTCTCCGGCCTCCAACGCTCCACCAACCCATTAATCAAATTCGACATGACTTGAAAGTCACGAATCTTTAACGCGTACCTAAAATCGGCTATCTCCAAAAATCCTAGTATATATAGGCTTGGCGGATCGTTCCATATCAAGGGAAGTTGAAATTTTTCCTCCTCAGTCTACAAACACAAAATTTAAAATAAATTAGTACTTTATTATTTACAAACAATTAATAAAAAAATTGCAAAAAAGCATAAATTCTTACCAATAATTTCATGTTCTTCATGATGTGGGAATCTTCAAGTCTTAATAACGTCATTTCCCCCAATAATTATGCGCAATTAAATGACTAAAATATCACAAATCAATCGAAATTCAAATTTTTTTCAATTAAAATAATTACAACACAATTTACTATTCGGATTAAACAAAATTAATCATATATAAAAATTTCTTATAAAAAATTAATTATAATCTTAAAAGTCAAAAAATGTTACCTTTAATCTTCAAAATATTTGTGTGCTTGCTTCTTTCAGTGGCCTAAGAAAATCACACGGCTTGACAAACTCATTTGAAGAGGTTGAAATTTTTTTGTGTATTCTAACCCTAAACAAAACTGCTATTTATAGGAAACTAAAAAACCCTATTTTAAAAAACTCTAAACAAACTCGTTATGTTTTACCGTAAAAATTGTGACGCATTAAGCCATATGGAACTCGCCATACACGGTGAGTTCGGTTTAGGATTAGGTTAATTATCTGATTAAATTTTTAAACGAATATTTAAAATAATTTTAGAACTTGTCATGCACACACAGCAAGTTTGAATAAAAAATTAATATTACTTTGTCTCATCAAATTGGCACCGAGTATTGTAGTGATAAGATTAACATCAATAATGAAATATGTTCCAACATTGGAGAGGATGTGAGTTTATGTGCATATTATCTTTTGATTTAGGATTAAAAATGAATAATTTAGATATATTAAAACTATATTTTTATGAAATTATTAAAATTATAATTTTATTTAAAGTACTAATATGTATCATGTTTTTTGTCTTTAATTCTATCATTAATGTAATTATTTTTTAAAAACATTAATGTCATTATTTATTGTTTAGTTAAATAATTATGTATATCAATCCAAAGTGGCAGCTGCTAAGGTCCAAAAGGCGGAAAGACAATATGGTTATGTCATAAAATAATTGTTTATATGTTTGTGATAAACTAGAGTTAAATTCATTGAATTATTTTGATTTAAGATTAAATTAATAGAATGCATAAGTTTTCGAGATTAAAAGTGTTATTATACTAAGTGGTCCGTTTTAATTTTAACGGCGTAGTGATATGTTTGTAATAAAATTTTAAATGAGTGAGTAAATTGTTACTTTTAGAAGAAACGTGATTTGTTTGTTACTAAACATATAATTGACTTATGTTGTATTTTACCCTTTATTTATAGGGTTATATTTTGATACACAAGCTGTGTAAAAAAATTTACACAACCCTTCTTAAACTATAAAATCTAAAACCTAAATTTCTAACCTAAACCTTAAACCCTAAACTCTAAATTCTAATCATAAATACTATATTCTACACCCTACAACCTAAACCCTAAACAACAACCTAAATCTCTAAACCCTAAAATTGAAAGACTTGTGTAAAGTAAAGTTTAAACAAGCTTGCATATCAACGTGTTTTCATTATTCATAGACCAACTTTTTATATAACCACGTTTAGTTTACACAAGCTTGTATATCAACGTATTTTCCTTATTCATATACCAACTTTTTATATAACCACTAGTATTCAATCCATTGCTCAACTTATTCAAATCAAGTATTGCAGAGACTTATTATGAAGGCGAACGTGTCGATCCAACTTTCTCCATTCATAAGATCGAAATTCGAACTTTTGATCTTACTTGATGGATCTATTATCTCATTCGCTAGACCAACCGATATTCGATAATATACCATTTTCACTCGATTACAATATTTTTTTGTCTTGAAAACTATCAAACACAGCTTGCTTTCACAAGGAGCCATTGTTTGATTATTTCTGGGTACTGATTCACCAAAAAGTTTGTACAAAAAATTGTTCCAATCTTGAAAGTGGGCAACAATCAAGTTGAATTTTGAATAAATTGTGCCAAAAGTTAGGAGAGAAACAATGAGCCCTCTTAATTGCTAAACCTAATCCCCAACCAACTTAGGTGGGAATATATGCAATTATAACTTACAACAAATTTTTAACTCCACACTACCTCATGAATCATTTTCCACTCCCATGCTATAATCTAGTCTAATATTATTCTTCTACAAAAACTATACTCAAATTGTTAATTAAACCGAACACAACAAGTGACTACATCGGAAAAAAGGATGATGTCCATTCTAAAAAACCGGATTTAATTAATTTTATCTGTAAAATGTGTGTTATCAAAGAATTAAAAAAATATATAAACAAATATTTTATTATAATCACCTTAGGACTAAACACGGTAATTGACCCCTGAATTACAAATGCAGTGACAAAAGATTTGATATTAAAATTTTAACTTACATTAATTTCGAACTTAAATCTTGAACGATTCTTTCTCGCTTCATCTTAAAAAAAATATTATTTAAAAAGAAAACACGAATTTGCATATAAATATTGCATACATTTGTGAAAGGTATTACATAATTTTTTAGCATCAAGCAGGATGGCCATGGGTCGGATTTTTGGTGAATCTACAATCGACCTAAAAATGCAAAACCTCCACTCGAACCCGATCCAATATCTTATGATGTTCCACCCGATTTGAACTCGACTTAAATTTTAGAGTAAAATTTCAAATTCGAACATACCCGACTGATATAAATAAAAATTTATGTTTTATTTTTATTTGATAAAATTGGGAGTTAATTGAAAAAATATAAAAATAAAGACGGGGCATTATAATAATTATTCTTTTTATTAGACAAAATAAAGAGATAATTAAAAAATATTTAGGCTCTGTTTGGTAAACCGAAGTTTGAGCCAAAATTAAAGGTTTGACCGGTCAAATCTACTAATTTGGAAGTTTGGTAAATAGCAGATTGAGGTGAAACTTCTAATTTTTGAAAAAGCTGCTAATAAGAGTTTTTCAAATTAGAGGTTTTGACATAATAGTTATAAAGACTCTTTTACCCTTAACAATTATAAAAAATCTCCAAATAACCGAAATTCAACATTTTCAATTTTAATTCTTCACCCTCACATATTTACATTGTGACTTTTGCAAACTAATATTTTTTATTTTTTTCTTTTTACTCTGTCACATTTATATTTGTATTTAAATTTAATAATTAATTAAATTGTATTAAAAATAATTATATGATTAAAAAATTAATAAATATATCCTTCAAATGTGCTTAGTAATGTTATTATTAAAAAAATATTTTTCATAATCTAATTAATATTAATAGATAAAAAATATTTATAACTAATAAGCTATTCAAACAAGTATCGAATATAATCATGTCTTTATATGTCATTTTGCTTGTTTAAATAATGAAACAGCTATCAGTTAATTTTATCAAACACTTTTATACAATCAACTAATACAATCCTCTAGTCAAATCAACTAATACAATCAGCTATCAACTAATGTAATCTGCTATCAGCTATCCGCTAATTTCCAAATGGGGCCATAAAGAGAGGCGGTATAGTAATTATACCTAAATATTTATAATAAAATTAAACTATTATTTCGGGTCGAGTTGGGTCGGATATTTTTCACCTTAAACACAAACCCGACTCAACCCGACACTATCCTAAAAACTCAACTTGAACCTGAACCCGAACCTAAAATTTTCTTTAAAAAACCCGACCCTATATCAAACTCGTCGGGTCTAAGTGAGATTGTCATCCCTAGCATCAAGGTATTACATTTTTTTTGACAAATATTAATTCTAATCTTAATTTTACCTAGAAATAATGGAATGGAGACTCTAAGGGAAGGAATGAGGTGTTCCTAGTGGATTTAGAGCCCATGATATAAGAGAAATAAATGAATAAATATTAACAGTTTAGTCAATCGGCCAAATGTGGTTGGCCAAGCGTGCTTGCTCTACCGTATTCAAATTTACTTAATGCGTTAATAATCTTTAGTGTTACAATAATTAAATGATATTGACATTAAATTTTCCATAGTTTAAACTTTGTTTATTAATCTTTTATTATTAAGCAAAGAAATAATTACATTTTTATGACAAATGTCGATAGGAATAAAAATTGGGTGGAAAATATTTAAAAACCATGGGAATCTGAACTGATAAAGATGGAGAATAACCGAAACCTTCAACCACGGGGAGGGGGGAAATTTTGTTACGAAGCTCAAATGGAGATGAGAACGAGGATTACTATATTCGAACCATGAATATAACCGACCGTATAAATAATTTGGGGATCCCCGAAAAATATCTACAAGAATCCTGATATTTTAAATTTTTTAAAAATATATATAATTTAATTGTCATTAGCTGTATACCTACATATCTTATTATCAATATTCTAACCCATCAATATAATTATGACTTTTGTTTAAACCTTATTAAGTTTGAGTGATCTCTCTAGTAATTTACTCTTTTTTTGTTAATTAAGAGTATATAATCTATTTATCTTTCTATTCCTCCTGTTCATGTTACCCAAAAACCTTGTTCCTCTTCAACTATACGTTTAAGTGAATTTAATATATGACTTGTAAATTGAAATTGACAATATATTTTGGTTAGTAAAGTAGTAAATTTTGCTTAACTTTTTGGGATGAGGATTCCTCGAAACCCGTGAGGATCCGATAGATATGGGATGAGGACGAAAAAATCATCGAAGCATGTAATGGGAATTACCCGAAACCATACCCGCGAGCAAAGACGGAATTAGAATTTAGAATTGGGGGGCAAACTATAAATGTTTGAAAGTGGGGGTAAATTATTATTTTAATTATTGATGATATATATACTCGACCGTACGATCTTCATGTTGCTACAACAATAATGTTTTAACTTTTTAAGAAAACTGAATCTAAAATGTACAATTTTTTATAAATAATTTTTTTAATAAATCTAAGTAGGCTTTAGAAACACCCTATAATTTTACTTTAATATTAAATTGATAACGGTTTTCGATAATAAAATTAAAAAATTTAAATAGACAAAAGTCGTTCAACATACTTCAGCTATGGAAAACAATTAAAATCATAAATACTTGAACCTAACAAGTGGTCACAGTAAAAAAAGAATGATATTTATCTTAAAAAGTCTGAGTTCAATTAATTTTATCTGCAATGTATGTTGTCAAATGATTAAAAATATATAAACATATATTATAATGCGATGACAAAAACGGTCAAATAAAAGAACAATTAAACGATTGTTTAAGAAAAAAAAAACATGTCAAAAACAATATATATATTAAAAAGTAGAATAAAGCGTAAAATTAATGTTGTACTGACAAGCAAAGAACAAAAAGAATGAAGGAAGACAACGAGATAACACCAAAGGTAGAGAGAAAACTATAAAATCACAAATGCTTTTTTATATATACAATTTGAAACAATGTTTACATTGTCTTTACTTTTTCTTTATTTCATAAATTAAAAAATATTAATTATTAATAATTTAATAAAATATTTTAATTTGGCGTTCAAGTGAATTGAATTTATTCATTTAAATTAAAATTAAATTTAATTATGCCTTTTATGTGGATGAATGAATGAATGAAAAATATTTTATGTAAAAATTATATTTATAAATGGGTAAATTACAAATTTTTATCACTCAACTTTCATCACTTCTATTTTGGTCACTAAACTTTAAAATTTCTTAATTTTACTCACTCAACTTTTAAATTATTATTGTTTTAATCACTCAACTATTAAATAATTAACGGTATTATGACATAGCATACAATATCAAAATAAGGTGATTTTGATAAAGCTAAATTGACTATAAAAATTTATTTCCCTTCTTTTCTCCTGTTTTCTCCTTTCTTCTTTATTCTTTCTCTCATTCTCTCTCAAGCTTCCCAAATTCCGAACATTATTTTTCGCTATCGGTCATCGTGTCAGCCACCGCCGGCCGTCATTGACGGCGGTTAATGAGTCCCAATTTTTTTCACCAAACTCGCTTCATCCTCCTGAACGCAAGTCCGTTGTCCATTTATCCAGAAAAATCTCAAATTTCATGAATCTAACATTGTCTGTTTTAGTTTCATGTTCTTCGATCTTTGTCGTCTTTTCGTTGGATGGAGCTCAAACGGAGATATATTGTTCTCCGTCCCAAGAGAGAACTCTCCACCGTTGGAATCATCAAATGGAGGTCCGGTCGTCGCGGATCTACCAAATCCGAAGGTGTTTATTAGGAACAATTACGCTGTGAGACCTAGGACGATTATCAAGTAGTTCCCAAAAGTTAGGATGAAACAGAGCGCCGGCGCGAGGAGGAAGAAGAAGAAGAACGACTAGTATAAAATTTTGGGGAAACTGGGTATACTACATGGCGTGACATTGAACGTTTTAAAGTTCTCAGTTTGGCCTCAATACTTTAACCCATATTCAAATTGATCCCTTAAACTTTCAATCCTTCTTGATTAAGCCTTTAAATTTCTATTTGTCTCAATTAAGTCCTTAAAGGTTTGATTTTTTGTTCAATCTAGTCCTTAAACATTATAATAATTTTATTTTCCTTTTACTTAATAATAAAATTAGAGTATATATTGAATATAAGTATTGGAAAAGAAAATCAAATAAAATAATGACTTATATTTAATGTGGTATAATTGTTTATTAATAATATTATGATTATTTAATTTTTTTATTGTTTATTATTAGTTTTTATAATATGTTTATTTATTTTTTATTATTTATTAATATTATTAATTATTTTTATTATACTAATTTTTTTTATTTTTTGTTTAGGTTTATTCACATGTTTAGTCCTTTTATTGGCGCACATTGTTTATTTAGACATATTCATATGATTTTATTATCCAAACTAAAATAAGCAAAATCATAATACAATCTAAAATTCCTTAAACAAAATCATTTTCACTTTCAAATTCATATTAATAAAACTTCATAAGTGTTAAAAATACTCTAAAAATCATTAAAATTTACTTTTATAATTATAATTATAATTAGTATGTTTTACAATAAATTGTGCAAAATTTAAAAAAATCACAACCGTGACACCCGCAATGACCGCAATAGCTTCCGTTACATCCGAAAACGCGATAACCGCGACGTGACTGAAAACGCAACCGCAACCGAGATTTAAATCCCTGATTGTGATAGCGGGTGCCTACCATTGGCTCGAAGAGATTCGGCTTAAAAGGATGGTACTTGTGGATGAAAGCTTGGAGCTTACTGCTAAGGCTTTTAAAATTTTCAAAGTTATGATGTATTTTTCTTGCGAAGGGTTTTCAACGGATGGACTTGCTGCAATAGCTTCTGGTTGCAAGTGGGTTTCATGAACTCCCCCCCCCCCTCTTTGATTTGGTTTTGCAGCGAGAAAAAAAAGGTACAAAATTGTATATTTTTTGGGGGTTGAAGTTGAGCTTTGCTACAATTTACTTTTGTTTTAACTAGACTTTTCATAAATGAACAGTTTTTCAGGTTCAATACTTCGTAGGATTGTAAATTGAGTGGAAGAACTACTTTTGAATGCTTTACTTGTAGATTCATGCTTATCCTTCTGTTTTGTGAAGTAATATTAATAAAATATTAATTGGAGCTTATGTGACAGCTAAAAAATTAATAAAAATTACCATGTCATCACAATGTTAAAGAAATAACGGTAGAGTGACTAAAAAATTCATTCTTCAAAGTTGAGTGAGTAAATTGAAAAATTTTAAAGTTTAGTAACCAAAATAGGAGTGAGAAGAAAGCTGAGTCATGAAATTAGTAATTTACCCTTATAAATATTAAATTAATAATTGATGATAGATAAACTGTTGAATAATTTTTGCACAAATATGTTATTTATGTATTCGATCCATGTAATGAAATTTAGTTGTCTTTTTTATTTAAAGTTTATATATAAATAGAACTCATTGAGCGGTCTAAGTAAAAAAATGAGTGTTATTATCCATAGGAGATCCTTAGTTCATCGGATCGGCAAGTTTTGCACGAGTGTCAGCGGAACAATTCCCTGCATTATCACTGGCGAGGCCACCTATAGAACCGAAGTTTGAAGCATTAGTTACTGCACCGTCGACATTAAGGCAAACCCAACTAGAATCTGCAGCTTTCCGTTGAACAGCTAAAGGCTGCTGCGGCAAATCAAGGGGCTGAGTCGTGCTGTTAAAACTACGATGTATGAGTCCTGGTTCCTGAACCGATTGCGAGATTACTAACGTTTCTTCATTCGTATACAAAGAAGCTTTTGCCACCTGTGGATAGCTTTTGGTCTGGTCACTTTTGGTTTCAAATAAGTGGCAGTAGGCTGCTTTGAAGCTGTATGTTACTTGCCTAAGATAGTGTTATTAAATTAGAGTAATCATATTAACCATTCATTTTTCCTAGGAAATCTTAGAGAGCAAAATATGACGACATGCTTTATTACAATTTAAGCGCGGTCTATCCAAGTGATTTGAGAACATCTGTCAATATGAAAGAAACAACTTGATGAGTGATTATGAACATCTATCAATATGAAAGAAACAACCCAATGAGTGGTTGCAAATATTTATCCATATAAAATAAACAACCTAATGGTCCAAATCATGTGTAGATCAACAAGATAACCAAATAAAAGTCAACTCCGGGAATAGAAAGTCTTTACCCCTTTTTGTTGCCCTTATTTATGCCACACACTAAAAATTAGGTTTAGGATTTAGGGTTTAAGGTTAGGTTTTATGATTAGGGTATAGGGAATTGGAGGTATGGAGTCTTTTTTAGGGTTTAGGGTTTAGAATTTAGGGTTAGGGCACCGAATTTAATTTTTAGTGGTTTTTAGTGTTGAGGCATAAAAATAGGGACCGAAAAGGGGTAGATGATTTTTAGAGGTTTTGGGCTTGTAAGTGTTTAGGAGATTGGTGGAAGGGTAATGTTACCTATTTTTTAAAAGAAGAAAAGGGGTTTTAATTTTTCCCCGCAGAAAAGCAAGGGGATGATATCACCTTGTCTTCTTCTTTTCTCACCCCGTTGTTCATCTCTCTCCTAAGAACCAAAAGTTAAAGTTTCAAACTTTGTGGTTTTGACTTGGATTTTCGGATTTCATGTCAAGAGAGTTGGAAAGCTACACTTAAGGGTCTACATTTTAAGGTAAGGATGGATAATTTTGGTGGACGTTAGAAATGTAGGCGGTTGGCGGGCGTTGAAGAGGAAGAACGAGATTTGTGGATTTAACTCCCTTTTTTGTTGAAGAATTCTTCCTTTAGCATAACTTAAATTTCCAGCAATGTTGTAATTTGATTTACAACATTTTCTTGTAGTGAAAGAAGTGAGAAACTCTTCCAAGGAACAAGGGAAGAAGAAAGCTTGAAGCTTGGGCTAGGAGTTTCATTCTCAGTTGTAGGAGCAAGGTTAGTACACTACTAATTCCTTTGTGTTCCTGGAAATCATGAATTTGATTGCCCTATTACTTGGTTGGTATTTTAGTTGTTTGGATGCTTAAGACTTCTTTAATGACAAGTCATAAGATTGGTGTTAAAATGGCTTAAATGGTAGAAAACCACCTTAAACACTTCTATAAGATGTAAGTTTGAGTTTACGGGTTAAGGGTTGCGTTCGAGGGCTCGAGAAATCATTTCTCGAGCTTAGGAAACTATTTTTGGGCTTCGGTATCGGTACGCGGGGAGGTGGTACCTATATCCTAGTGTTCTGGGTTTGAAGAACACTATTTCATTGGATGCACACAGAGAAGGGTACCAGTACGATGTTCAACCTGTACCGGTACGCCTAGCAATCAGGTATTGGTACGGTCGACCTGTATTGGTACACTAAGGCTTTAGGAAATTCCAGTGAGCCAATTTCGTATCGGTATGCTATGAGTACCGGAACCCAAAGGGTACTCGTATCGATACGCGGTGACCTATACCGGTACCCACTGGGAAATCTGCCCAAAAATATCGACTTTCACCCGAAAGGCTGGAAAATTATATTGTTCGATCCAATGGACCCCTAATGGCCTAAAACGAGTTGTAAAACTAAGAAATATCCTTCTACTCGAGCATAAAACGTAAGAACTCGGTAAAAGTCTTGTGTGACTTATATGTTTATAGAAACCACAGGATGTTGTGGTTATGAGATGTTGTTATGTGCTATTTGGGCACTTGATTGTTGGGATCCGGATACCCAGACAGAGAAAGAGTGTGTTGCAACACCATGGTTGAAGATTCTCGAATGTATGATCCCGATGCTTAGTGGTCGCGGGCTTCACCCCATAGAGTGTATGAACCTGATGCTTAGTGGACGCGGGCCCTACTTCTATATTGTAGAATAATGCTTATATGCTATATGAAGCCTATGTGCTTGCTGTTGATATATGTTTAGACGGCTAGAGGTAGCTCAACTTGTTGGCCGAGTACAGTACTTAGATTATTGGGGCTATGTATTCGTAGGGCCCTATGTTGCATTGTAACTCTTATTTTGGATTTTAAATCATGAGTCAAATGTTTTAATTATATAATTTTTTAAATGGAGCTCCCATGTAACGATTTTAAATTGTTTATCTATTTGAAGTATTTCAACTTAATGGATTTTACAAATTGAATGCGATTTGGGCTAAACTATGATGAAAATTTATGGTATTGAATTGGGCTTCAGACCCAAATATAACATCCAGTTCGAGGGTGTTACACTTCTACCATTTTATTAGAAAATGAGAAGACTTATTAAAAAATAACATAAAAACTCAAAATGTTGAACAAAAAATGAAGAAAAAGAGAAGATAAAAAATACAACAAATATTATATTAAAAATATGAATGACAACTGATTGACCAAAGGCCAACTATACTATCCTCCTAGAAAACTAAAGAAAATATTTTAAGAGAACTCTTTAAGAAAAGTAGCGCGTAACAATTTAATCGAGGTGCTGAGAGCAATATAAATAAAATCCAAGATATAACACAGTACCATATACGATAAATTATAATATATATCGTACACTATTACTAGGGCAGAACTAAAAAATTATTATATGGGTCAAAATAAAATTAAAAAATAAATCGAACAATTATAAGATTGACAATAAATATAAGAAATATATATCTTAGTTTATCAAAGGTTCAATAGAAACAAAAGAAAGAAAACAAGAACGACAACATATAAAAATTAATCTTCAAAAAATACATACTTTATTGAATTTTATTAGAGTTGAGCTCGTCTTTTTTTGATCAAATAAAAAGTATAAATGATCTCATAGGTACTATTTGTCGTTGCAATCTCCTTCTCAATATAAATTAATAAATAATCTCTCAAGAAATATGATGTAATTTTTTTTCTTTGACATACTTTGACCTCTAATGCTAGCAATAAACAAATTAGCAAGAAAAAAATAACGAGTATATTACTCAATTATTAAACAAAAGAATAGGAATAAAAATTTGGTCAATGAAACTATAATAATCAAAATTGATAAAAAAAATTTAATACATGTGATTAATAGGGGTGAGCAATGAAACCGAGAAAACCGAAAAACTGACTCGAACCGGGCTATGCGGTTCGGTTCAGTTCGGGTTTGCATGTTGAGGTTCGGTTTTCGGTTCGGTTTAAAACTTAAGCTTCTCAATTCGGTTCGGTTTCAGGTTTTCCATATGGAACCCTTTATTCCATATCAACCCGAATTAAAAAAAAATACATTATGATCCATATCAAATAATTTTAAAGATAGTCTCTTGAAATATTTTGATTTGTTTTTAAGACATTTTCTTGGAATATTTGGATATATTTTATAATTAAGTTGATTGAATATTGTGTTTCAAACCGGAATATGTTTTTATAATATTACTATTCCAGAGTTTTTTTACTATGTTGAATATTTGAGTTTGGTTTTAATCAAACAATATATTAGACTACATATTTGTGTTCTAAGTTGGTGATGTAGAATCATTGAGTGGATATTAATTAAATGAATATTTTATGTGATTTATTTTTTAGATAGATTGTTTGTTTTGTAATCATCGTTATTTTTTACTTCATTTTTATTTGAAATCTTAGATTTGTCAAGAGCTCAAGACATGTGTTTTCTTGTTCTTAATGGCAAAATAAATTGATATTGGAGTGTCTAATGATAAATTAAAATATGTTATGTGTTTAGCTTTTTTTAATTAAAAAAACCGTTAAAACTGCGGTTTTTAGCCAAACCGAACATCAAAATTTGGTTTTTGGTATTTCGATTTTTTTACCATTCGGTTTCGATTTCGATTTTCTTTTTAAAAAACTGCAGACTGCGGTTCGGTTCATATTTTGTTAAAAAAACCGAACCGAATACACCCCTAGTGATTAATAAAGGCGATCGATGATGGAACTCTAGAACAATGATGTCTTCTATGTGTTCTTACAAAATATTGAAAAATAAGAATAAAGAGTTAGGGATTCATCTTTTTTTAATTTAATTTGATTGCTAAGTGGAGAAAATGAATAAATTATCGTTAATAAAAGAAATTTGAAAAAAGTTCACTTTAGATTCTCTTATGATCTTATCTTACCTAAAATTTTGTCAAAATGTTATTTTTTATTCTTAATCAATACTTGATAAGAACAACTCATTAGTTTAAAATATTTTTTTTCTTAATTGAGGGGAATAGAATTTACTTTATATATTTTTTAAAAATATATTTATATTTAATATTTAAAAAACTTATTGGTCTGCCACTGACTATTACATAATAGAATAGCATATTATAATATCAGTAGTTTTGTGTAGTCATAAGAATCACCCTCTAGAGCAAGCACATTTGGCCAGTTGGCCAAGCTGCTCATCTTTGTTCTCTCGTATTTCCTTAGGTCATGGGTTATAGACTCAATAAGAACACCCTTCTTCCTTTCTCTAGAGTCTCATCTTCTCTTCTTCCCTTCTCTTCCCCTCTAAATAAGATTAAGATTAAACTTAAGATTTGTCCAAAAAAAATACCCACCACTGTTATATTTGTGCAGTCATGGACATGGTCCATCCCATACCTCAAATTCAGTGCTGCAATTATATCCCTTTATCTCTAGGATGATGGGATTAGGGGGAACACAATGGCCCATGTCTTCATACATGAGTGGGCCTTTGAAAGTAAAATATAAGGTTGCTTGTTCTTCTTGCAGACCTACAGAGTAGCGTTCATTTTCTTTTTATTTTGTGTTTGTGTACACTTTTCCTTTAACTCTATTTTCTAATATATATATATATATGAGTTAGGATCCATTTACATTATGTAAAACTCATTTAGTTTTACACTAATTCATGGCCTTTGGATAAGTGAAATGGATAGATGAGATGAAAAGTTAAAACAAGGAGATTTTTAAGGAGAAAAAATATGCTAAACCTATATTTGATTTCGATATAACAAAAACTATTTTATAAAAATGAATAAATTTTTAAAGTATTCAATTTACTTACTAAATTGACAGACGTCCGAACTTAAACTTTTCCTAAGTTAAAACATAAATCCCCAAAGTTTTTCCAAGTGTTTTGGTACTCAAAATAGCCAACTCGGTGTCTGAGTATCGATACAACTCAAGGTATATCGATACGGTTTTTCGTTACTGGAAAACTGTTTTGAGCATAATGGCTATAGGGTACCGATACGGTTATGCGCGTATCGGTACGCCCTTTTGAAACTGGAAACCAAAATGCAACTGAGTATCAACATGGCCTTTAGCGTACCGATACAATGTTTAAAGATTTTTGTAAATATTTGCAGTTATTATTCGACCATTGCCTTGTCAGTTTTATTGGAATCATAATTTTGAAAAACGGTTAAGCATACCGATACCCTTATGGGCGTATCGATATGGACTTTTAATCAAAACTTTCAAGTATTTCAGTTGTAGTGACCTCCTTTTTAAATCGCTAAAAAAGAATAATAATTTAATTTGCTTTTTTGTTTTGAATTTTTTTGTTGTTTTATGCAAGTGTCAATTGTGGCGAAGAGGAGACTATTCCTTGGTCGGTTTGTGCGTTGGCAGAGAGGACCAAAGCTTGCTGCTATGGCACGGTCGAGAGGGGTGCAGGGGTGTTGGGCTGCTTCGGGACCTGAAGAAGCAGAAGTGCAGCTGAACGGTTAGGGTTACCAGAAATGTTAAGGATGTGGGCCTATTGGGCCTCGATTTAGTTAAGATATTCTGGTCGGGTTAGGTTAATGGGTCGATCGGGTTTTGGATATTGGGTTGGGCAGATTGGGTATATGAAATGTAATTGGACATTGGATATAAGGATTGTTTGTTTTTTTAATTTAATTTTTGGTTATATATTTTTCCTTTTTATGGTATTCAGATCGAATAGTCGGACGAAAATGTGTTATTACAGCTGCCCTTCTTTGCTCATTGTTGTGAAACGACAATAGAGCAAAGACTAAAAGATAACCATTTTCATTCGGTCAAGCTAGAGCACCCCTTCTGGCACGACCATTCCTTTAAACTCTAATTAGTTCATCTTTCAACTTTTAGAGAAATAGAACTTATCTGTTGATTTGTTATACCACCGACAAAGAGTCAGAATATGGTCGACTCGTCTACTTCATCCCTCTTTCAGAAAGATAAAACATGCAAGAGTAAAAAGAAATTGTTTCAGACTGAGTATCCACTTATTTATTTAAAACTGAAAAATTAAAAGGGTTGAGTGAATAGATGTTTGAATATGGGTGATTCGCTACGCCACCGACGGCGAGACAAGATCGAGAGGTTGGATTGGATCAAGCTACGACTTTAACGAAGAGGCATGATTCGGTGATTAGATTACGATCAAGCTACAACTCTGACGAAGAGGTATGATCTTAGGAGTTAGTTTGGCGATCAAGCTACAACTCTGACGAAGAAACATGATCTGAGGAGTTAGGGGTGATCAAGCTACGACTTTGACGAAGAGGCATGATCTGAGGAGTTAGTGGCGATCAAGCTACGACTCTGACGAAGAGGCATGATCTAAGGAGTTAGTGGAGATCAAGCTACGACTCTAACAAAGAGGCATGATTTGAGAAGTTAGTGGCGATCAAGCTACGACTCTAACGAAGAGGCATGATCTGAGGAGTTTAGGTTACGATCGGGCTACAACTCTGAAGAAGAAGCATGATCGAAAAAGAGATTTTGATCCGCTACACCACTGACGATGAGTCAAGATCTGAAGATGGATTTGATCAAGCTATAACTCTGACGAAGAAGCATGATCTAAGAGGTTTTGATCCGCTGCACCACTGACGGTGAGTCATGATCAGAGAATGAATGTGATAGATCCGCTATACCACTGATGATGGGGTAAGATCTGAAAAAATAGAAGTAAACAATAGTTAGTAATTGTTCTATCAGAGTTTAGGTTTGGCTTCCTTTGCTTTGAGGATTCGCCATTTCATGTTTGGTGTTGTTATCCTCTATTTTTGAGGTTTTGACTTCTTTGTTGGTCCAACTTCCCTTCGTGGCTGAGGGCTTGCCAACTTATTGTTGTCCTCCATGATTGAGGCTTCTCATTCTGAACCTGTTTTTTATGTATGAGTGAAGTAAATGCACTTAGCATAAATGCATCTAACTTGATGTGTAATGTATGTATCTAATGCGAATGTATGATGATGAGATAAATGATGTTGATGTTAGTGGCAAGTAATGCAATTGGCCATGATTTGACTTTCAAATGGGATGTCACATGACTTTATGTCTATATTGGTGGTTCAGTCATGTTTTTGCTCTAGTTCTGTCTTGTAGACTAGATGGGCTTTTGCGTTGTGTGGGTCGATGCCCTAACCTCTTACGGGTTTGGTCGTCTTCTTCTGAAATGTTACATTTCTAAGTGAAGGTCAACTAGTGAATGCTTTCTTGAGCTGAAGCATCGATCTGAGGACACATTTACTGTTGGTCCATATACTTTTGAACTTCTTTGTAAGTAATACAGAGAAAACTTTTTGTTTTAAATCTCAGACTACATGTTCTGATTTCAATGTAAGATGCTTATTAAGAAAACTAGATTTCTCTTTTCGAATTGTGGATATATCAAACAATATGGAATGCCCTGAATATCAAGTGCACGAGCAACACTGAAATGGCTTTCCGAGGATTGCCCCAAACAAATCACGTGTCTAGGAGAACTCGAAAGCTGAATTGATGTTTGAAGATGTATGGTGCCCTTTAAGCTACTTTGGTGCTTGACCATCTTGCTTTTGGCATGTTCATCCTTTCATTTTTTTGGGAATTCAAATCATCACATTCCTTTGGCTCGAAATAAATGATGGAGCAAACAACAAATTCCTGAGCTACTCGGCATTGTCATGATTTTGAAAATATTACCATCACTCATGAAGCGAAGGATCTTGATTAGAATGGGCTTCAGCGGAGTACCCTAAAAATTTCACACTATTATCCGAAAATGCCTATTACCAGGTTTCAAACATTACAGTATTTTTTTATTAATCTTTGAAAATGTCTATTATTAGGCTTTGAAGTGCTTTTTAAAAAACGTCTATTATCAGGCTTTGCGTGTTAGATCAATTCGTTTTGTTTTGAAAATGCCTATTACCAGGCTTTAAAAATTGCACCAATTTGTTATTATTTGTGTCCCTTAATGCAAAGTACGGGTCACATATTCATAATCTCTGCAGCTTAATATTTCAATTAGACACAGGCTACTCGAACTCAACCTTTGGGTCAAAGTTAATGTCCCTTGTGCAATTGATATACGGGGACTCAATAGACAGATATATTTACAAAATGAAGAGAGAATTGAAACTAGATTGTATTTTTATTGAAAATTAAGCATATGGACTTAGTCCCTTACAAAAGATCAACGCTGTTTTCGGGCTTAAGCAGGTTGATTTGAATTACTCAAAAGAAGTTAAAAGCATCAAAGGAACCTACTGAAGTTTTGGCTTGACGTCTAGATATGGGGGCAAGGCGGGTTCATTCCTCAAAGAACTCTACTTATATGTTGTCCATTAGGCCTTGAACAATATCCTTGAACTCACAATAGTCTTTAATAGTATGGGTGTTCAAACGGTCGGTTTGATTAACCGACCGAACCGAACTTTCAAAATTTCATTAACCAAATTTTTTTTTCCTATTAACCGTTAATCGAACTCGAACTGAGAAAAGTTCGGTTAATTCGGTCGGTTAACCGAAATTTGTTATAAAATTTTGGGTAAATTACACAAACGGTCACTAAACTATGTTAAAATAATCTTTACACAAATGATCATTGATTTATTGCACATTATAAATTATTGATAAATATTGAAAATTTTAATGATTATTTTTTAATAATTTAATAAATTTAATGATCATTTTGTGCTAATTTGATAAAGTTTAATGACCATTTTATAATTTTTAAAAGTTTAGTGACCAAAAATAAATATATAATATATAAAATATAAAAATTTTAGGTAATTCGATTAATTCGGTTAATTAACTGATTTCGAACTGAATTAACCGATAATCGAAGTTTGAAAAAATCATTAACCGTTAACCGAACGAACCTAAAATTAACCGACCGGTTAACAAAAAAAATGTAGTTCAGTCGGTAATTTCGGTTAACCGAAATTTTGAACACCTTTATTGAATAGTGTGCCCCTCTTTGGCATGAAACTTATAGTACAAACCACTATGCCCCTCGGGCATCATCATTCCTTGACCGATCAGACCCGCGTCAAACAACTTCTTCCAAACCTGACGGAGGGTTGATTTGACTTCTGACACCTTGGTCTTAACAGTTCGGTTACTTTCCTCGAAGGTTGCATTCACTCAGTTGTTATGGTTTGGTAGGAGGTTGGCAGTTGTAGCCGGCCCACTAGATTTGTCAAAACTTATGACCCTGAGCTTGATAAGTTTTTCTATGGTCCTCTTAAAGCTGATACAAGTCTCAATCGAGTGCCCCAGTTGATCACCATGGTATATGTATTTCACGTTAGGATCATACCATTTCGGGAAGAGAGGCTGCAACGGTGCCTAATAGAAGGGTGCCACCACAAGGACATCGAACAGTTGCTTATATAGTTCACCGTATGAGATTGGTAATGGGGAAAACTCTATCTTCTCGGGGTTCCTTCTTTGACTGAGGTCTTGGCCCAAAGAACCCTGGGCACTTGGTGAAGCCTTGGGTTGTACCACTATGATAGGCTTCGAATAACTGACATTGTAAACTCTCGAAGAGTTCACTATATGGTTTTTCTTTGCATGAGAGGTCTTCTTGTGGGATGAACTACCTCCATCATCGATTTTGCCACTCTTGACAGTATTTTTTATGAGCTCACCAAACAACACAAGGTCAGTAAAGTTGGTAGCCGCGTTGCCTATCAAGCGACCCAAGACCGGACCCTCCAAGGTTTGGATGAACATAACCATTGTCTCTCTTTCGCTGAGCGAGGGTTGAACTTGAGCTGCCACATCTCTCCAACGTTGGGCATATTGTCTAAAGCCTTCATTTGTCTTTTGTTTCATGTGTTGTAAAGTCCAACGGTCTATCACCATGTCACTGACATGTCAATATTGTTCTAGGAAAGCTTTAGCTAAGTCCTTACATAACTTTATCTGATGTTGGTTCAACTGATTGTACCATCTTGTGACAGATCCTAAGAGATTGTATTGGAAATAGTAGATCAGCAGCTTGTCATCTCTTCCGTACCCCGTCATCTTTCGGCAGAACATGGTGAGATATGCACGGGGAAAGCTTGTTCCTTTGTACTTCTCGATTTCTAAGACCTTAAACTTAGGGGGTAAAACCAGATCTGGGACTAGGCTGAATTCATGGGCCTCAAATCCAACAAATGTGTCAGTTACCTCTATGGCTTCCATCTTTTCTTCGAGCCGCTTGCATCGATCCTCAATCTCTTTGAAGGTTTCAACTCTAGGTCTCTCTATTTCAATTAATTGGTTCATCTCTGAGACAAAGGTTTCGGCTTGATTGCCTTCGGGTTTGACTTCTGATGTAAAGGGTAGATTCATAAGGAAAGATGAGCCAACCTGATGAAGTGGTGCTTTCTCTCGAGAAAGTATTACTTGAGGGTCCGGTTGGCCCCTAACATGAGGAGGAGTAAAACTTGTCGGATATGTAGGATATTCGATCCCATCAACAAGATTGGGATTTACCGTAGAATTTACAACATAAGTCTCTCCTTGTCTGGGAAGCTTAAATCCAAGCATTTGGTCTATTTGGCCCAGTCTATCTTGATGAGACTTCTTGAACTTCTCCACCATGTCTTGTCGGGCCTTAGCTAACTATTCTTTCATCTTTCTAGCCAAATCCGCTTGCATGTCCCTTTGGGTTTGCTCAATCCTGTCCAATCTGTCTTCATTCACCATCTTAGTTTTGTGTCAGGTTCTGTAGAGGTGCTGAATTGGCTGAATTTTCTTTTGATCCAGAATCATTGTCACGAGACATCCCAAAAATTAGTCTCGGTGTTTTCAAAATGAATGCATGTAAATGCAAAGTAACTGTCCTAAATAAAAAAATATTGATTTAGACATGGTTTCCGAGGAACAACACCCACGAATATATGAGAGAAATTTGCAACTTTGAATATTGTATTTAATTGACGTATAGGTTACTAGAGTTTCTCTCTATTCATGAACAATTTCCACTGTGTCCACCATTTTTGGGTCAATACCTCATGACGGTGTAATGTAGATGAATGAATAATGATGTTATGCAATACCGATGTGCTACCAAAAGAAAACACTGGTTAGTATTAAATATTTATAGATGAGAGACAAAATATACCCGACATGTTTTAGCACAAAATGAACCCTATTTGTATGATATTCTTATTTTTAGGGTTATCGCGTGGCTCTAAAGGGGTGGGCTTCTTGGGTTCTACATGCAGTTTTGGTGCTAAAAGGGTACTCGAATTGTCCTTGTTGTCCCCTTCTAAAGGGTAGCAAGGCCCCCGATCATCACCCATTATAGGCTCCTTTCAATCGAGTTAAATTTAAGGGGACCCATTCGCTATGTCCATACGGAGAAATAATATTCCCATGAAACATAGGGTACTTGAGCCCCGAATGTACTTACTAGGGCCATACGAAGGAACAATATCCTCACAAAAGCACTAGTGTTTTCCCTCTACTTACACGAACGAGTTTATATGTCAAATTTTAAAATACGTTAAAATGAACTCGCATTTCTAAAAAGATGTTAAATTAATTTAAGAATGAACTCACAATTTCTAATTAAGGCAAAAGGTATTTGACTCGTAGCTTGACTCTCTTTTTGTAAAAACAAAATTGGTCCCCAGCGGAGTCGCCGGCTGTAGCGACCTCCTTTTTAAATTGCTAAAAAGAATAATAATTTAATTTGCTTTTTAGTTTTTTTTTGTTTTTTTGAAATTTTTTGTTGTTTTCTGCAAGTGTCAATTATGGCGAAAAGGGGACCATTCCTTGGTCGATTTGTGCATTGGCAAATAGGACCAGAGCTTGTTGTTATGGCTCGGTCGAGGGGGGTGTAGGGGTGTTGGGCTGCTCGGGACCTAAAGACTTAAAGGGGCATCTGAACGGTTAGGGCTACCAGAAATGTTAAGGATGTGGGCCTATTGGGCCTCGATTTAGTTGAGATATTCAGGTCGAGTTAGGTTAATAGGTCGGGCGGGCTTTGGATATTAGGTTGGGCAGATTGGGTATTTGGAAGTGTAATTGGACATTGAATATAAGGATTGTTTGTTTTTTGAATTTAATTTTTGGTTATATATTTTTTTCCTTTTTATTTTATTTTTTATGGTATTCGAATAGAAGTCAGACAAAAATGATTATTACACCAGTGAGCAAAATCGGTATTGATATCCTACGAAACATACTGATGCCCTTTGTAAAATAGTCACCCCGTATCGATACGGCTGGTTGCGTATCAATACTCATTTGTTGCAACGGCTCTTTCTTTTTATTGTAGGTACCGATACGAGCTCTAGAGTACCAATACCAGTGTTGTTAAACAGCATCTATTGCGGGAAAAATACAACCCAATGGCTATAATCAATATCCCAACTACCCAAACGGTTAGAAATCAATGAGGGGTATAAAATCAAGTATTGAAAGCTTCTTCAACAATTTTTCAACAAGTCTAAAGCATTCAAGCACACATCCAACATCTTCGAGCTTTATTTGTCAAATTCTTGTAAACCCACTTGAGAGTTCTTTATTGTAACCTTTTTACTCAAGTGTCTGGGGTTGAGTGATCCTTAAATTGTGCAAACATTTTGCCTTTGTGAGGTTTTCTTAGTTTGCTATAGTTGTAATTCTCTTTGAGAGTGTTCTTAAGGTTTTGGGATATAAACCTTAGGGGAGTTGTAAGGTTATATCCTTGAGCCTCAAATGAAAAGCAAATCTAGCGGATTTGAGAAATCCTTAGTGTGGAGTGCTAAGGTAATGGATGTAAACCTTATTGAGAAGGTTGAACCACTGTAAATTCTTGTTTCAATTTTTCTTTTGCTTTCACCAAATTTTTTAATTGCCAATCCACCCCCTTTTGGCCATTTGCAATTGATTGTTCATCCTAACAAGATAGGAGTGTTTCATCTCATCTATCCATTCCACTTATCCAATGATCATGGATAAGTGTAAAACTAAATGATTTTTATACCATGTAAGTGAATCTATATATAAAAGGGCTGGATATAACGTATAATATCTATGTCATCACGTCGTTGTCTGTGTCATTGTCCCATTAAGAAGTTAACGGTAAAGTGACATAATTGAAACAGAAACTAAAATTTAGCGTAAAAATGAACAAAATGAACGTTAGATAGTATAAACGAGTAGGCACCAGTAGTTTGGTCACATCGGAAAATAATTAAACCCTCAACCTAATATATATATATATATATATATCAATTAAGGGTCAGTTTGATATTGCTTTTAGAAAGCACGATATTTTTGGATTGTTTGGTTTAAATTATGAGTGTTTGGTATTATTGTGAAAAAGTGATTTTAATTGGATAAATATCTGTTTTAGATTTTTATTTTTGAAAATATAAAAGAATTGTTGATATAGACGAGGATAAATGAGTAACTTTGCTTAAAACTATTTTTTTTTGAGAAAAAGCTAAAAACCAGAAATTTAACTTTTGAAAAATACTTTTTGTGTGAAAATCTACTTGTTTTGCATTGCTTTTGGCTCTATAAGTACTTTTGACCCCAAAACACTTTTGAAAAGTATTGCTTTCTCTTGACCATTAAATCTTAACGGCAGCCACATGGCGTACCGTGGTGTTACCATAGGCCTTTCTAATTTTAATTTTTTATTTTAAAATTACTTTGAAATTTTCAAAAATTTATTTAATTTTTATTAAAAAATATTTAAATATTATTATCAATTTATAAAATTTTAAATTTTTTTAAAATGTTACAAAATTATTTTAAAATTATAAAAAAGAATATTCTTTTATAAAATATAAAAATATTTTCAAAATATAAAATATTACAAAGTCGTTTAAAAAATATAATAAATTACTAAAATGTTATTTAAAAATATAAAAAGATTACAACATTATTAAAAAATTTTAAAAAATCTAATGAGATAATATAATTGGAGTGTGAGTTGTCTATGGCTGATTTGTCACAAATATTTCATTAACGAATTTGTGTAATTATGATTTGGATTGTAATTTTAAGTATTGAGGGTGTCTAAAATAATTTTAAATATAAATTATCTAAAATTATAAAAGATTATTAAAAATCATAAAAAGAATTATAAAATTTCATCAAACCTTATTAAACCATGTAACTGACCCAACAATAGGCAATCTGCACTCCAACTATATTGTCGCATTAAAATTTTATTAATATTTATATTTTTTGAAATGACTTTGTAATATTTAATATTTATCCCTATTATTTATCAATCATTGAAGTAAATTCCAAGTTGATATCTCCTAAAAACCAATCATATACATGTAACAAGTAAATAATTTTATTTTAAGCTAAGAAAGACAACAAAGGTTGATACATCTTTGTCTGTACAAAGCCATAGAAAATGAATTGAAAGTTAATATGATGATTTATTAGGTGATAAGTCACCCCTTTGCTTCCCCACTCTAACAAAAACCTTGGAATTTGATTTCATAAATGCTATATGTATATTTTGGTAAAAAAAGTATTAAAGTTCGATTGAGAATTGAGTTTTAACTTTTAAGCTTTGGATGATACCCACATTGGGTATTCAGTAGTTGGGTTCATAACCACTTTTAACTTTTTCTCAAAGATACAATAATATACTAATTATTGTTGATATAGTTGGATGAGATGTTAGGTCCTTTGAACAAAGTCGTATGTTCGAATTCTGACGTTGTGAATAGAGCAAGTTAGGTTGGAAAGATCACACTCTCATAATGAGTCTCTGCATTACCTAATCTAGATTAATCGAACAGTAGGTCGAATACGATAGTTATATAAAAAATAGAACAACATGATGCTCAATTGCTTATTAACATTTTGTGATTTAAGCTTTTTTTTTTAATTTTGCATATATTTTCTACAATACATGTTCGAGCTTTATAATTACCTTACTAATAATATTGTCTCTTAAATTTAAATATACGTTCTCTCTTTAAAAATGGAATGTGTGATGTGAACAAATTTTTAGTTTATAATTGTATTTTATCTAGACTTAAATAAAAACAAAACAAAATTTAGCATACCATTACGCGAGCGAAGAAAAAACTATATTTTTAATAATATTATATTTTAACATGTATTTTTAGTGATTAGTTTTTAACATACTAAACGTAATCTCATGATAATGTTGATCAGTTATTTCTAAAACAAAATTTAGCATACCATTACGCGAGCGAAGAAAAAACTATATTTTTAATAATATTATATTTTAACATGTATTTTTAGTGATTAGTTTTTAACATACTAAACGTAATCTCATGATAATGTTGATCAGTTATTTCTAAAACAAAATTTAGCATACCATAATGTATTGGGACGGACACATTATTTTATGTTAAGGGATAAACCTATAAAATTTTATGGGGTAAACTTATAAAATTTTATGGGACAAAAATAGTTTTTTAATAGAAAATACATAGAAAAATTATTAAAAATTTTCTAAATTATATATGGATTTTAATTTTTCAGGGGTAACAGCTCCCACAACCCGCTCGGTCCATTCCTAATAATGCAAATGAAGAAAAATATTATATTTTTAATAATATATTACTATATTTTAACATGTATTTTCGGTGATTAGTTTTTTAACATTCTGAATGTACTCATAATAATGTTGGTTCAATTTTTAATACTATAATATATTATATTTTAGTTTTGCTTTGCTTTGCTTTTAAGTAATTTTATTAAGCAATCATCCTTTTATTATAAGATATTTGATTTTTGTAGTTAAACTTATAATTTTAAAAGATTTTGTTATTTTTAAAGTTGATTTTGTGACATAAAATAACTTTTATTTTTATTTTAATTCAAACTATTTATTTTGAAATTTTATTATTTTGTACTTGTATGTTTCTTATGTTCCAGTTCATTAGTATTTTTCTCACGATAATGTCAGAAACACACACACACACAAAAACAATATCTCTCACCTTATATTTTAAAAACAAATTTTAATTCAATTTCTTTGATAGTGATACTAAACTAACCTTTAAGGTAAGATTTGGTATCCCTTTTCAAATTATCATGGCAATTTAATCACCAACGTGATTTCACATTATACTTTTTTTTAATATTGATTTCACATTGCACTCATATTAAATAAGAAAATTTTTAGAACATGTGGTACACACCGTTGAACATCACTAACACAATACAACGTTACACATCATTAAATTTTTGTTCTAACGTATGAGCAAAATCGGTTCAAAGATTAAGGAAGCATTGTTTAATTTATTGAAATGGGCCCTTAATTTATAATATAAAAGAAGTATAATGTTTTTTTTTTCAAATAAAGTTCTCTTGATAAAAAAAGTGTTAGATTACTCTATTGTTCAACATAAAAATGACTTACAAATATCTAAAAATCTAACAATTTCACTTAAAAAAATGTTGTTCTTCTTGTATGTTTTGAAGCAAAATCATCTACAAAGTTTTCAATATTAACTTCTTTCAAAAGATCGTTCTCAATTGCCATCAAACAAGTTCATTTAGCCTTCCTTACGATATAGTTGTCTATAAGTATAACTTCAAAAACTTCAATTTTGAAAAGCTTCGTTCTACAGAAGCAACAATAATAGGAATAGTCAATAAAACTCTATATACAACTGTCGCATTTGGAAAATTAAAGGAATTGAGTGACCTATGGGTGCAATTTACCCTTTAAATATTTATTTAAATATTTTAAATAATTTAATATTAATTACATAAAATAAATAAATAATTATTTAATTAATTTTATCATTATCAAACAAAGTGAAAAGATGAAATCTAGTTTGATTTTTAATTTTAATCACAATTTAGTTAAATATAATTTAAGTTAAAAGTATCACAACTTCTTAGTTTAACTTAGTTTTTAAATAATTAAATTTTTACCAATAAGTTTTGTGTTCGAATCACTCTCTAACTTTAATGTTTTATTTTGTGTTGTTGGTAATTTAATATACAATAAATATAAATTTTAGTGAAAATGAATCAAAGTCTTTGCTTGGCACATTTGGTTTGTGTTTATCCATTCCATCCTATAAGATGTGGTTTGAGTCCCAGTTGTTGTAAGACACTTGTTTCCATTTTTTTCTTTGGTTTTTGGGTTCATTTATTTAATTTAAAATTAATTTGTGGTAAAATGTTATTATATTTGGTGTTTAGTCTAGCAGCTAACACATTCCCTCATTTGCTTGGGAACACGGGTTCGAGTCCTTAATCTCCCTTAAATATATTTTTTTTCCTGTGATGGTGATACGAGTCAAGACCACATTGTTCTGAATAAAATTTTTAAAAATAATATGTGAAGGAGAGAGAAATAATAAAATAATATTTAAAAAATCCTCGAAATTGATTGTTTTTTTTTTGTTATGGTGGTGACATGTGTCATGACCATATTACTCTAAATAAAAACTTTAAAAAATAATGTATAGGAGAAAAAAATAATAAAATAATATTCAACAAAATTCATATCATCGATTTCGAGGACCGAAACAAGAAGGTATCTAACATGAGGACGGTTTGGACGAAAAATTTAGTTTAGTGACCAAAATAGAAAAAGTAATAGTTGGATGACCACACATGTAGTTTTCCCTAAAAAATATTAGCAATAGTTGGAGTACTTAATTGTCCCCTCCAATTTTTCGTCCTCTTTGTTTGTCTCTTTCTTCTCTCTCTTCTCCTCTCCAAAGCTCCAGCTTTCAGCTCCCATGGAGTTGTTCTCTCTTTCTCTCTTCTCTTCTCAATGCACCTGAAAACTTCCTCTTTTTTTCGTTTTTTTAAACCCCAAAAAGTTTCGAATTTTGTTGGATTGGAAAAGATAAGTGAATTAATGGTCATTCCATTTTTGGAATTTAGTTGACTTTTTTGGATTCTGGGTTTCTTTTTCTTACTGGAAAACGTAAAAGAAGAAGAAAATTCCAGTTTTCTTTCCTCTTTGTTTTGTGGTGTTCGTAGGAAATGCCGCCACGTCGATCCAAGTCGGAGAAGAACGACGGCCTGGCCAAGCATCTTCGTCGAGATCCTTATGAGGTGCTTGGTGTCTTCAGAAACTCAACGGATCAGGAAATTAAGAGCGCCTACCGAAAAATGGCTCTAAAGTATGTTTTTTATATAAATTGAAAGGCTTTGAAATGCTCGATTTCTTGGTATTTTTGTTCAAGTTTTTAGTGATAACTTTAGGGTACATCAGGGTTCACTGATTTAAGCTTAGTCATAATTATGGTTAATTACAAGGTAAATTCACATGCATAAATGGAGTATAGTGGGAGAATAAGTATTGAGGACTTGAATTGGGAAGGCAATTCCAACGATAATCAGAGATTTATGAGTGATTGGGGTTTGGTTTGATGATTTTCCTTCCTATTGGTAGTGTGTAGGACAGTCATTTTTCAACATATAGCAATAGCTATGGAGAATAGTTTATTTTCCCTGATGATTATGCTAAATGAAATATGTGATTTGGGACGTATGTTGTTCCTAGGAAGCACGGGTACGGCAGTCCAAGGCCATCCCACATGCCCGATACGTACCCGTCCCATATTTAAGGGGTACGGCTGAAATTAATTTGGTACATCTCAGAGATTATAGGGACGTATCAGGGACGCTATTGACTTTCATGTGCATACCCAAGGTCATTTTTATGTATGGGAAATGTTGTTTGAGATACATTTGATTCATTGGGAGATGTGAGATATTTAGAGTTTGCAGAACTCTCACTTGATGAGCCTGATT
The DNA here is from genome assembly GCA_019671005.1 of Hibiscus mutabilis. Classification (NCBI taxonomy): domain Eukaryota; kingdom Viridiplantae; phylum Streptophyta; class Magnoliopsida; order Malvales; family Malvaceae; genus Hibiscus; species Hibiscus mutabilis. Next base: position 48,264,571 of record CM033720.1, on the reverse strand, counting down.
AGGAGAGAGAATTGATCTCGGAGGATGTTAACAACGAATGATTTCCTTTGTTTAGTGTTGTTCTAGACTTAGTTTATTGTTTGAGAATTGAAAGTTTAATATTTTGATTTTTTATGAATTTTATTTTCTAATTTAGTATTAATTTTAATGATTTTTATTTATATTTGCCGTACCTTCGCCATATCCGTACCTTGTAATTTTGGAAATTTCCGTTTCTCATCCGTGTCAGTGCAACATAGTGTTGTACTGCATGGACTACTTATCGGATAGGTGGATTCTTTTATAATTTTCACCGTTGTATATCTCTTGAAATTATGCACATAAAGTTCGGGTTGTACGCTTGAACTCTTGCTTTATTAAGGTGGCTTAGCTAGTATATTTATAAATGCTACTCTTATGCTGTTTCAGGTACCATCCTGATAAGAATGGAAATGATCCCATTGCAGCTGATATGTTCAAGGAGGTCACGTTTTCTTATAATATCTTGTCTGATCCAGATAAAAGACGCCAATATGACACCGCTGGTTTCGAGGTAACCTATATATGGATCTGATTTCTGAAGTATTTTTAGCCTGATGGTTATCTCTGATTTCTTACTGTTACATTCATTTACATTGTATTCAGTGTTGCCAAGAGTAAAAGGCACAATCTAGGCGCTAGGAACTTTTGCACGAGTTGTAAGGTGTAAAAGAAATGCCATTCTAAATGAAGTTGGGCAGAATATGTATATGAGTGTATTTTTGTAGGTCTGTTTCTTTATATATATAAAAAGTAAACTTAAGATATATGATTATGAGAATAAACTCTAAGGAGTAATCTTGTTTATCCTACAAAACATGCTAACTTTCCCCTTTCTTTTGTTGGCCAATATGCATGATTTTCTTATAGTCCCATCATCCCTTTTTACTAGTAAAGATACAGTTAACTAAACAAAATAAAAGTCGATTGTTAAACAGAACTTAAATCAAGCGACTTTTTGTGCCTTATAAAAAGTGCTAAGTGCATCTAGCACGGACTTAATTAATGTGCCTTCCATGGTTAAGGTACAGCACCTTAGCAACAGTGGTTGCACATGGTGGCTTTAACGAATCCATTTCTTCCACTTTTCAATTCGTTTATGTTCCATTGTGTATTACCAAACATGATTCTAATGATGAAACCTGAAATTTAATTGATCATGATGTTTTTTCCTTTGAATAGGCTATTGAAGCTGATAACCAAGAATTGGAGCTAGATCTTTCAAGTTTGGGGGCTGTAAACACCATGTTTGCTGCACTTTTTAGGTATCTCCTTGTCCTTATTATATTAGTTAATGTGTTCCATTGTTTTGTTGTGGAAAAAAAAACGTGTTCCATTGTTTTGTTGCCTTTTCAAGTGTTATGCATTGGATATTATTTTAACTGATTCCTATGAATAGTAAACTTGGTGTGCCAATTAAGACCACTGTATCTGCAACTGTTTTAGAGGAGGCACTTAATGGTGCAGTCACTATTCGCCCACTTCTGCTGGGGCAACCTATTTCTAGGAAGGTGAGATAATTACATTCACATTCTTTTCTAGTACTTGTATTGATTATTTATGCAATCACTGAATTTGTATGCATTTAACAGGTTGAAAAACAATGTGCTCACTTCTACTCTGTTGCAATAACAGAAGAAGAAGCAAGAGATGGGTTCGTCTGCCGAGTACAGTCATCTGATAAGAGCAAGTTCAAGGTGGATAGACTATGACTTGGAACTTATGGATTCAATATATCTGCATATGGAAACTAGTGTGTGTTTTGGGGGGAGGGGGATCGTTTGGAGTAGGGACGGACCCATGATTTCATGTAAGGGGTGCGAACTATCAGGAAGCTATATTAGAAATGTAGGGAGTGCAAAATTACAAGATTTTAGGGGTGCAAAATTATATTATCAATAGAAAATACAAAGGAAATATATAAAATATAGGGGAACTTGAAATTTTTAGGGGGTGCGGCTTCCCCCACTCGCCCCCTAGTTTCATCCCTGGTTTGGAGGTTTCATTGATAGAAACTGTGATTCATTTAGTCTTTATTGTACTAGTGAAACAAAATTTGAACTGCACCTCTTTTCAACCTTTTGCAATGTGTGTGTATTAGATATTAAGAATCCGCAGTTTCATTATAATTATTACTATTGTTTTTTGAAGGAAGGGTTAAACAGTGAGGACATTTCTTCACTTCTCATCAACAGATCTATGGAAGATCCTTTCCTCCCTATCATAAAAGTAAAAAGAAAGAGAATGACCATCACCATGGGGGTACTCTGTTGATTTAGGTTATAAGAATTTATTGAATCAGGAATCATTGAAGCCCTTAGTCCAAGTCATATAGAATTGATACTGTATGCTAGAGTTTCATCCCTTTTATGGTGTGCTTACTGCTTAGTTGCATTACAGTGGATAGAGAGATGAACTTTTGTTTGTGAATTGCGATAATTTATTTGTGTACTTGTGATCTCATTCTAGGTGGTTTGATATGTGGTCTAGGGCAAAGTTCGTATGTTGTGTGGTTTTACCTTTTATATTGATTTAAGTGTCACTACTTTGGCGTAGTTTCAATCACGCTTACATGGCACGTGTGTTATTGAACTCTTGCCTTGTTTCATTGAGTTCTATCAAAACTGTTGAATTAATATAATTTATGAATCCTTATAACATGTTTTGCACCCTGGCTTTTGATGTATGAAAGCTTAGAACTGTACACTTTCATAAAGATCCATATACATAGCTAACTAATTATCTGGTTTTCATGAAGACTCAAAACAATAAATTATATTCTCTTAAACCTTTCCCGGTGCATCAATAATTACTCCCCCCCCCCCCAATTTGTCATTGGTTGCAGTTATTGTATTTTGATCTAGAAGAGACTGGTGGATTAAGCCTTGCACTGCAGGTAATGGTCTCCCTTCCGTTTTTCTCTTTTTAAAGTTCATAAGTTATCCGTTGTTTATGTTGCATAACAAGTTTCTTCAGATTTACTATCATAATTACATCTGTTAATCTCTGCATTGAAAGCTCCTCCATTCTGTTTATATGTAACATCTAGATTTTTGAGTTTCATGAACTTGCTATATATTATTAATTCTAAAACAATTTAAAGCCTTCTCACCTCACAATATTGGAGCAAACAAACAGTAATGGATACAATAACACTTGATAATTAATTACTAGGTTACGTTTGCAAAGAGGAGGTTTTTCCTAAGTCTCGTGTTACTCCACTGCACGTGTTAAAGCTACTTTTGTTTCTTTTTTGTGTAGGAGGACAGTGCCAAAACAGGAAAAGTTACATCTGCTGGAATGTATTTTCTTGGCTTCCCTGTCTATTGCTTGGATCAAAAAGTAAACTCTGAATTATCATTAACGGATATGTCATGGTTGTGCTTCACAATGAAATTGAAGTTTGATTTTTTCGCTTTTCTTCTGGTTTTTGGAAATGCTTCACCGTAGGTATCTGCCGCTAAGGATCCAGATGCAGCTTTCTTCAAAAAGCTGGATGGATTTCAACCATGTGAAATAACTGAATTAAAACCGGGCACACATGTATTTGCTGTTTATGGTTAGCTCTTTAATTTATATGCCTCATGGAGTCTTGTGCGTGTTGGTTTATATGTATGGATGAAGCTCACTACAATTTTAATAATTCTGGCACATGACTTCTAGGTGACAACTTTTTCAGAAGTGTAAGTTACACAATAGAAGCTATTTGTGCTGCCCCTTTCATAGAGGGAAAGGAGAATCTTAGAGCAGTGGAAACAGAGATTCTGTCCAAACGAGCCGAACTGTCAAAGTTTGAAACCGAATACAGAGAAGTATTTACTTTCGCACATCCAATGTTCATGCCTGTATTAAACCATTTTTTTCTCGTTGATATTCATGTAAAGTGCTGGCAGGTCCTGGCACAATTTACTGAGATGACAAGCAGGTACACAAAGGAAATGCAAGAGGTGAGATTAACATGCGGGAATTATATGTCTAAGTTCGTCGAGAAATGAATTTACAATTAAATGGATAAATTTCTCGATCACATCCTATATGTGGTTTTGCAGATCGATGAGCTTCTCAAACAAAGGAATGAGATTCATGCCTTGTACACAACTATTCCGCTAATTAAGCGAAGTTCAAGTAGGAACAAGAGTAAGGCTGCCTCCAAAGAGGCCAAAGAAGACGGCAAAGTAAGACACGGGAAACAATCTACGAGTGATAAAACTAACAAGAAGAAATGGTATAATATACACTTAAAAGTAGACAGGAGAAAGTCATGCTGAACAGGTAAAGTATGATATTTTGTTTTCTAGGAAGATTCCCTCCGATTTGGATGAACAAACAACGATTAACGATTGCTTAAATCCCGTCGATTCTTGTATCAGGTTATAAAGAAGTCAGCAACTTTTGGGGTCTGAAAATTCTCTCTTTGTGCAGCTAAAATTTTATGTGCAGCCAAGTAAGACAGTGCACCATAATATGTTGATCATGAAGTGAAGAAGATGGTTTAACCATTTCTCCAGCATATCAAGGATGACAACAGCTTATTGTTATCGGATTCGTATGATTCTTTCTTCCTTTTTCGGTTTTATTCCTCGGTCATATCTTATTCTTTTTCCCTCCCGTTCGGTAATCGCAACTAGAAACTACCTGTAAATTGGCATAAAATTAATTGGCAGCTTGGACAAAGGCTTGATAAAACTCCATTATGGACTGTGCCTGGGCTGCCTGTACTTGTGCAATCACACTCTGTGCAGTCTTTTTGCTGGGATTATATTTTTGGGTTAAAGAAAATAAAGTTTATTATGGGGTTTAACTTTATGGGTGGATTTGTTGGTTACGTGTGCCAAAAGCAGTGATTTGTTTTTGTTCTGGATTTGTTTCAGATGATAACATATCCTATAACATCAGTCCAACCCGAATAGATGGAAAATCAAATTTTTTGACTCGAGTTGACTTGAATAGAAATTTTATAAACTCGATTTGATTAAAATAATTTTAAATAAAGTTTGAGTTATAAAATGAAAATTCGAATAACTTAACATTTTTGGTAATTAGTGGAATAGTCTTCAAGTTCGAGTCTAGTTTTATAACTTTGCCTGATATATGTATATCAGATATGAAAATTTATGAAGAAATATATATATATATATATATATATATATATATATATATATATATATATGTGTGTGTGTGTATATTGTATATGGTTACAGAAAGCCATAACTTGACTTGTTTTGAATTTTATAAATTCGACTCGAAATTATTTTATAAATTTTAAGTTATAAAGAAGGACTAATAAACTTGATCAACTAGAAAAAATTTTACTCGACTTGATCGGATGCTTACTCCTACTTCAAGCCTCATTTTGTATCCGTTTTAGGTTTACTATCCAAAATCTAGGTGTATGTTTATTTTAGGGTAAACCACATAAATTGTCCCCTAATTATGACCCAATTCTTTTTTGAGCCTTCTAACTATGAGAAGTTACCAATAGGTCCTCCGACTAATCGCGACTAACAAATTGGTCCAATTCATGATGTGGCAGTTAATAAAATCTGTATAATAACAAATTTAACCCTTTACCTTTATATTTTAGTTTAATTTGGTCCTAAATTTAAAATTTTAGCTCTCAACATTTAAATATTACAACATTTTAGTCCCTTAAATCTTAAACTTCATCTTCTTCCCTTCTAAAAACAAAAGGTATGCATCTCCTGCTGTGGGTAGCTCATCGTAGATGGTTACCGTAAACACCAATAGAGGTTTTGATTCTCCAACGATTTTTCACTGCTCATACAAATGGGGTTGCAGATAGTTACTGTTAACATCAATAGATGTTTGTTTTTTTAGAAGGGAAGAAGATGGAGTCTAGGATTTAAGAGACTAAAATGTTATAATATTTAAATATTGAGAGATGAAATTTTAAATCTAGGACCAAATTAAAATAAAATGTAAAAGTTGATGGTTAAATATGTTATTATACACTTTTTATTAACTGCCACATCATTAATTGTTTATTTTTTAACGAATTAGACCGATTTGTTAGTCACGATTAGTCGGGAGATCTATTTGTAACTTCTCATAGTTAAGGGACTCAACAAAGAATTGAGTTAGTCAGAGGACCATTTATGTAGTTTACCCTTTATTTTATTAATATATCTTACATATATTTGAAAATTAGATTTTAATTTTGATTAATAAATTATGTGGTGGAGCTCGAGTTAGAAAAATGATACCGGCTTTATATTTTAACTTAGCCTAACTTTTTTATTATATTTTACACTTTTTATGGGGATGGGTCAACAAGCAAGAGATCAAATCTTGCATATGCTTCCTTGGATCATAACATGGAGGTTTGATAGGAAGAAACAGATAGAGATGAAAAGATTCATTTCCACCACCACCACTTCCTAAGAATCAAATCAAGCCAAACTTAACCTCAAAATATATGGTGATTTCCCCTAGATATATCCCAACCCAATAATAATAATAATAATTGGATTATTATTTTATGTATTGACAATAAAATAAAAAATTACGAGTGGAATTCTAATATTACATATATATTTTTTGGTTTGAGCCAAGGTATCCATCGTCGATAGCAGTGACTAATTTACTCGCCGCGGGTGCTCTCACTAAGAGGTAAACGGCTGGCCATGAAATGTTCTCCATTCTCATTGGTAAGAATAAACTTCTGACCTCATGGTTAAGGGATGAGGCGAGCAACCACCACATCTCATGGTTAATATTACATATATTCTTTAATTATATCAAAATATGAGTTATGTTTTCATACAATGTAACAAAATTACACAACCCTTCATGCTTAAACTATACAATCTAAAATCTAAATCTCTAATCTTAAAATCCTAAATCATAAACTCTAACCTTAAACCTTAAACTAAACCCATGTATCCTAAATTTGACAAGTTTTTATAAGCTATCAGCTTGAGTATCAAAGTTTTTCTTTTAAAATCTATATAATAATATTATATTTTATTCGTATAATAATATTATTATATTTTTTATATAATAATATCATTATCGGTGTATAAAATAATTACCTATAAAGATACTAAAAAATATGAAGAATTCCACCGTCCATCTAGGGATTAAATCAATAAAATTCTTGATATGGTTTTAGTTTATAGAAAACTTCAAAGTAATTATTTTATGAACAATCCAAAGGCATCTTTGATTGACATCAATAGTCTTTTAATATTATACCATATCCTTAAATTGATTTAGGTGCTAGTGTTTGAAAAGGTGGGAAAGATGCGTTGATTAGTTGTTTGGTAAAAGAGGAGAAAAGATCCTCTCACCTCCTCGTGTAAAAAGAAAATGCTATTACAAGAAAAAAAGGAAACACAAAACACCAAATCACACACAAATTTGCAAAAGAAGATGCCAAATCTTTCGAAGTATAAGGGAAGCTCAATCCATTCACACAATCATTCATTTTCTTATTTTTTAAAGTTATAGAAAGATAATGATTTATGTATAGGGTCCATGGTTGTCTCTCTCAATAATATTACATTTGAATTTCGAATCTAAATTCTCTCATTAAGAGTGCAATGTATCTTATGTCTGCAATTATTTATAAGTAATTTTACCGTCAAACCAATACTTCATAATATTTTTATATGGATTTATATCCAATACATTGATGGTAGAAATTAAAAGTTTTTACAAATGTCTTAGTTTTAAGGTTTAGGAATTCAATTTAGGGTGTAGGATTTAGTGGTTTAGGTTTATATGGGTTTAGAATTTAGGGATTAGAGGTTATAGTTTAGGTTTTAGGGTAATATGACAAGGGGTTTAGTTTTTAATCTATAAACCCTAAATTCTAATCGCACCCCATAAATTCTAAACCCATAAACTTAAACCCTAAATCCTACACCCTAATTTTCTATCGGTATTTATGGATTGATCATGAGCCGAAATATGGTTAGGGCTCTTAAGTGTCTTGAACTTGTAATGAATGCGGTTAATATAAATTTTGTAACATTTTTTGATTTTTTTGATAGTCGACAATTAAAAAAAATATTTTTTCAATTTTTGTTATAGCTATTGCAGCTGATGAAGCAGCTATTGGATCAGTTATTATTTCCTCAATTTATCATAACAGAAAATCAACGCATATCAAACTTTGTTGAATAAATAATATTATATTAATAATATTAAATTATAAGATTCGCCAATTTGAATTAGCACGTTCAATATGTTAGAATCTACGCCATGTTTTCGAAAACGTAAGAAATTAAAGTATCTTGGTCTTTTCTTATGAGTTGATCCCGAAAGAAAGAAATTGATTAGAAATTTTTTATATAAAACGTTTGTGAAAATTTTTAGTTTCTACCGTCAATGTAGAGAATAATTACGTTTTTTATATTACATTAAAGTCTATGTTGCTTTTATAACCCTTCAAATATTGATTCGGATCTGATCCACTTTATTTAGCAAAGTTCATTTGGTCGGCCATGGCCTAACAACACCAATCTCTCATGTATGAACCTATTGACCTATGAAATCCCTTTATCAAGCTCACGAAAAGGGAAAACATAATATGTGTTTCTTTTTCTCGCATCAATCAAGCTCATGTTTGAAATATAACTAGAAAATATTGGCATGGCATGCAATTTAAAAAAAAACATGTATAAAATATGATTTGATACATAAAGGTAATATACTCATGGTAGCAATAAATCAAAATTTATATGATATGATCATATCATATTAAAAATCATATAAATATTTTAACATACTTAATTTCAAAAATTATTTAATACACTTGATGTGTAATCTTTAAACCACAAGTTTGTGTTGACATACATTTTAAAGTTTCCTTGGAACACTGCAATCTATCTGCTTTGGAAAGAAAGAAAGAAATAAAAGACAGTTTCGTGGGGACTCTCGAACTGTTGAAGAAATTTTGAGCACTGTCAAAGAGATTGTTAGAATTAAACTATTATATATGAGTATAGATTTACGCACGTAAATCCCTCTCTTTATATAGCTTGGGAGATTGTTTAGAGTTTTTTTATGCTCTTGTACATACTGTAGTAGATTCTGCTTCTTTGAGTAATGAAATTTAAATAAATTATCCGAAATAAACTATAAACCACACATTTTTTATGTTTTAGGGATTATAATTTAGTTTAGGGTTTAGAATTTAAAGGTTAGGGTTAAAGATTTAGATTTTAATTTTTAAAGAATAGATATCATCTGTCCCTTTTCAGTGCCCTTATGTATTTCATGCACTAAAAAACTAGGTTTAAAGTTTAAGATTAAGGTTTAATGTTTGAGTTTATGGTTAAGGCTTAGGGAATTAGGGATACGGTGTATTTTTTATGATTTATGAATTAGAATTTAAAGTTAAAGCTTAAAATTTAATTTTTTTTATGTTAGAGCATACGCCAAAATAGTGCAGAGGATTTTTATCTAAATATGCATAGCTGTGTAATTTTTTCTACACGTGAGTAGCAAAAAATTACTTTAATTATAATACAATAAAACACAAAGTGGGAATAGAAATGTGTAGGGCCTAAAGATGGCCCAGTTTTAGATTCAGTTGGACTAAAATGCATTTATCCTAATTAATCAGATTTCCTCGTGATATCTTTTGGTCTTTGTTTTGTTGCTTTTTATTATTATTATCATTACAAAAGTCAAGCTCTTCTTTATGTTTCTTTGGAAATTGATGTTTGGATTCTGTGTATAAACAAACACTAATTGACTGCTTAGAAAGTGATTAGAGGCTAGGATATTTGATTTATTTCTACATGACGTTCTTATGGGACGGATAAACACTGTTTGTTGTATTAAGAAACATTAATTTTCATAATCTATATATTAATATATAACAAATATTAATAATCAGTAAACTATTCAAACAAGTATCGAATATAATTACGTTCTTATATGTCATAATATTTGTTCAAATAAATAAATAACTATCAATTAATTTTTATCAAATATTTCTATAAAAACAGTTAATGCAATCCGCTATAACTTATACGCTAGTTGTCAAACATGGTCATGGTTTCTCAAACTAAAAGCATTTTTCAGCTTGGGTTGAAAAGTAATTTTTACAAAAAAAGTAAAAAATTTTAATTTCTGTCAAAAAGTCCTTTCGAATAAAATTATGCATTTAGATCATCATTTTTTTACATTTTTAAAATTAATATCTAAAATATACATTTTATCTATTTAAAATTACTTTTTAATAACAATATCAAACACTTAAAATTTTAAAACAAACTATTTAAAAAAAACTTTTTTAGATTAAATATAAATGTATTGTGTTCTTAAAGTAAATATCAAAATTCAAACTTATACAAAACAAAAACAACATAAACAATTTCAATTACTCACCCAATTAATATATTTTTTAAAAAATATATTTTTTTTACCTCACTTTCAAAAGATAAATTCAAAAAGACTTGAGATTTCGGCAAGTAACATGAATGAACTCTGTTCAAAAGAAAAAGCATGAATTAACATTTTTTCTCTGGAAGATATCTTGAAGATATGGCGGTCCTGTCTTGATGTTGGCAAGGTTGACTTTGGTGAAGTGTATTGGATATTGTATAAATTAACTCATTTTTATCATATTAAAAAAATTAACTCATTTTTATGTCAATAGTTTAGGTTTTATCGTGAGAAGTTGAAAATAAATAATAACCACAGTTCTTTTCTTTCTGAAAACCGTAGTCGAATTATTTTTTTCGCTGCTGATCACGATTCAGTTTTGTACTAGTTGTCCGATTGTTAATGTTCTTTCTTTTTTAAAAATTTTTGTTTCTAATGATCTTTTTATCTTTAATTTTTTTTTTATTTTTTGTGTTTATTTTATCTGTCTCTGTGGCACAATTTTCTCTTATCTTGTGAAATCATTTGTATATACATCATTTGTGATAGTTTTGCGTTTGTATATCTATTATCATAGCACGTCTCTCATTAAGAAAGATCGACGATTTAGGATGGATAAATTCTCTTTTATGGCAGTTTGTCGATATAATTAGAACTATTAACGAATAAGATTAGATCTATAATATCGATTATGTTCATCACCTCTACTATACCGTTATATAAGCGTCTAGTTATATAGAAACACAAAAAATTGATGATTGTTGTTGAGTTTTTTAAAAAATTAAATGTGAAGTTCAAGAGAAGATTGTTTTAGGCCCTTTGAATTATTATTTTTTTTCTGTATAAGTTCCTGATAGGCATAATTCCTATTTTTCTTATCTTTAATGAAATATGACTATTATTTTTTTAAATAGTTTAGGTTTTATTTCCTTCAAATGTATATTACTTTCCCATCTTTATTTATATTTTAACATTTATTTTAAACAAAATCAAGTTTTATCATGACACTCAAAGTGTGCCGAAGACTATTATATTCTATTTTAACCAATTAATTAGCATGCACAAACTATACTTGATTTTTTTTTTGATAAGATCTGAAGAATGGGAGATTCTAGGAAAAGAAATGGGAGTGTAATCGTAGTGGGTTTAAACTCATTATTTAAGGGATATGAGGGAACAAAGGTGAGCTACTTGTTATACTGGCCAAATGTACTTACTCCACTAATTATAATTGTTGAAAGCGAGACAAAATGAAAATATACATGTTCCTCCCGATTTAGGGTGATTTTGGAAAATCATAATAGGAACGACCTATGTTACAGAAAAAAAATCTTAAAATAAATTAAATGTTTACAAGAGAAGTGCAAAAGATAGTTATGTGTTAGTGGTAATGCCTGAGAAAAGCAAAAGTGATGTTACACTTCATTAGATTTTAAATTCTGTTTAGAATCATTTTTTATTCAAAAGTTACACACACCCCCACGTATTATAAGGTAGTTTTGCCCCCTTGGACATATTAGTTTCATGTTTTGTTTTTGTATTAGGGTGATTTTGTTTATGTTCGGAGTGCGAGGTTACCCCTTCTAACAATGTTGTCTTCAAGGTTTGAACTCGCGTTCTCTCTTTAAAAGTGCAGTGTGTCTTACCAACACTTGTTAACATGGGCGGAACCACCCATTAATATGGGTGGTCAAATGACACCCCAAAATTTTTTTTGGACCAATTATTTTATATGATTTATATATATATATTTTAAAATAAATAAATGACACCAATTTATAAATAATTGACACCCCTTAAATATAACTAAAAAAATGACACTATTAAATAATTTTCTGGCTCCGCCCTGCTTGTTAGTACAAAAGTTATAATTTAGTGTATATTTATAGAGTTTTTGGGTGATTATGATTCTTCAAAAATCAAATAAAAGATAAATCTAAGTGTATAAGAAAGATTTAATTTAATTAATAAATATTAATTAGATTACATGACCTAATTAATTAGAGAGGTAGAAAGAAGTTGGTAGCACGTACTCGGCACTTATCCACTATGGTTGAGCTTTTGGTATAGGATACGATGCCCGCAATGAATGAAATGAATTCATGATTAAACAACAATATTTTAATTTCACGAATTTCTCATGCAAATCTATTTCGGTTTTATTATATTTTACCTTAAAATAATAATATTTGGAATTATAGTAGTAAAATATTTGTATATAAGTTCGTTAACTTTAGTTTCGATCCTTAAATAGAGTTTTATTTATTTTATTTAGCAAAATTATTTTATATATGTGTGTAAATTTTAGTTTACATAAATCTGTTTATTTTAAGGATTAGAGTTTATAGTTTAAGATTTAAAATTTTAGAGTTAAAGATTTAAATTTTAAATTTTTTAATAATTTTTTAAATTTTTTAATTTAAATAAAAAGAGTTATGTACTATTTTTCGCATCTTATATATTAAAGTATAACTCTTTTTTATTATAAATATAATTCTTTTATTTAAATAACATATAGGTATGAAAAGACATAAGCACTCTTATAATAATATTTATTACTTTAAAATGGAACATTTCAATATTTCTCTCAATTGAATTTAATATATAATATAAATTTAAAATTTAAAGTTAATTAAAAATAATTTTTCAATTCTAATTATGAAATCAAGTGACCAATTTGGATTTTGTAGTAAAGTAAAATATCATGTTCGATGTCGAATTCAAAGAAATGAAATCTCCCCAACCTCACTTTTATAGATACTTGTCTATCCAGAAAAAGGTTGTGTATTTATTTTGTGATTGTTGCCTAATCCATTTTCCTTCTAAATTTTACTTATTTTTTTTAATGTGCTCTTAAAGTATTTTTTGATTTTTTTTTTTGTCTTTCAATGTTTTTGATGTTACTCATGTCGGCCCGAAAAATTAATACCGTTAAAAAAATTGTTTTGACCAACCAGAACGTGTCATGTCATTTTTTTATTTATTTTTAAATTTTAAAATAAAGTAAATATATTAAAATATTTATTAATTTAATTATATTCCTCAAAATACCCCATCTCTTCTTCCCCAATTTTCCGATGTTTTCCAGCATCATTCTCTTCCACCAAACTTGAACAAATGCTCAACTTGAAATTATCATGTTTCTGCAACAACTTGTTAGTTAGTAATAAAACAAATGGAAAAAAGAGCAATACGTTGAGCCATTGTCGCCGAGGCCATGAAGCCATACTATGGTAGCCTGGTTTTTCCCTTTCGATCACCGATGGTGTCGCTACTAAAGACATCCACATCGATTCATTCACTGCCCTTGATTCGAATCTTCCTCCCTGATTCATCCCTTTCCCCTCCCGAACAACCCGATTGGAAGCCCAAACCCAGATCGTCCCTAAAAGATGATCTCAATTCTCATAATCTCCGCCGGAGTAGTTATGGCCCGCTGAATACTGGAGCCCCGATGAATGAATGATTCGAGTCGAAGCAGTCTCGAGGGGTTAAACGTAATGCAGCAAACCAGACATTCCCAATGCTGTCATCTTCATTGCTTTATCAATGGAGGTTGAATGTTAAAGATGGTTTTTTACCGATTGATTTTGGGTGGAGGAGGAGGGAGGTGGAGGGTGGGTTTTTTGGGGAAGAAGATGGGGTATTTTGGGTACTTTAGGAAATATAATTAAATTAATAAATATTTTAATATATTTATTTTATTTTATTTTAAAATTGACTTAAACAAAAAAAAAAGCCCTCAAACTATTTTTTTTTCTGCTTTTGGCCTTTAAACTATGATTTGGGCAAAATAGACTCTTAAACTATCATTTTGGCCACTTTAAGCCCCTAAACTATGATTTGAGCAAAATAAGCCCTTAAACTATTATTTTTGGTCACTTTAAGTCCATGGTTACAAAAATATAATTTTTAGACTTTTCTAACATATATAAATATTTATGTTCTTTTTAAATTTTAAAATATCATATATTAAAATAAGTCTCTAAACTATCATTTCTGGTCATTTCAAGTTCGATAGTTATTTAAGTCAAAAGAAAATTATTTCGACTAATAAGATGTTGACACGTCACAAGATTTTTTGACCAATTAATAGTTTTAGATAGGGGTGTTCAAAAATACCCGACCCGACTACCCGAACATAAATAACATGGCATTTACCCGCCCGGGTACGAGGCCCGTCACTTCTCGGGTCGGGCCCGGGTCACAAAATTAAGAATTTTCAGAATCGAGTACCCGGATATATTTAAAATTAATATTTTTTTATATTCAATATACATATTTTTATATTAAACTAATAAAAATCTAAGATTTTTTTTATATTTTTATATTTAATAAATACATATTTTTATATTAAACTAATAAATACATTTTATATTTTTATATTAAACTAATAAAATATTTTATCTTTAAAAAATATATATTTATATTCGGGTACCCAAATACTCGAATTTTTGAGTACCCGCAAAAACCGGGTCAGGACACGAGCCGCATTTTCTAATACCCGAAGATCCGGGTACCTGGTACTTCAGGTACCCGAATACCCGGGTACCCGGATTTGAACACCCCTAGTTTTGGGGACTAAAAGAAGAAAAATAATATAGTTTAGGTATTTATTTTGACCAAAAAGTAGTTTAGGGACTTAAAGTGACCAAAAATGATAGTTTAAGGGCCTATTTTGCCCAAAATGATAGTTTAAGGGCCTATTTTACCCAAGTCATAGTTTAAGGGCCAAAAGCATAAAAAATACATAGTTTGAGGGTTGTTTTTTGGTTTAAGCCTTTAAAATTTTAAAAATAAATAAGAAAAATGACGTGGCACGTTTTGATTGGTCAATATAGATTTTTTTAACGGTGGTCAAGATAGACTTTTTGGGTGAAATGAGTAACGTCGAAAACGTTAAGGGGCAAAAGAAGTTAAAAAATATTTTAGTGGACAAGTTGAAAAAACATGTAAAGTTTAGGGGAGAAAGTGCATTAAGCCTATATTTTATAGTATTCTTACTAGAATTCAAGAAATTTGAAATTTACATAAATTTTGTAACATTATTAATTTATGGTTATATTTTAATACGTTGGCTATGTAAAAAAATATTATACAACTCTTTTTAAAAATTTAAATTTTAAATTCATAAACTTAAACTCTAAAATATAAACTCTAACTCTAAAACCTAAATTTTAAACTCTATAACCTAAACCCCTAAACTCTAAAACTTAAACCCTATATCTAATAAACTTGCATAAACTAAAGTTTACACAGCTAGTGTATCAAAGTTTTTCCATTAACATTTTTAATATAGTTTTCCCATTAATTTATGCTATATGTATTTTGAGATATTCATTTATTGGTATTATATTTTTTATTATATAGAAGCAATTATATATTTTCATATTAGTTTTGTGTTATTTTATATTTTAATTTTTTTCATATCCATATCATGCCTAATATCATTGATTCATACAATAATAAATAATTGGGTAATTATTTAATGTATCATCAATTTTTTTTCCTGCAAGCGGACTTCTAAAGCTGTGGCATGTCCTTTTTAATAACCCTAAACTCTAATCCTGAAATTTTAAACCTATAAATTCGGTACCCTAAACTCTAAACTTTAAACCATAAAATTTATTCTCAAACCTTAAAACATAACCACAAACACTAACATTCTAACCATAAACTTCTAAACCCTAAAAACTAAAAACTTATAAAAAAAATCAACACAGTGCATAAAATATTTTTTGCTAAATAATGCCCAACCTCGTAAAAGGTAATATAACCGAAAAGATAGGGATACTTTTAATTAAAATAAAATAGATAATTTTTATACTTTAATGGTAGAGTTTTTTTTTTCTTCACATGCAACTTTAATTCACCCTCAGAGACACAGCGTGGACAGGCAGGGACCTTGCCCTTACCCGGTTAATGGGTAACTTTCATTTGTAATCCCTCCCTAGTTTTAAACATTTATTTTAAGGATTTAAACCCTTAATTAAGTGGAAACATTGTACTTATGGCCCTCCTAAAAATTTATTATTTAATTTTAATTATTTTAAATAATTTTTTTAAACTTATAGCCACTCGAAATGTTTATAGTTTTATCCTGCCTCCACACTAAGTTCTAGGCTTTGCCTCTGTCCATCATTATATATATTTAATTGTTCATTTAAATATTAATTAAAAATACATACCAAAATATTAAAATCAACTGTAAAATAAAAATCTCGCCATCAATAAATTAAATGATAAAGAATTAACAAATAAATGAGCTTGTGAGCAAATTAGCAATGGCAACTTGGAAGAGAAAGAGGGCCACATATCTCTAAAAAGCAAAATTAGAATCTCCCTTTTCTTTTCTTTCTAAAGAAAAAGAAAAAAAACTATAGAATTTTCTAGGTTCCCTTACAAATTCATTAGGTAGCGTTTGAGAATTACTTGGATTTTATAATTTGAATTTAAATTTTATTTATAATGTAAATAATAAGAATGAAATGTATACATCGGAGATTTTTTTAAAATATGTATACATCATGATGATTACTTTATTTTTATATAATATGAGAGTTCGGTTTCAAACTTAACATCTCAATTCTTATTCTAAAACTAAAAAAATAAACTTTTAAGATCCTTAGAATGTTTTAATTTAAACTTTACACTAGCATAAAAATATTATTTTATGCACCGACAGAAAAATTGTAGAAGTAAATGAAGGGTTTCTTAGGGGTAGAAGCATCTAATGAGCATAATCGAGAGAATAAGACACTCATCTCAATGGTCACTAATTCAATAATCTCTTAGTTCTTATCTTGAAGATGATGAAATTGATCGTTTGAGGCGAGAAAAGGAAGTTATAATGGAGGAAGGTTACACTATGGAAGAAAATGAGATGATAAGAATAAGATAAGATGTCACGTTAATCTTTTAACATCAAATGATGACAGTGACCATAATAATAATGAATTAAAAGTTCATTTATTGTATTGTAGGTTTTTAAAGTTTAGTGACCAAAATATAAATATTTTAAAATTTTAGGGATCATTTATGTAATTTACTCTTAAAATTATATAAGCTTTTTCATAAACAATGTAAAAGTATCTAGAAGCTTCCTTTTCAGAAACGAAGCTCCTTCTTAGCCAATATTGCCCATATTTTAAAAAATATATATGCAAGTTTTTTTATTTAATATTTTTTATATTTTTAATTAAAATTTTAAATGTGGGTATAATAATTTATTTAATAATTACATTATAAGATTTTAAACTTTATAGAATATAAGTTACATAATATATTTGTAAGGATATTCGACAAGGATAACGACGAGCATATGATCGCAAATAATAATAAAACGTCAAAATTTACGTAAAAATTCTTGAAAAAAAAACTCATGGGCAAATGAAGTGAAATATACTGTAACGTGGAATATTATAAGAAAATTGGTTTGTGCGGCTCACTATTCTCTCTATAAACGACACCCCTTTAAACATCCTAAATTGCCAATGAGGGAGATAGAAATCAAGGTACGAGAACAATATACAAATAACTATTAAAAAGGAGGACAGAGTTTAAATGAATTGAAATTAGGAATTCAAATAGGTAAACATTATATTATACTTTTAATAAAAAAATTTGGGTCCACAACCCCAAACCCTCATGTACCTCCATCTATGTAGACCATAATTTTTTTTATAGGATTAGTTACTTGCTTACGAATGAACTATATTCATTTTTAAGGTGATATTAAAATAGTTTTGTTTATTTATATTCGTATTTAGAATCTATTATTTCAAAATTTTATGAATTTGAAATTATATTAATATTTTTATAAACAAGTATTATTTATGAAATCTTTGATTAGTCCTAATGGTAAAGGATGACATATTATTTTTAGGTGATTCAAGTTCGAGCAGCATAGTCTGATGTGTGTGAGTTTATATAAATATAAAATTAGATTAAGATATTACCTTGTAATTTAATTAGAATGCTAACAAGTATTATTTATTTATTTTTAATTTTTAAAATAATATATATTAATTTTTTAAATTTTATATGTAAAATTTAAAAAATTTACTCACATAACTATCATTTTAAAAATGTGTTATATTTTGATACACAGTCCGAATAAAATTTTTTCACACAACTATTCTTTAAAATCTAAAACCTAAAACTTAACTCTAACACCCTAAATTTTAAACTCTAGACCCTAAATTTTAAATTCTAGATCCTATAACCTAAATTTATAAATTTTATACCTTAAATTAAATTTCTAACCCCTAAATTTAAAAAATATGTATAAATTTTAAATTACACGGCTTATATGTATCAATTTTTTTTAAAAACGAGTGTAAATTAAATATGAATAAGTAGATTCGTGAGATGAAATAATGGAGAGAAAAAAAAAGGTATAGGATCGGATCATTGTTGATTTTAAGGCAAAGGCAAAGGCAAAGGCTGTGTTGGTCCCCACATTCCCCCCAAGATTTCCTTTGGCACTCCTCCAGATCTCTCTTTGTCGTTTTGGCCACCTTTTCCTCCCCCATTTTTGCGTTTTATATATTCCCTTTCATGTCCTTATCCCTCCAAATCTTTATTTATTTTCATTTCCCTTCTTTTATTATTATTTTAACAAATAAAGAAATAATTTCTAGTACTCATTTGGAAATTGTATTGCCTAACAAATACCCTTTGCCAACATAGGTCTTTGGTTATTTTGAGATTCCAAGTTTGAATTATGTAAATCATGTTTTTTTAGTTAAATTAATTTGTTGAGTTGAATTAATTATTCGGTTCAATGTCTGTAATATAGACTTTTAGTATTTTTGTATGATTAAATGGTAAAGTATGTTCTTTACTCTTAACCTTTTAAAAACACACCGTGCAAACTATGCTAATCGAACTCAAGTCACCTAGAGGACAAAGCCATTATTTACCACTGGAACCACTTAATGGGTTCCAGTGTCTATAATATTTAATTATAATATATTAATTATAATTATTGATATAAATATAAATTCAAAAAATCCAAAATTATTCGAACATTATTATAAACTAAATTTTGGTATATTTATCCGAGTAAATCTTTTTAGGTCTTTTTAAAATATAATACAATTATAGGAATAAATAGCAAAACTATATATCAACTTTGTCAAGTAATGTACACATAACATGCATAGGTACTTATTATATCTTGTTTGTTTCGAGATTTTTGTGGTTCAGGTTAGGTGTATTCCAGTTCAATTTTCAATTCAAACTATGTTACAATGTTTACTTTTGATTAAGTATAGATTCAGTTTTTATAAATATTTGAACAAGCACATTTGACCGGTTAACCAAATTGTTCATCTTTGTTCCCTCATATTCCTTTAGGCCATGAGTTCTAGACCCACTAAGAGCGCTCCAGTTCCTTCCCCTAAAGTCTCCCCTTCTCCTCCCATCTAGGTATGATAAATCAAGGTTTTTGTAAAAAAAAAAAGTTTTATAAATGATTGTATCTTGTTATATTAATTTTAATTATAGTTATTATATGTATTGATTATGTTTATCAACGTAATTATAATCTATTAACATGTTCAAAAAAATTATAATCTATTAAAATTATTTATCTTTGTAAATATATTGTACTTCTATCTCATAAAAAATATAGGCTTTATTATAAAAAAATCATGAAATTTGTCTTTTAGTGCATGTCTATTTTATGGTTCGTGTTTGGAGTTCGTGATTCTCCTTTTTAATAATGTCGTCTTCATGATTCGAATTCTAATTCTCTCATTGAAAGAGTAATGTGTCTTGCCATTGCAACCAACTCTTATTGATAATATGACTTTTTTGTTTTCAATTTTAGGTATCTCAGTTAGGGGTGTTTAAATCCGGGTACCCGGACTTTCAAGTACCCGGTTCTCCGGGTAGTATATTTATCGACCCATGTCATGGCCTGTAATTCTAGCGGCTATCCGTAAAATTCGGGTACCGGGTACTCGGTTCACTATTTTAAAATTTTTAATTCAAAAATTTTAATTAATGAGTCTTAGTATATATGATTGTATATAACAACGTTAAAACCATTTTACTGAAAGATCGAGTTTGCTGGGAGCAAAAGGTTTTATTACCATTGTTTTTGTATACGTACGTTTGAATTTTCATTTTTCAAAAAGAGTCTAAAAATTCATATTCAAAGCTTTAATTTTCCCGAGTGAACATGGTCGAATGATTTCGAAGAAGAATCGTGTAAGCGAAAACCTGGTGTGTGTGTGTTTGTATAATCGTCTGTTTGTTCTTAGTCTATTAATTTAGGCACTTTTCAATTCAAAAAAATTATTAATTATATTAGCTATTATTATTTTAATTGATATATATATTAAGTAAAGGAGGAATACTTTAAATGCATAACAATAACAGGTAGGGGTGCTCAAATCTAAAGAAACTTTAAAAAATAAAAATAAAAATATTTAAAAAAAAATTAAAACTTAAAAGTAATAATATCTAATATAATATAAATAAAAAAATATAAATTAAAAGTATAGGATCAGGTCGGATACCCGATTATAAAAAATTTTGACCATGACCCGACCTAATTACCTGGGAAAAATCTCGGGTCGAGTACCCAACCCGATCGAGTATTTTTTCAAAAAATACCCAATTTTTTAGTGTTCGAGTTGGAGGGTCAAAAGACCGGGTCACTCAAATCGAGTATTTTTAAGCACCCATACTCTCAGTTATTTTTCCATATATTTTAATTGTCTAACATTTTCACCATTTTTACTGCCACTCCACCCTATTTTCATTCATCAGAATGTGGAAACATCCGCTGAGTAGCTGCAATATTGCAGCTGATTTTTTTTTTTTAAGTGTGGTACCTCTCATTTTATTTTCAGATTTATGACATTTGTTATAGTAATATTAAAGTCGAATTGATTATATTTTGACTTTATATAGTATTTTTTATTAAATTTTAAATTTGAATCACCTACAATTCAACTTTAAACAATATTTTTTTGTGTAAAGTACATTCTCATCGTCTATCTTCATCATTTTTAATAAAAAATTAAAATAAACATTAAAGTCGGATTGAATACACACCAACTTCAATTTTACTTTTCAAACTACAATATGTGTAAATAATTTTACTTATATCATCTGTAAAGAAAAAAAAGTCAATTATCATATTTATACAAAGCTTCCCGGAAACATTACACTATCACGTAAAAAAGAGCAAAGAAAATTTAAAAATATGTAAAAAAACTCATAAATATATATATTCTAAAAACCATAAAATATATAAAAAAATATATTTGATAATTTTATTATTTTTGAAATTTTCAAATTTGAAACTTTTTTTAATATATATTAAAAAATTCATAAAAGTCTTAAATATATTTTAAAACAATTTGATTTTTAAAAATATTTTATATCTTTCTAATATTCTACTATTATTTTTTGATAAATCCTATCTAATCTTAATCCTACCTAGAGGGGATGAGAAGGAGACTCTAATAGAAAAAAGGGAGTGTTCTTAGTGGGTTTAGAACTCATGAGAAAATAAAGATTAGCAGCTTGACCAACTGGTCAAATGTATTTGCTCATAACTTTTTAAATTTTTGTTTAGTTTAAATTCTACTTAAAAACAAATGAAGTGAGAGCATGTTAGATACCTGAAATACAAAAAAAAAAACACTTAAATATCTAAACAATAAGTACACTTTTTTTATAAGGTTTAAATGTAAAATAAGTGTCCAAACTATACCTTTTGTTCCATATAAGTGCCTAAAGTATTTTTCGGGCCAAGTAAGTGCCTAACATTTTCACCGTTATCGTTTTAGGTGTCTGGCCGTTAACGGTCGTTCAAATTTTTTCTTTAACCAACCAAAACATGACATGTGGCATTGATTTTAATTTTTTAAAACTTAATTTAAAAATCACTATATTTCTCAAAATTCACAAAATAACCCCAAAATCTCTAGATCTTCAAATTCAGCCACTGTCACCGTCGTTCATCACGTTGTCGGCGACGGAATGAGGCCTCTTTCTCTTTTCGCAAGACTCGAACATATGCTGCCGATTATTTTCTTTTCCTTTTGCGAGTTCGACTTTATTTTGACGATAGACATATTGCCCGTCGACTATCGACGATGAGAAAATTGGGGAAATATTGTGGAGTTCGGTGGCGGAAGTGATAGGCTCATCGTCGGCAATTGGCGGTGACGACGACTAAAATTGATATTTGGGATTAGAAATTTAGGGATTTGATGACTATTTTAGAAAATTTTGAGAGTTTTAAGATATTTTTTAAATTTCTAATTTTTAAAAAATAAAATAAAATTAAACATGTCATGTGTCATTTTTTATTGGCTAACAAAATTTTTTTTAACAGTTGTTAATGGTAAGACACCTAAATGGTAACTTTAAAAACGTTAGACACCTATTTGGCCTGAAAAATACTTTAGGCACCTATATAAAAAAGATGTATAGTTTGGGCACTTATTTGTCATTAAACCTTTTTATAATAAAGCAAAAAATCATTACTCCATCTGTCCAAATAAAATTGTTATATTTATTTTTTAAAATTATCTCACTCAAATTGTCACTTTAAAAACTCAAAAATATTTTTAAAACAAATTTACTTTTCTATTATTTTTAATTTCCTAACAAAAAACAAAAAATAATCTTTTAAGAATAAATGAATTTTTTTAAATATCAATATAATTAATATTTATCGAAACTAAACTAAGTTTCCCTAATAAAAATAAATAAAAACCACTTTACTTTCCCCAGAAATAGTAAAGATGCTATTTGTCGAATTCAATCCGTCTTTTCAAAAGACAGATTTTTTAAGTTGTTTTCTTCATGCCGCCGGGGAGCCGTGTTGGATTTGACGGCGTGTTCCCGCATTGACCTCCTATTACCTTTCCGACTCATTCGTAACCAAGCTCTTACACGTTTCTCGAGATTTTGACCATTTTCTCGAGAAAATGATTCCCTAGACGAGAAAATCAGAGGCACCGAAGTGGATTTCGGAATCCCAGCAACTATTAAGCTTCCTTTGTAATAATAATAAAAAATTAGATTGCAGTGATTTCTTAGAGAGAGAAGATTTGATTTGAGAGAGAAAAAACAAAAACAAAAAAATACTAAATTAAGAAAATGAAATTTAAATTTAAATTCAACGACAAATATTACAGCATATAAAATGCCAGGCATAAAGCAATGGGAAACCCTGTTTATTAAAGTTGCAACTCTGTTTCTTCTTCTTTTTCAAGAGAAATTTCTGGGATTTTGTCCTCCCTGGGATGGCGGTGAACGGCGCCGTTACATGGCTGAGGAGAGCGGAGGAGATCGACGGCTACGACCTTTCAGCTTCTGATTCAGAGGAAGTCCATGTCCTCGCCGTTGATGACAGCCTCGTTGATCGGAAAGTAATTGAAAGGTTGCTAAAAATTACTTCTTGTAAAGGTTGGTCAAACTAAAAATCACTTTATAAATTTATAGTTTCCTTTGTTCTTTGGATTTGAAGTGAATGGGAGTCGGTTTGGATTTCGGATTGTTGCAGTGACGGCGGTGGATAGTGGCCTGAGAGCTTTGCAATTCCTGGGATTGGATGAGGAGAAAGAAGCTAATGGTTTTGACGTGAGTGTACTTTGAATTCGAATTTCACCGGCGCCGTCGGTGATTTTTCAGCTCATTCTTTAGCTTTTGTTTCTGATTTTTCAGGGTTTAAAGGTCGATCTGATTATCACAGATTATTGCATGCCGGGGATGACCGGCTACGAGTTGCTCAAGAAAGTCAAGGTTAGAAAGAAAGCTCAGGTTCCGGGAATCCATTTTCTCTCGAAAATTTGCAAAATTTATCTGAATGAATGATCTTAAACTTGAACAGGAATCCTCTGTTTTTAAAGAAATTCCGGTCGTAATCATGTCATCGGAGAATGTTATAGCTCGAATCGACAGATGTTTAGAGGAAGGGGCGGAGGATTTCATCGTGAAACCGGTGAAATTATCCGATGTGAAACGTATAATAGATTATACGACCACGGATTTCAGGGAGGGAGAAGAAAGGAGAAGAGGAATCAAAAAGAGGAAGCTAAGAGACGACGGCGATTATCGATCTTCGTCGTCGTCATCTTCATCGTCGCCAACAGCACCATCGACACTGGATTCTCCGACCAGACGTCTCAAAATGACAAGCTTTGAAGAACATATTTTTACTGATAAAAATTGAAACTTTTCGGATGAGATGGAATTCCCCCACTGCAATTCTCCGTTCGGATTTCAACGGATTTTGTTGCGTTTTGCAATCCAATCAAAATTTCGATGTACTCCTTTATTATGTTAATCTATGAACTATATAATGTAACAAAACAAAATTCAGTTAACTCAGATCAAATTTTTGATAAATTATTTCATGTATGAGGGTGGAAAATATATTTTATAAGTGAATCGTATGATTATATGTATTTTTTATTATACTAAAAAAATTAAAAGAATGCACAATAGCCCTATAATCCCTTTAATGTATTTTTTTATCAAATTAAATTTATTCATTACTATTTGTTTTTTATCTAAATCTTTGGCACTTAAAATTGTTTTTTGTTATTGATAATTTGTTAGGAATGGCTGTAGGTATAAATTAAAGGCATAAGGATAATTTTAGTCTTTAATGTTTATAGTTTTTATCATTTTGACCCTTATTTTTTTAAGGTAAATTTAACTCTCAACCTATATTTTTTTTGTTAAATTACTTACTTTTAACTAATTTATTAATGAGACTGTTAAAAATTTCGTGTCATTGATATGACAATACATTTTAAATGTCATAACATCTAATATCTATCACATGTTTACATGTGAAATACAATTTCATTTTAATATAAAATATAAAAAATAATTAAAAGTTAAATAAAATATTTGGAAACAATTGAAAAAAAAGCAATAAACAAACGTGAAAAGGTTAAATAAATTTTGCAGTATTTAGGGAAAATATAATTAAGGATTTTTTTGAATAGTCTAAAGGTGATTACAAGGTAATATTTTTAACCCTTTAAGATATTCTTAACCCTTTAAAAATGTTCATACACCTTGTAGACAAAGTAATTTGAATCCGTGTCTCTTAAGATGAATATCATCCGCTTTTCTATTAGGACACTTGTTGGGTTCAATTAAGAATTTTAAACATTATATTCAAGATTTCGAATACATTTAATAAAAAAACCCTAAACTAATTATGGGTTTTGAAAATTATACTTCATATTTACTTTAATATTTATTTAACTTTCCCACATTTGTTTTCTCTTTTAATTTCAATTGTTTTTAAATATTTTATTTGGCTTTTAATTATTTTTATATTCAATATTAGAATAAAATTATATTTCACATGTAAACATATGATAGGTTAAATGTAATTTTATTTAAAAGTATATTATTACATGTATGTGTCATATTATCACTATTAAATTCTTAATGGTCATATAACATGTTAGAAAACAAGTAACTTGACAAAAAAGATAGTATAAGTTAAGGGCTAAAATTATTTTAAAAAAGAATAAGTGCCAAAATGACAAAGATTGTAAGTGTTAAAGACTAAAATTATCCTTATGTCTAAATTAAAATATATTAAATTCTTTTATATATTTTTTATAAATCCCCGTAACAATAAACTGTATTTCATTAAAAATATACAAATCATAAAAAGAATATTGGAGACCAAGACCCAATAACTACCATGAAAATCTTCATGTCTCTTTCAACTAGACGTTATATTGATGTGCGAGTAAAGATCGAGTGAATCAATCTTACAGATTGCTCTGCTAACGAATCTGATCATATTAGACCATAAACTTTTCCTAATTAGAGAGTGCATTGACGAAACCAAACTATCGTAAAAACAAATAAAAATCGTGCTACAAACAGACGAACAAACGTAATACATTTTGTGGTTGTGCCTAATTTTATTAAATAATATAGTTTTTTATAGATTATTTTGAAAGAAAATAATAAAAACAATGTTGAAATGATAAGGAATGATAGGGCAGTGGGAGGGTGTTGTGTTGTAATGTTCCCTGAAGAGGGGACTATGTGGGAGCTGCCTCTATGGTTAGTCTCTTGAGTGCAAATGCAATGCCAGATTACCTTTTTGCTGTTCATCACAATTGTTGTGGTGGTGGTTTGGGTATTTTTATATGAAAAATTTAAATTAAATATTTATTTTAAAAATATCTCTTCTCAGTTTTATTTAAAAAAATGACCCTTATATCGACCACGTAAAAAGACCTCACGTTTTACAAAACGTGATTACTGAGCTCATTCTCTGCAAGACGTGAGGTCCATCCTACGTGGAAGGACTTGTTAGATAATTAAATTTAAAATTAGGGATAAAGACCCCATGTTTTGCACATAGCGGGCTCCCCTAGAAATTGAAGAAGTGGATGAATTTGTCACTGGATTTATTACAAGGAACTCGCTTTTTGCAGAAAACGAGGTCATCGTGACCGTTTTAAAATTCCTTAATAAATGAAAGATGATGTTTATCCTTAAATATCCTAATTATTTGAAAAGATTCTAATTATTTTAATTTGACCTAATTATCCTTAAACAAAACTCTTTAATACAAATCTTTAGTAAAAATCTTTATTTTCCTTAAATAAAAATCCTAATTATTCTAGAATGTGAGAAATAAAAAATTTATAATTTAAAAAACCATATTTTTAGGATCATAATTTTATCTAAAAATGATGGTATTTAAAAAAAGATTATCTTTGAATTTTTAGATATAACATTAATTTTTAAAGATTATATTTAAAAAATTAAAAATTAAACTTTTTAAAAGATCGTAATTATTAGGAATTGATTGGTAGATTGAATAAATAAAGTAAAAGATCTTAAATTTGTTAAAGATCCTACTTTTTAAAGATCCTAATTTTTTAATGATCCTAATTAAATATTTTTTAAAATTTAAAATTCGTACTATTAGTATAAAATAAATAAATATTAGGAAAAAATTTAAAATTGAATATCCTAATTAAATATTCTACTGATCCTAATTGAATATCCTGATATTCATTAATAAGGATAAAATTTGAAGAAAAAAAATCGAAAACCCTAG
Organism: Hibiscus mutabilis; assembly: GCA_019671005.1. Classification (NCBI taxonomy): domain Eukaryota; kingdom Viridiplantae; phylum Streptophyta; class Magnoliopsida; order Malvales; family Malvaceae; genus Hibiscus; species Hibiscus mutabilis. Next base: position 48,237,108 of record CM033720.1, on the reverse strand, counting down.
GAACTCGCTTTCTGCAGAAAGTGAGGTTCCTTCTGACAGGTTGGAATTGATTCGAACTGAAAAGTTGTGTCTTTTAAACGAACCTCGCGTTTTGCAGAGCGTGAAGTCCATTAAAATCGCTTTGGAAGGAGTGCGAGGACTCTTATAAATAAGAGCCCAATCCCTCCGAATTTTATCACATCTCATCTTTATTTTTCTTCTTCTTTCTCTACTATTCGATATTATTTTTTAAAGAGTTCGAATATTCAATATTTGATATTATGGAGGGGTTACTGAGGCTGGATCACAGACACATGTTTGACTTTTGGCGGACAAACACGGAGGTAATATCTTTTTTATTTAGTTAATTACTTATGATTAATTGTTATTTTTTATTTATTTTTCGTTAATTTTAATTTTTAATTTAAAGCATTATGAACATGAGTTGACTTGTTATCTCAACCGTATCACGACACCATCCGGATATTATTCCGTATTTAGAAGAAGTCGGTTTTGGCCATGTTTGCACTATAATTGGCGGTACGAAGTTGCAACGTTCGTTGATAAATGCGTTGCTAGAAAGGTGGAGGCCAAAGATACACACATTTCACATTTCATGCGGCGAGGCTACTATTACGTTGCAAGATGTTGTATTGTATCTTGGTCTAAATGTTGACGAAGAGGTTATAACCTGTGTTGTCGAAGAAAATTAGTCCGCCGTGTGTGCTGATTTGCTTGGAATGGTTCCAGACAAGTTTGACGGTGATAAAAATTTTATAACTTTTTTGGACAATAATTTTACAACCCTACCCCCGAATGCTGATGAAGAAACAAAGAAGGTTAATATATTTTTATTATTTATGATTATTTATTTGATATTTTATTTTGTTGAAAATAATTTTATATTGGTATTTATTATTTTTGCAGCGGTTTGCTCGTTCCCATATTCTACGAGTTATTGGGGGATCCTAATGCCAGACAAATCCCACAACAAAGTGCATTTGATGTGGTTGCCTCATCTACGCAGTTTTGAGGAATCCAGAAATAAGAGTTGGAGAGCGACAATCTTGGCATATCTATTTAGGGAGCTATGTAAAACTGTTGACCTGGACAAACATATCATTGGAGGGCGTCTTTTGTTGCTGCAGTCGTTGGCTTGGTTTCGAATGTCATTTTTACGTCTGGCGCCTAAAAATTTGACCATATTCCAATCTCCACTTATTCGGAGGTACTAATAAATAATAAACTAAGTTTATAATATACATTTTTTTTATAATACGTCAATTATTAGATTTTGTTTTATGAATGACAGGTGGTGTGTTCCATTATCTCGCGTGAGACTACCAACAACTCAGCGAGATTATATATTGTTGATCGATAAGAGAGACAGAGTAATATTTTTAATCGATTTTATTTTTTAAATTTAAAAATATTTTTTTAAATCGAGCTTATCTAACTTAGTTTACAAAAATTTTGTTTAGTTCCTGTGGATGCCGTACGATGATCCTGATATTGCAGCATGTATTCCGCGGGAAATATTATGGACTTCTCATGTTTGGATGTTGAGGGTCTCGCTCATACACTATGAAATAGTCGACTGGCATCCTATCGACCGCGTACTGCGACAATTCAACTTTGTCCAAGGGATTCTGGACTCACAACCAAATATGGACGAATTGCATCGCTTAACGCAACAAGGGAAGATCGATGTCCATTGGGGGATCATCACGCGGTGTGGATGGGCAAGTGGATGACAAGATTTGGTAGGCGACCCACCATTTGTGAACCCACTGTGAACCACAATGTTATATATGAATATATAATGTGGTACGAACAAAATGGGAAGCCGAATATACTAACTTAGAAGAGCACGAACGAGAAATAAATGTGCTTCCCTTAAACCGTTCATCGACGCAACATCTACCGATGCAACATGTTACAAGAATGAGGGAACAAAGCCAAAAAAGAAGAACACACGAACAACACAGTCACCTACCCAGTCAGTAGTACAGCTTGTGACACCGATGTCAGCACCCGCATTTACGCACTCGACTTATTCATCATTTCACCTTATGGGTAATAGTCCGTCATTTCATCATATGAAGAGTCCGTCTGATGGTTTTTTCACAGACACGTTACGTCACTTTATGACGGTTCCTCTAGTATATTATTCGACATTGCCTTCTGCATTTGTTCCTTTAGTATTAGAAGTTCCACCATTGGCAACATAGTTTGATTTCGGTATTGTTGAGTAGACGCCACCGCATAGCTTATTCTACATCGGTCCCAGTGCCAGCGGTGGTACTCCAGATGCATATGGGAATGATGATGATGATGATGGAGCACGCCCCATTCGAAGGAATCCGCGTTAGGATTGTTGACCACTACAGTGCGATACGGGTGAACATATGTGTCATTAGGATGAATCTATAATTAATTTGAATTATGTACACAAACTTTATTTTATCCTTTAATCCAAAAAAATATATTTTATCTTATTTCATTTGTTGCTTGTGCCTTGTGTATGTGATAAATAATATTTAAATTATATATTTATTATTTTATTTTAAAAAATGCACATTAAATGTTTTTAAAAAGATAATAATTAAATAACTTTAGGTGATAGATGCAAACACCATTAAATCAATTTATAATTACAATTACTTAAAACCTAAAAATTAAAATAAAGAAAAATATCAAATTTATGCCTTTTCCTATTATAAAGTAGGCATTGTATTATTTTTTTAATAATATTTACTATTTTTAAAATGTATGATTATTTTAAGAGTTTGAATATTGTATCTGATATAGATTTCATTATTATTATTTTTAAATGTAAAAATTAAAACTTATGCATTTTCCATTAAAGATACATTTAATATATATATATTATATATATACCGAGTTATGAAATATCATATATACCAAGTACGATGGATTTATGTGCAATGTGGACAATGGATTAAATATTTGTGAATAAGATACACGAAGTTACGCTTAGTTGAAATGAATAGAAGATGAGTCAATTTCTGTGTCGTCATAGTCTATAGACATGTCTGAAGTTCAGTTCCTCAATTTTTTGCTCTTTCTTTAGTCGTTTACCGTAGTTACGTATCAGAACCGCCTCTTCGTCTTCTGACAACGGAGTTGTTGCTCTGTTTCTTGATAAAGATACTTTTTCATCAAATTTTACAGTCAACTCGATGTTCGTACCCCCAACACGAGTGTAACTTCTAAATATCTTGTGAAGGTCCCTTGCATTTTATAAGGTGATCATGTAATGCGCTTCAGGGTCGGGCTCATCAACGAGGGAATTTAAATTTTGTTAAAAAAATTGGACCTCATTTTCTGCAGAAAGTGAGTTTCATTGACATGTCACATCTATGGCAAACTCTGGTACTGCCACGTTAGGAATCTGTGTAGAACTCGCTTTCTACAGAAAATGAGGTCCTTACCACGTGAAAAATCTCTGTAAAACTCACTTTCTGCATAGCGCGAGAACATTGGCATGTCAGCCTTACTAACAAAATATGTCTGACACATTTGAAAAATAAGAATTTCTTTGATTTTAGAAGAAGAATATTTGTTGATCTTGGTACCTCTTATATCAGACAGAAGCAAAGGACCCTAAACACTAAACAATTGATATCAATTGCAGCAATTCATAGAAGCCAAGAAGATGAAAAGTTAAGAACACCAACTTAATTTGTGAGACGTTAGTTTCGGATAAGTGTTTCAATTGTAAGTTTATACGAGACTTCTCGATTCTTACATAGTTTGAAGTCATTACAATGACGCTAATGATTGTTCTTCTTTTTGAATGATCGTAGATATTCTCAAAATATGTCGAGACAAGGAACTATTATTGCTTTGGTATATTATGGTGGCCAGATGATCACTAATGCATCTCTCGGCGTTGTCTTTCAGTCCTCAAATACTGTAACACTAACGCTGCCGAAGAAATTAACGTATAACAAGTTGATGAAGGAAGTGAAAAATAATGTTCCATATGCTTGTGGAAAAAAGCTAAAACCGTTGAAGTATCGACTATCGACGTCGTTAGAACTATGAACCTACTCAATGTACCGCATTACGGACAACGATGATGTGGAATTAATGGTGGAATCCCATTTACAGTATTCATTAAGAGGGCCCATTGAGCTATATGCAATGTTTTCTGATGTTGATGATGCTACCGAAGTCCCAAATTGGAGACGGGCAAATTTTTACTTCGATCCTAATGCCAATGTTCAGAGTCTGACAACCAATTTATGAAATGATTTCAACTTATTAAGTACACACAGTCTACGCAACAATTTTAGTGCATCATCGTCTTCTATGCCAAGACATTCTTGCGTAGCTAGTTTCGACTTTGACTTGAACCTGCCAACGAATTTTGACTTTGTTGCATCATTGTCTTCTATGCCAAGACATTCAACGTATAATCCATACAATATGAGTGTGGGCGCGTCATCATCTCAAAACTACATGAGGTTGCCAAACCATGAAGTGTTTAACACGTTTGATGATTTCTCATCTGGACGGTATTCAACGTATATCCCTAGTTGAAGACTACCACATGTAACCGTAGTCAAAGCCCATACTATTGCGGATGATGATGATCAGTGGGTAAAATTGGCCATCTTTATGGGCAAACGAAATCCACGAAACTTGTTTATCTATCCACTTCGTAAAAGCATGATTAGGGGTACAATTGACCGGTTACAATGTCTCATATGTGCCAATATCATTCTCAAATACGCCTCTAGGCTTGAAGAAGAATATCGGCTGTTTAGGGATTGGCCTGCTGTGGCGCCACCTCAGCATCTACTAAGCATGTTTATTTGCCCAAGTCATGAAATCATGTTCAGGGGTACAATTGACCGCTTGTTTAGGGTAGAATTGACCGTCTATGTGGCCACCTCAAAATCCCAAAGCATGTTTATTTGCCCAGGTCGTGAAAACATGTTTAAGGGTTCTGCTATAGATCTCTTAGTCAATTTTATACTAATTCGATGTATATTTCTATCAGTCAATTTTATACTATTTCGATGTATATTTCTCTTAGTCAATTTCATAATAATTTTATAAACGTAATAGTTTTATTGTCCCCATAATTTATTGTCTTTATTTTATGTATTACTTTGAAACATAATAATTTTATAAACGTGTTGACATGTGAACTTACGTTTTGATGTGTTTCTCTTTCTTTTAAGTCATTGAAATATGAACAATGAACTGAAATTAGATTAACGAAAAGTATCACACGATAAGAAATTTAAGATAATTTACAATACTAAGCCTCCAACCTCAAAGATTACTCAAATTTTGCAAATAACTTCCCGGATAAACCCATCGAACATGCCTACAAAGCCACGTCAAGAATTTAAATTTTGATAGTCGATGGACATGTACAAATCAAATCATTTAATTTTAACTAAAATAGATAGGCGTTTTCATAGGCGGAGAATTTAAATTTTGACATGTCACATCAATGGCATATTCTGGTGCTGCCACCTCAGGAATCTCTGCAGAACTCGCTTTCTACAGAAAGCGAGGTCAATGCCACTTCGGGAATCTCCTAATTCGCTATAAATAGGGCTCCGTAACCTCAAAAACTCACACCATCAATTTTCATACTAATTCGCTGTATATTTCTTTTACTCAATTTCATAGTAATTCGCTCTATAATGGCTGGAAACGTAGATTGTTTCTCATCTATGGGGAGGCAGTCATGCGATGCTGCTGCCGATAGTGATGTTGAACTACAAGTTGAAATGATATTTACGACAAAAAGACTCGCGGAGGATGCAATTAAGAACTACAACATACGTTGGTCAGTTGTGTCGATAGGAAGAAAACGAATGCTGACAAATATATTGCAGAATATGTCCAGATGGACCACAGATGTAACTGGAGGATCCGTGTATCACGATTGAAGAGGCTGAACAACCTCTAGATAATAACAAAATGCAACGGACCTCATACATGCTTTATGGGAAGCCTGAGTCCAGATCATCCTAGCCTGACTCCATAATTTATTGTCTTCATTTTATGCATTAGTTTGAAACGTAATAATTTTATAAACGCATTGACATGTGAACTTATGTTTTGACGCGCTTCTCTTTCTTTTAAGTCATTGGAATATGAAACAATGAACTAAAATTAGATTAACAAAAAGTATCACACGATAATAAATTTAACATAAGTTACAATATTACGACTCCAAGCTTAAAGATTACGCAAATTTTGCAAATAACTTTCCGGATAAACCCATCAAACATGCCTATGAAGCCATTTTAGCTTGTTATTCATGCACAAAACCAAGCTTTGGAACCATTTTCAACGTGATTTTTAGACCGTTTACAATGACTCCTATGTGCCAATGTCAATCTCAAATGAAAGATAAGTTCCAAAACTACGCCTCTAAGCTTAAAATAACAAAAAAATTCTGATTAAAACCCGAAAAAATAGCTCGAACATGCCTATGAAGCCATTTTAGCTTGTTATTCATGCACAAAACCAAACTTTGGAACCATTTTCAACACAATTTTTATATCGCTTACAATTTTTACGTGCCAATATCAATCTCAAATGAAAGACAAGTTCTAATACTACGCCTTTAAGCTTAACAATTACGAAAATTTTCTGATTAATAACCCGCAAAAACACCTCAAACATGCCTATAGACCCTTGTACTTTAGCCTGGATTGCACGGACCTCACTTTTTGCAGAAAGCGAGCTTGTAATAAATCCCGCGATAAATTCACCACCCTCTTCAATTTCTCGGGGACCTCGCTATGTGCAGAACACGAGGTCTTTATCTCTAATTTTAAATTGGGTTATCTGAAAATTCCTTCCACGTAGGACAGATCTCGCGTCCTGCAGAGAACGAGTTTAGTAATCGCATTTTATGAAACGCGAGGTCTTCTTACGTGGCCGATTTGAGGGTCATTTTTCAAACCAAAGCTTGGAGGAGGTCATTTTTTAAATAAATATTTAATTTAGATTTCTCATACAAAAATACTGGTGGTTTGGCTATAAAGGCCAAAGGGGAGACCCCTAACCCTAACCACTGTAGTGTTGGGCACACCTGCTGATACTGGATACATCTTTGGACCCTACACTCTATTTGTCAGACTTTGATTGTTTTTTCTCATCCAACCAACTTTACCATCACATATTTGGACTCTTGTGCACTTTTTTTTATAATCGTCGTTATCTGATTTATTTATCGATTAATCTGAATTCGATGTTCTAATGACCTTTCATTTCAGCTTTTTGTGAAAACTTATATTTGTGGACCTCAAGAAGTAATATATTCCTTGATAATTTCAAAAGAATAGTATAATGCCGAAAGTGTGTGCACGGCTAGTGACAGAGCATAGTGAGGGTCCAAGAGAACTTGTCACTCGATTTGGAATTTAAATACTTAATAAATTTTTATATTTTTAAGTTTAATAATTTAGCTTATTTCGATATTAGATCTTGGCTCCATCCCTGGTCATAGCCAGAATCGGAATGTTAAGATAGGGCCCATAACAAGCCACCATGCGAGCGAGCCAGCCCGCGGACATTGCACTTGCCTTGTCTTCTTCCATTTTAGTTGTTAGCGATCTCAAACTCTCTACTTTTATTCCTTGCCCTTTCTCTTTTCTTTTCTTTCTGATTTTTCACAGGTAAGGTTACATCTTAACCCATCAATTTTAGATAGGACATGAATGAGAAAAAATAACATTAATATAGAATGAATACACAACTATATCAAAATTTATATGTATAAATTCATTTGTGTACAACACAAACAACTGCTTAGGGGAAAACTTTAAATGTACCACGTGAGGAATAATTGTGCATTTAAATGTATACCGTGTGTGATGAAATAATGGTGCATTTAGAAATGGAGTAAATTATAAAATTTATCACCCAAATTTGACTTATTTTTATTTTGGTCACCACAAAGAAATATCTCACTTCTCTTTTGAGAAGAGATGGGACACAATTTAAAAAATAATAATTTAATCACTTAACATTCGAGTGTCGAATGTTAAATCAAAAATAAAAGAATGACATAACAATCCCATATGCTAACATTGTTTATTTTTTACTAATATAACAATCACGTGTCATCCATATTATTTTTTTCTTTTTTACTTTTATTTTATTTCCTCTAAAAAATAAAGTTTTACAATTTCATTTATAACATTTTCTCAAACTATTCAAGACACTAAGGAACTCATCTCATCATCTCTTATCACTCTTTTAGATTTTTTTTCAAAATCATTTTAAAATTCTAGAAAATTCAATAAAAAACCAAAATTTATAAAACTCCAAACCACTTCAATCTAGAATATCCACCATCCGATCACATAAAATCATAATATATATCTCCCTCCCTCCTCTACCTCCCCACTATTGGAATTTGAAAAAAAGACGCTCCATAGATTTTTCACAAAAAATAAGATTGAAAGTTTTTAAACCTTAACGGAGTGAAAAGAAAATTAAGTGATGAGATTTGTAAATTACTTGTAACATTTTTGTGCCAAGAAAAGACATAATGTGAAACTTGACTATCATTTTGCATTTGCAATTGGAACCATATGGCATTGGGCAACAAATCACTCCCTTTTTCAGTTGATCTATTTACACAAAGTAAAAAGTACAACAAAAGAGAAAACAAAGTAGGAAGAAATAAAAGTTAACCGTAAGCAATAGGCACTAATAGTTATCAAACTCCTCAACACAACATTCATGGTTTATGTTGAGCATAAATGGATGTGCGAATGGCCTGATGAGGGGGAAGAACTTTGCCATTCACAAGCACTTGCTCCAAGAAACCGACGCGAATCGACTTGAACTTGTAACACTGCAACCATTTCACTCATCAAATACTCCAATTGCGAATTATGTATAGCTTATGAAATCAATGCCGATACAGGTTTCATGAACATATTAGTCGCAGCAGCATGTTCGTATTTTGAGTCCCTACTTCCCTATCAAAAAGAAAAAAAGAGTAAAATCTAGGAGAAAAATACCTTTCCTTTCCAAGAAAAGTTGACCCGACGGAAATGGGGTTCCAATAAAGTTAGTTGATCTCCTTCTTTAATCTGTGACCGGAAGGTTTAATAGATTCACATACACGGATCGGCATGTCTAATAATCAGAACCAAATTCGAACAAAAGAAGGAAAAGAAAAGCACAGAGATTAAAGTTGATGTAAACAGTGGAGCAGAACACTTACCGCATCATTGAGGATGCCATATACTGATAGAACAAAGCAACTTTGATTTGAATCGCACACCAAATAGTAACTGCTAAACCAAAACATATTTATCTCATATTTTGCCCCAAGAACTTATTAGATAGGAAAGGAAAATAAAGTACTGGTTTTAGCTAACACAACAAAACGAAGCCGGATTTTACAACCAAAATCAAACTGCTTTATATAAATAGTTTTCAAGATATAGAATATCAAAAATATATATTATAGTTAAATAAAATGATATTTTAAAGTTCAAATTTTCTATTTTATAGTGTGGGACCAACTGCTTCAAATAAAATAAGTTTATCCAAGCGCTTCAAATAAAATAAGGTTATGAGTAATTTTAAAAGCACCACCTATATAGGCAGGTATTAAATAAGGGATTTGTCAGCGTCGATATGTGATATGTCCGAGTGGTTAAGGAGACAGGCTCGATAAAAAATGAATCCCATCGATCCAAAAATGCTTTTAAGAGTGTCTAACAACAAGAATGACATTCTAATGTGCTTACATCCATAACATTTTGAGATTATGGTTTCAAAAGACAAATCATACAAGTTATATGGCAAACATAGCACAACTTTATAAGCACTATAAAAATAAAACGCAATAAATAGAACAAATGGAGATGTTAATTAAAACTCTTACAGAGGGGTGATGTTCTCATGCTTAACAAACAATAGCACTTTTCCCAGTACAGCAACTGCTTTATTCAGACCTTCGGATAGCACATCTACAGTGGCCCTTTTATACGAGGAATTCACTAACACAAGAAGATGCAAATAAAAGGTACTCAGTGCATTCCAAAAAAAGATACTAATAATTTTAGTAAGCAGCACACTTGGAGTTTATATGAACCATTGACAAACAAAGTAGAAGGATCAGGCCGCTTACAATTAACAGCACCAATTGTTGATGAAGCAAGCCTTTTTGCCTTAGCATGTCCCTGTATAAACCTATCTATCAAATTTTCAGTGGAAAATGATATTACACAACCACCACAGAATGTTATAGACCACGGAAACTATAATTTACACTAGCAATTTCACAAAACAAGTTTGAATCAGCCACACCTCGCTATTAATAGCAATCCATAAACACATGTAGCATTAACAATGTGAAAGTGAAATGAAGAGTCAACAAATTTGAAATAGATGTTCACAAGACCAATAAGAAGAGACATCAATAGAACCCTAGACAAACGAGTCAAAATAGTTGGAAATTGTCCCCCCTTTTCTTTCTGTCTCTTCCAAGCACCAGATGAATGCATAAGCATGTCCCGGTATAAGGGCCATTGCAAAAGAAAACTGATTCAGCATTTATCCATGACCATTCTATTGGCTTATCAGAGAAAAAGAATAACATTACCCTCAGCAAATTATCTAGTTTGTCAAGAAGATTGACCATCTTTTCAACCTCCTGAGAAGCATTGAGACTTGGATCCTTCAAGGCGGCGGCTTCGAAACCAGCAAGAGCCCTATCATAATTCTCTAGATATCTGTTTACCTGAAAGTAGAAGGTTCATCAAATCCAGAGCAGAAATGACAAGCAGCACAACCCTATCTAGGGGAGGGGGCGGGGAAATTTGCTCCTAATGGGTATTGAACCCACAACCTAGGGGAGAGAGGAGGGTGTCAACTGAGAGCTTTTAACCACTTGCTCTAGAGATTGACGACTACTACATAAGATAGTTAACAAATTAAAGTGGGGCAGACATTTCATCGAACAAGAGATTAATAGTTTTAGCCTATCAGTCTTTGGAACCCAAAAGGGAGCAATATACCAATGAATAGTCATTTGTAATAAACCGAGACCAGGAATTCAGAGAGATCAGGCACAAATAATTTGCAAGGCTCTCAGCAAGTTTGTCACTCAACACTCTCAGGTTATGCTTGATTAATAGGATTTAAAAGAAAGAAATTGAAGTTAAGAAATAACATAAATTGTGTGATAAAACACATTTAAATAAAACTTTCATGAATCTTTTTCGAGTTTATGGATTTGCTAGAAGCCTGCTTAGTAGTGAATTTCAAATCCATATAGGTATTTGTTAATTTAAAATTCATCTTTTCATACCTTCCAATAGCAATATTAAATCTCAATTAATTTGTGCATATGTAGTCATTTCATTCTCATAACTTATATAACAAATGAAATTCAAATTCATATTTCCAATCATAGGATCAAAGTAAAAGGTTGATGATGTATGAAACTCACTGTTGCACAATTAAAATACAGGTCTGGATTTGACTTCATTCTTTCATCCTTCTCCTGGCACATGTAATCAATAATTTAACCACATCCCATAAAATAACATGACTACATTGTAACAAAATTGCATAAATATTAAAAGAAGCACATTTTAAACCAATACAGAAGAAACATGATTGTTGCTACACTGACAATCATAGGATAAGCCTAAATAATTGAATAATGAAATGAAGTTCTCAAGCCACCAACTTACGGCATTTTGGTATGCTTTTATGGACTGAAGAAGTTTGCTATGATCCCAAGTTCCAGTTACAAAAAAACTTGTCATGCAAGCATTTCCCAGATTATCTGTCATAGGAAAATTATACAAAGTTCACAGTTTGCACAGTTAAGAATTAGGAATAAAGATAACAATAGCATTTTAAACAACATGCACATACAACAAGAAATGAAAACCATGCACACATGTGGTTGAAGTCAACTACTGAGTTTGGGACAGGGGATGACTAAAACAGTTAACTGTTGGCTTAGGGAAAGAACCCATCCTCTCAGATTGCAGGATTCAATCATATTTTTACCCCAAACCAAATAATGCTAATTGGAATTTTACATATTATTCTAGTTGGATTTTTAAAAAAATATATATAAGATGTTTTATTATTATGTTAACAAATAATGGCATAAGAATATAATCTTTAACACGATATTCTTTTTCATCCCAATGTGACAGGAATTTACCAAAACAAAAACATAAACTAACCTCGAACAAAAAAATATAGTAGAGGTAAATTTGGAAGTCCAATCTAGACAAATGGTAAATTTGAACATTATCCCCAGTTAAAATTAAAATTTAACTCGAAGTTCAGAGTCCAGACCTGCTACATACTCTGTATCTGACTCATTTTGAAGGCTGAAGAAGGTTAAATATGTAAGGTTTAAAGCATTATAGAGGTTTGAAGAATCTTACACCAAGAATTCCCATCCTTGACATCCAAAGTTATAGCTTCCTTGGCATGTCGAATGCTCTCCTCAACGATTTCTGCCTGATTATCAGCACCTACAGAAGGCGGAAAACCTTTGTAAGAAACAATGAGGCACCGTTGCTCAAGATCAAGCCAGAAACAAGCCCCAAAGAAGAGCAACCATAGTGCTTGACAGATGATAATATAGTTTTCCAAGTCATTTATTAATTTGTTTTGAATGAGGGGGAAATACTCAAGACAGTTTTCTGCTGCTCAACTACCTAAGCCATGGCTTTTCAAAACCTTAAGAGTTTGTTTGTATGGGTAATTTTTAAATAAATGCATTTTAAAATGTACTAACTTCCAATATTTTCATCCAAATTAAAAAAAAAAATTGACAGTTAAAATTTTCTAGTAACCAAACAAGATAATTTCATTTTAGAATTTAGATTCTCTTTAATGAGATCCGTCCCTGAAATCAATAATTCAATGGCACTAAAGTGAATTGATGCTCATGCCAAAGTTTGGCTGCCAATATTGGGAGTACACAACCAGGCACTAAAAATGAGGAAATATCATGACCTAAAAGCGTCAACAAATTGGCTATTCAATAGTTGTCTTATTTTAAACTGCCACCGACAAAAACAAAATGTGACTGCCCAACGGTCAGAGTCGAATAACAGCTACCTTTGTTGAAATCAAACATTTTATTGGTTTGGTATTAAAGCAAGGATCCAATAAAATTGCTGCTTGCACCAGCAGCAGGTTAACCTGCTTTAAGGAAGCAATGTCTTCTAGACATGAATAAAGAATCAAAAGTAACCAAAACATGCAAAAGATCAAGAAACCCATTGGCTTATACAAATACCAAGCATGTTCAATTTGTTCATCAGCTCAAACAAGTAGTGTCAACTTAAATCAAAAGAAATTATTTTATACATTTGTTATTTTCCTGATTTCTCTGTGAACATAAATTCCCTTTAAAAGAGCAAGTTTGTTAATGTGTTTTGCCTTTTCTCATGCTTGGCTTCTTAGCTTCCACAACCCACCTAACTAAGCATTCGAACAACAATATAAAAATGATTCATTGACTACTGCTAATCCCCAAAAGGCTGATGATTTTAAGTCAAACAGATTAGCTGGATTCCTAACTCCATAAGTATCCCAAAACCATGCACAACAGAAAAACAAAGAGTATGAAAAAAGGAACAAAATCCCTTGCCTTGAGACATTCTTCTTTCCAGCATTGATAATTGGCTAAGAATCTTCTTATTCGGGCCCTGTATGATACAAAAATAATATGTACAACTAATTGTCATGAACTATAAAGAAGCTATAATAACTAGTAGCACACACTTAAAAGTCAAAACTCTAATGTGGGTGATAACCTTGCTTAATGCAAGATTAAAGCAGTTTTTTGCTGAAGTTAAATCTCCCTTCTTCCAAATGCAATTACCCAAACAGAGCCAAGCATCTCCAAGAGACGGATTCAGTTTAACCTGGAGAAGAAAAAAATATTAAATAAAAAAACGAACCTTATTCAGAATCCAAGCATTATGGTAAGCCATAAAAGAAAGACAAAACTATGTTCCTACTTACTGCTTTTGAGAGATGGTCCTCTGCTTCCTTCCTATAGTCAGGAACTACATCTAGTATCTTCCCTCTTAAATACTCGTATGTTGCGCGCTGTACAGGCAATTTTCTTTGTTCTGTAGTAAAAAATGTTCAGTTTAATGTTTAATGAGCAAAAAGATTGATATAAAGATAAGGCTAAAAAAAGAGAACATGAAAATTTCCAGTTCCATTTCTGTTAGTTTCATTCCATGATGTCATTGCACATAAATGGATTTAACCAACACCTATCTAACAGAAACATAAAGGTGGAAGACCGAATTTTGTCCCTTCACTACTTTAATTCGACGATTTAAACTCTCAAGTCTCTACCTTAATATTAATGGATTTAATTCTTACCCTTGAGAACCCAAGTTAAAACTTTACTGTCAATTTGGATAATGCAGCATTTTTACACAAGCATGCCTAATTCAAAGCTAAAAGCTAAAATCTAAAATTGAAATCCCTAACCCTAAACCCCTAAATACTAAACCCTAAACATTAAACCCTAAATTTCAACCATAAACCTTAAATTCTATATCCTACAATCTAACCTTAAACAAACCCTAAACCAAATGACTTGGGGAAACTAAAGTTTCCACCGCCGGTGTATGGGATAATAATCCATTGAAAAAATATTATAAAAGCATAAGTATTAAATTCAAAAAAATGGAGCACAAACATCATCAAAAACCTCAAATTAAAATAGTTTTAGTAGGATAGAAGGGCCAAATTGAGACTTTTTAGACCAAAATATATGTATAAACGTCTAGTAATAGGTATTCCAGTTTTCACAGTATTTCAAACAAATTCCAACTACGAATTCTTCCTTTCAATGGCAAAGACGATGGCGACAACAAATTAATAGAGAAATATTTTCAATTGCATACTTAAAATGCAGAACCCAATCCATTTGCTAGCAACCAAAAAAGAAAATCACAAGTATTTTTCAAACCCAACTTTAGTTAATCAAGGAGGATCAAACAAGCAAAAGAAGGAACGCGGTAGGAATTAGGAAAATACCAGCAGGAATGGAATCGAGGAGCTTGAGAGCGAGATCGGATTCGTGATGCAGTTTAGAGGTCATATCATCTGGGTTTTGAGGGGAAAAAGTGTCTCTAATCTCGTACAAATCATCGGCTGCTTTTCCGGCTTTTACCCATACATCCTCTTCTTCTTTGGCAGCAGCCGCTGCCATGTTTCTTCGCCGCCGGTAGAGAGATGTTGGATTTACGGGAGAGAACGGGAGGAAGTGGGCACAATGAAAAAGAAAAGCCCAAACTCTTAATTCTCAGTTGCAAGTAAATGTAATTGGAATTCTCTCTTAAATATTGTTTTAGCTTTTCTTTTTCTCTTAAATATTGTTTTAGTTTTTTTTCTTCTAAAATATGGTATTAGCCATTTTAATTCTCAAAATATAATAAATGCTACAATATCAAAAAAGTCAGATTCAAATGAATTCGACTATAAATAATATTTACAAAAAAATAAAGTCTAGTACAAAAGAATCTCACTTTGAATAGTGGTTGTATTGTTACGTGGCAGTCTCCAAGGCAAGCGGGTACTATTCATAGTTGAGCTCTGCTGTATCTGACTTTGACCCGGTTTTTGCGTGTAGCTTTGCATGCATTGCATACATGCATGCACGGTGGTCGAGGGCTGTGGATGGGCTGGTGGCAGATTAAATTTTGGGAAAGGGTGGTAGATTTAATTTTTGAATGATGGATGTTTTTAGGGTGTTTTTAAAATGTATAGGAGTAGAGGTTAAAAATATGTAAGTGTTATTAAAGGAGGGATAGGGGTAGTACAGGGGAAAAATTATTTTGTGTTAAATAATTAAGGTTGAAAGAAAAATTTTGAGTGAAGGAGAATAAGAAGAAATTAGTGGAGAAAATATTGTAAGTAGATTCAATTTTTTTAAAGTTTTGTTTTTATTTGAGTGAGTTTGTTTTATTTTGTATGTTTGATATAATTTAAATTTTATGCATGTAGTTATAACCCCCTCGACCCGGCCTAGACGCCCGACCAAACCGAGTGAGCTACATTAGGTTTGCCGAAGCAAACCAGAGGAAGATTACGAAAGCCGGTCAATTTTTTTTCATTTTATCTTATATATATGTGTATTATTAATCCTAAGTGATCATGCTTGCAGTGGATGAATTTTCAAAGGAAACGGACCACGGAAAGGCAACCAATTGCATACGATACACTTTAGGGACTAAAACATAAAATTGGTAAGTTAAAGGACCATTACTGAAATTAGGGTTGACAATCCTTAATTAGTCAGATTACATGCTTGAATGTCAATTTTCAGCTCAATACGACCATCCAAACTCAAGCAATTGCATTCTTACTAATCAGTGACCAACGAAAGAATCAGAAACTGCCAAACAACTCATAAATTGAATTAACTACAGCCCGTACCGATACACGAACAGGTGTTTCGGTACGCCTTATCAATTTTTAAAACTTAGATTCCAGTAGCTCAAAACCATACCGAAACACTCTCCTGTGTATCGAAACGCTAAGCCTGAAATGGCTTACCCGTATTGAAACACCTTCCCGCATATCTAAACATTGTGCTTAAAAAGGCTTATCCGTATCGAAACACTACCCCGCGTATCGAAACGCTATGCTTAAAAAGGTTTACCCGTATCGAAACACTACCCCGCGTATCAAAACGCTATGCCTGAAATGGCCTAGCCGTACCGGTACAAGAGGATTCGTTCCGATATGTCTAGACTCGAAATGTCATTTTTAGCTGATTTTTCAATCCAATCTAGATGCATTTAGATCCTAACAACTCATATTCATGCATACAACCAACCAACCAACCAACCAACCATAACTCATCACTTGCACCAAGATTTAGCAATCACAACAAAACATAAGCTTCCAAAAGATCAAGCTATAGGCATACTCCCTAGACAACTTTACCAAACATACCAAAACACACAATTAAACATTTACCATCATATGCCACTTCCACACATGCCTATAACAACAAAACCAACATGCTAGAACCATCAAAACATAACATTCAACCAAGGTTATCTAGATGCACACCTAAACAATCACCAAGCATCAATCACAAGCAAGGATTCACAACATAATTATCAACTTCAATCCAACTCCCAAAACAAGCATTAAACATGCTCAAAACTAGGGAAAACATAATTACATTTCCCAAAACACGGCGAACATATTACCTTATTAACCAGAAACTTAAATCGAGTTCATACTCAAAAGTAGTCTTTGTTCTTGGATCACTTTAAACCTTGACTTTGCTGCCCCAAACTTCAATACTCTGCATCATTAGGAATAAGAGAGCGTAAGCACATATGCTTAGTGAGAATGCTCGTAAAGCAATGATGCATTTAAATTCCTTTGAAAACTACACACTTGTTTTCAAACCATGCTTACGACCAAAGCATTTTCATTGATTTCCAAATCGAAACATGCATATCAACCTTATACAACACATTTCAAATCACATGCTTAAATTTCAAAGCATTAAATCATCTCATGTTTAAATCCCAAAGCATTATAAAAATAAGTTTAACACATGAACTTCCATATATTGGCAATTATAGTGACACTGGATAGTCGACCACTATGCTTGATTAGCCGACCGCTAATCTTTGGTTAACCGACCGTTAACTCTACATATCAGATACACAGATA
This sequence comes from Hibiscus mutabilis, assembly GCA_019671005.1. Lineage (NCBI taxonomy): Eukaryota > Viridiplantae > Streptophyta > Magnoliopsida > Malvales > Malvaceae > Hibiscus > Hibiscus mutabilis. The sequence continues at coordinate 48,219,399 of CM033720.1, read as the reverse complement.
TCTCATGATGATCGACCATTATCAAAACCTATACCATGCCGACCGTATGATATAACAACCTTGCCGACCGCAAGATTAGCATCAACAAAGGGAACCGACTGCTCAACCCAAGTGATAACATCATAGCCCGAGTAGCCGACCGTAATGCCTCAAAGACCTCTAACCACGATAGATTTTAAACATATTATAGTGCACTTTATCCTATGGCATGCCAACTATATCCGATTGTTTTCTCATCATGTCACATAGCCAATATATCATTTACAAAACTATTTACTCACTATTTTACAATGCATTACACAAATCACCACATTGCCAAAGCAATACCACATTCCCGACCGGAATAAAAACCAATGTTAACTACCATTTCATATACTTTTAAACCACTGCATATGTACTCAAAATCATGCATTTACAGTAAGTATAACAAATCATGTTTACGACCAAAACATGAATTACACATGCTCATATCCGAACCAATATTAAAGAGCAAAAGAGGGAAACTTCCTTCCAAGCTTAGGTAAGTGTTTCAAACTTAACCTAAACTCCCAAAACCACTTTCAAACCCTTGAAAGAATTTTAAAACCATTTCCACTCACCGATTACGCCTCGTCTTGCTTGGCAAAGCAAATAAAGCTCCCGACTAGCAACAATCCACCTCAAGCTACTTCACCTTGATTATCCCCTATTTGGCCACACAAAAACAGAGGAAACATGCATCAAAATGAATCCAAACCACTGCCTTAAAGCAATTACCCGCAACTCACAAGTTGCCACTCAAAAGTCATCCGAAACTTATCGAAAACACCCTTAACCATCTTCCAATCTTAACCCAACCACAAAACAACGATTCAATACATCAAACCTCATCAATAAACATCTAAAAGCCTTTTTCAACATCCTTTTACTTCCAGCAATGATTAAACTCCATTAACATCACAAAAACCATTATCTTACAACCATTAACATTAGGGATTCAACTAGTTTCGGGATTATATTGATAAAACCAAGCTTTCAACATTATTTAACACCAAAAACATGATCTAATCTTATCAATATCCCAGAAAAATTGATCCAATTCAAAAATATAACAATTTCCTCAAACAAAGCACAATTAAACCAATTTTCCGTAATTAAACTACCAAAACGCAATAGAAAACAATTGTAAAGAATCAACAACTTGGGAATTTCAGTAAAGAACCTTTCATTAGAGGAGAAGAACGAACCTTACCTCTAATGGATGCTTTCTCCCTTAATTGGATGATTTACATGAGAAAACAAAGTTAAAACAATAAGGTTTTGATAAACAATCAACAAGAAATCATTTGAAATCAAAGGATTTAAGAAAAGAAATATTTACCTGATGATTTAGAAGAAAATAGTGATGTTTGGTTGGAGAGATTTTGAGAGAAAATAATTTGAGAGAAAGTTACGTGATTTTGTTTTAAAGGATTAATTATCAAATTAATTCTCCCCCACCTATTTATATTTTCCAAAACACTTTTAAAATAGCCAATTAAGGGATAAAATCTGAGATTAGACTTTTAGGCAGTTAGCTCCTTAAAGATTCAAAGTTTTGACTCTTTATAAAACAGTCACTAAAAACAGTTTCCAAAGTTTACATTTTGGTCACTAGTCCAAAATGTCTAATTTCCAAAACTCGTTTTACAAAATTGATATCACCACAATCATTAATATATTAAATAATGGTTTTAGAACATTTTTCTATATTTTTATCACCTTCAAAAATATTTAATACTATTTAATCCCAAAACCGACTCGAATCTCTAATACCGGTCCATCAGACCCTCAAACAAACACCAAAACAACTAGATCCAAAATTGGGGCATTACAATAGTTTTATTTGAGTTTGTTCAAATTTTATGCATGTAGATTCGAATTTTTTTAAAATTTTGTTTTTAAGTTGATTTAGTATGTTAGAAAAATTTATTATGTTCATTTTGATTTAGTATATTAGAAAAATATATTCAAAATATATTTAAAATAATTAATTTAGTGTATTTATTAAAAAAATATATTAAAAAAAACATCCCCTATGTTAGTAACGAAATTTAAAATTTATTATGTTCATTTTGATTTGTTTATTCTGATTGAAAATCCATTTATGTGTTTTGAACATGCAAAGAAAATGAGCAACAACAAATTTATGACGATTGACCATTACAATGGACAAATGGTGAAAATTGATTTTGAGACTGTATTTGAATCTAAAAGCATTACGAAGATGAGATTTGAAAAGAAAAACACGCTTCGAGAAATGAAGGAGAAAATATCCCAGAAAATTGGAGCAAAGATTCATGGTTTGCGTTAACGGCGGCTGGCATGTAAAAATCCAATAAGATATTGTGTAATCACTCTCTAAGATGATGATGATGTTGGAATGATGATTGCAGAGCATGAATCTATGGAGATTCAAAATATCGAGTTGTTCGCTGAGGTGCGTGATGTTCCCGGCCCATCCTGAAACGTTAGGAGAATCTGCTTAAATGGATTTCGTTAATGAGATTGATATGCCCAGAGGCAGTTTTGTCGCAATGTTGGCAAGTAGAACATCAAGTGCATTTCATCCAGCTGGGACTTCGACATATGCTTCATTATACGGGCCGACTGTTGATCTGGATGTTGATGCCGATGTAGAAAATCTACAAGATCAATGGGGAGAAACACTTGAAGATTTCAGTGAAGATGAAGATATTGGGGATCCCAATTTGTTCCTTGATAACGTTGGTGATGCCCTTGATTTTGGTTTTGGAGAATTCGTTACATTCTATGAACCTCATGCTCACATGAGCTTAGTGGATTTCGATGCGATAAGGGTGACTCAATTAATAGACATGCCCCAATTAACTTCAAGTCAACATGGTGAATTTTCGACTGGGCTTCAATTTGATGAAAATAATGAAGCTACATTGGTAGTGAAAGAGTACAACATAAAGAACCGTGTGAACTACGTTGTTGTAGAATTCAGCCAGAATACTTTTTTTTGCCAAGTGTGTGAAATATGGACAAGAGTGCAATTGGAAGATCTGAATGTCGAATCTTTAGAGGAAAAATTATTGGGATGCCACAAAGTACAATGACGATCACACATGTTTACGAACTTTCATTAACCAGGACCACCGAAAATTGGACTCGAGTGTAATAAGTCATTGATGAATTTGGTTAAAGTAAATTCAAGGGTTCCCGTTTTAACGATTCAAGCAACCATTGCATAGCAATTTGGATACCAGATAAAATACAAGAAGGAGTGACGTGCAAGGGATAAGACAATAGAGTCAGTGTATGGTGATTACGATAAGTCGTACAACGAACTACCGACTTTATTACTAGCAATGAAACGTTTCATCCCATGAATCATAGTGAGGTATCAAACCACGGATGCATACGAGCGAGAAGGCCAACTTGTTGAAGAAAATAAATTTTATCGACTTTTTTAGACGTTTAAGCCTTGCATTGAAGGCTTTCTATATTGCAAACGTATGATCCAAATAGATGGCAAGTGGTTGTATCAGAGATGCTCTCATGTACTGTTGATTGCCGTTGCGTAAGATAGTGAGAACAATATCTTTTCGATTATATTCACAATTGTTGAGCAAGAGACGACGGAAGCTTAAAATTTCTTTTTGACCAATTTATGTAAGTATGTCGTCCGAGAATATGGGATATGTATTATATCCGATCGAGGGTCAGGTATCAAAGAAATAATTAATCGAGATAAAAGTCGTTTGACACCTCCATACGTATACCCTGCATATTGTGTTCGTCACATCGGTAAGAACAATTACGAACAATTCAAAAAGCAATACCTTCGCAGTTAGATTTTAAGCATGGGTAAGTAATATTTTTTTTCAAACTCAATTATATTTGCATATCTATTTATTTATGTATATTTTTTTATTTCTCTCGATACGAACAATATTATGACACATGATATCTATTAACGCAGCCAGATTTTAAGATAAAGATAAAGAATTTAATGAAGTACGACGAGCGCGTTTAGATTTGGGCAAATAATATTGAGAGAGAAATATGGACCCGAATGTATGAGGAAGGTGTTAGGCGATACAGGCAAATGACAACCAACCTTGTGGAGTGCATAAATGAAGTACTAAAAGAATCACGTCATCTCCCAATATCAAGCCTGGTAAAAGAGATGTACTACAGGTTGGCTAACGTTTAAACAGTTAAATGGAAAGAAAATGAGGCCTTAATAAATAATGGAAAAGTTGAGCTTCCGAGCTTGTGAGAAAAATGCAAGATAATGTGATGAATGCAATATCGATGAAGGTTCATAAGTTCGACCGAATTAATCAGACATTTTATGTTGTTGGTCATAAACACAACAACAAAGCAACACACTCAAATGTATTTCGAGTCGATTTTAGATGTAGGTGGTGTGACTTTGGAGCGTTCTATACATGACAATATTCATGTACTCATGCAGTTGCATCGTGTATGGCTATAAGGGTTGACCCGTACACCTATATTTATGAATGCTTCAATCTTTACAGGATAATCAATATTTACAGAAGTGAGTTCCCACCGATCGTGAATTCAAATTATTGGCAGTCAATAGAGCATAAAAACTAGTTACTAGATCCTAAACTTTGTAGAAGTCCAAATGAACGACTTAGATTGACTCACATCTATACTAGTATAAATCTTCATCATAGAGAGAATGGACAACAAAAGAGATATACTATATGTAGGGCTGAAAGACATTTTAGATCAAACTATCCAAATAACCAAGATTCGTGCCTATGCCTCAGTGATTTATTATGTTTGTCTTTGAAAATATTATGTTTGGGATAATTGTATTCGAGAATATTGTACTTTGCATTAGTATTTATTAGGTATTTATAATGGTATATTTTTACTACTATCATATTGCTTATTTCTTTTTTGTAAAATGATCGATCATTTTTTAAAAAAATGACCGTTACAGCTAAGCGATTGATCCTTAAATTAGGGGATCAATCGTTTTGCTCTTGGAGACTAAAATCAAAAATAAAAATAAATATACCCATAAAGGGACCGGCTAAGTTAGAAATTATTCGAAATGATTTTTCAAGCTTATTTGGACTTTGAATTATTTTTTAAAAATCTAATATATTCGATTAAGTTCAAAAACATCTTTATTTTAATTTTTTATATCAAAATATTAGTTCAACACAAAATATTTTGCTCAAAGAGTTTTGATTAAGTGAATTCAAAACCTAAACAAGGGTTTCGAAACTTAAACATTATTACTAATTAATGAATTCAAACAGTCCAGAAAATTATTTATTATGTAATTTCTACCCATGACGGGGTCTGGTCGAAAGATAAGTCCGCGACAGTCGTCAAGCACGTTGTGGCCTCTGTGGTACATCGGGATCATTTTCAGCATCCTTTTCAGTGTAACTCACCTCCTCATTCACAAAGGGCATAAGAGGCGTTGTTGTGAACAAATTTATGTAACCGCTTTGTCCTCCCATAATATTTGGTGAATTCAGGAAATTTTGCATTTCCTGAAAATTCATGTTCTCGCCAAAGTTCGAGTAAATATGTGACTGTGGCGGAATAAACTTGAGTTTGTATAAACCAGCATCATCAAACCCTAGATTACATGAGGAGCTTGGGCCTACTTCTAGTTGTACAAATATAGGAGGTGGATAAAACTCGAGTCCAAAGATATATAAACCAAAGATCACATATAGTTGTTGGAGTTACTGTGCTCATATCGACTTCCATGTGGTTGGCCAACCTTCTGGGTTTATACTCTAAATGTTTGTAATCTCAGATGCGCCCATTATAGTCTTTAATGATTTACCTTTGCCACCATATTTTTCCTATACATATGGCATTCGTCTCATCTTTCGAGAGTTGTTAAGTATGGTTTTCCATAATTATGATAGTAAATCATGTACTCTAAATTCTCAAAATCAAAATCAGTAACTTCTATTGGATGGCGTTCCGGCACCAATGAAGCTTTGTCATTCCAAAAAGCAACATACTCGATATGTACGGCTTCCCAATATGTATATGGTCTGCCGTGTCCATCAAAGGCTTGAAGATAGTAATGGTCACGTGGAATACGCGAGATGGGCTGCTGGAAGCCAAATTGCCTCAACACTCTATCTGCAAACTGAAACTCTAGAGTAGCAAAGTGGATCAACAGTGTAACATTACACCATAAAACTGGATCCTTCATCAAATAATCTGGTACAAATATGTGGTCGTCGTCGTATGCCTTCCAAATAACTGCAAAATAATATGATTATTTATAATAATATATCTAACTAACTAAATAAATAGATGTGAATAATACATTTAACGAAATAAACTTTCCATTTAGATACCTTATCTTGACAATAGGAATCAATAAGAGATCTACAAACTCTGACGTTGTTGTGCGCCAATCCCGTCTCATGTTTTTCCTTGCATTATCTACATACAAATCACAATAATATTTTAAGAAAAAGTAAATTTAATTTAAAGATTCAACTCAAAATCAAGATATTTACCTTGCAACAAGAGGAAACTGTACATTTGTTCGGGTAATCGGTGTAAAAAAAAGTTGTTGCCAAGCCCACGCTTGCAAAAATAATAGACCTCCACCAATATCGCCTACCTTCTTATCTATTTCTAGTATAGCGCCATCACACAACTCACGATACAAGCACGCTAATATGACTGATCCCTAACTATATTGACAACCAGCTACCTAAGGAGTATCCAAAAAACGTAGATACCGTACACTGACCATATTGCTAGATTTATCCAACATCAGTATCCCTTCAATCATCTGTAGAATATATGCTTGACTGACCTTATAAATGTCATCAACTGTACTATACTCATCGAGTCGAAATTCACTCTCCAGCCAACTCAATTTCACACGAGACCATCTCACATTACCTCCATATGGAACCTTCCTAAGGTACATTTCACAAATTGTAGCAGTTGAACCCTGAGTATGCTCGATCAATGGATTCCCATTTACTGGGACCCCAATAAGATAAACCACATCTTGTAGCATGATCGTGCATTCCCCACAAGGCATATGAAATGTATGAGTTTCGGGTCTCCAACACTCAATTAGAGCGGTAATCAATACATGAACTAACTTGTACCCACGGAGGAATGCGGCATGATAAAATCTTGCCACATACAAGAAATTTAGGATTATGTGATCTAGGGGAGTTTCTACCATGCACAAATGATGTTTAAATGTATACTCCGTATCCTGTAAATAACATATTATTTAAACATAATTATTAACAAAAATACAGAAGTGACTAATTTTGTAATAAACAAATTTTAAAAAAATTGTACCAGCTCATCAATCCTAAGGCTAGTAATGTGTTGATCCTGTAAATGCAACAGAGGAGCTTGCTCAATCATCCTACATGACAAGTAAGAGAATATTAGTAAACCGAGACTAAATCTATGACGTTAAAAAATAACAATCATAATCAAATAAAAAGTAACTCGGGACTAAATCTATGACGTTAAAAAATAACAATCATAATCAAATAAAAAATTATTTGAAATGAATTTTCCAAGCTTGTTTGGACTTTGAATTATCTTTGAAAGATCTAATATATTCAATTAAGTCTAAAAATATTTTTATTTTAATTTGTTATATCAAAATATTAGTTCAACACCAATATATTGCTCAAAGAGTTTCGATTAAGTGAATTCAAAACCTAAACAAGGGTTTCGAAACTTAAACATCATTACTAATTAATGAATTCAAACAGTTTAGAAAATCACTTCTTATGTATTTCTGCACATGACGGGTGTGGTCAAAAGATAAGTCCGCGACGGTCGTTGAGCACGTTGTGGCCTTTATGGTGCCTCGAGATCATCTTCAGCATCCTTTTTAGTGTAGCTCACCTCTTCAGTCACAGAGGGCATAGGAGGCGGTGTTGTGAACAAATCCATGTAACCGCTCTACCATCCTATAATATCTGGTGAATTCAAAAAATTTGCATTTCCTGAAAATTCATGTTCTCGCCAAATTTCGAGTAAATGGGTGACTGTGGAAGAATAAACTCCAGTCTGTATAAACCAGTATCATCAAACCCTAGATTACTTGAGGAGCTCGGGCCTACTTCTAGTTGTACAAATATAGGAGGTGGATAAAACTCGAGTCTGTATAAACCGCATCAGTAAACCATATATAGGAGTTGATTTCTTTTCCCATATAGTTGTTGGAGTTACTGTGCTCATATCGACTTCCATGTGGTTGGCCAACCTTCTGGGTTTATACTCTAAACGTTTGTAATCTCAGATGCGCCCATTATAGTCTTTAATGATTTACCTTTGCCACCATATTTTTTCCTATACATATGGCATTCGTCTCATCTTTCGAGAGTTGTTAAGTATGGTTTTCCATAATTATGATAGTAAATCATGTACTCTAAATTCTCAAAATCAAAATCAGCAGCTTCTATTGGATGGCGTTCCGGAACCAATGAAGCTTTGTCATTCCAAAAAGCAACATACTCAATATGTACGGCTTCCCAATATGTATATGGCCTGTCGTGTCCATCAAAGGCTTGAAGATAGTAATGGTCACGTGGAATACGCGAGATGGGCTGCTGGAAGCCAAATTGCCTCAACACTCTATCTGCAAACTGAAACTCTATAGTAGCAAAGTGGATCAACAGTGTAACATTACACCATAAAACTGGATCCTTCATCAAATAATCTGGTACAAATATGTGGTCATCGTCGTATGCCTTCCAAATAACTGCAAAATAATATGATTATTTATAATAATATATCTAACTAACTAAATAAATAGATGTGAATAATATATTTAACGAAATAAACTTTCCATTTAGATACCTAATCTTGACAATAGGAATCAATAAGAGATCTACAAACTCTGACGTTGTTGTGCGCCAATCCCGTCTCATGTTTTTCCTTGCATTATCTACATACATATCACAATAATATTTTAAGAAAAAGTAAATTTAATTTAAAGATTCAACTCAAAATCAAGATATTTACCTTGCAACAAGAGGAAACTGTACATTTGTTCGGGTAATCGGTGTAAAAAAAAGTTGCTGCCAAGCCCACGCTAATAGACCTCCACCAATATTGCCTACCTTCTTATCTATTTCTAGTAAAGCGCCATCACACAACTCACGATACAAGCACGCTAATATGACTGATCCCTAACTATATTGACAACCAGCTACCTAAGGAGTATCCAAAAAACGTAGATACCGTACACTGACCATATTGCCAGATTTATCCAACATCAGTATCCCTTCAATCATCTGTAGAATATATGCTTTACTGACCTTATAAATGTTATCAACTGTACTATACTCATCGAGTCGAAATTCACTCTCCAGCCAACTCAATTTCACACGAGACCATCTCACATTACCTCCATATGGAACCTTCCTAAGGTACATTTCACAAATTGTAGCAGTTGAACCCTGAGTACGCTCGATCAATGGATTCCCGTTTACTGGGACCCCAATAAGATAAACCACATCTTGTAGCGTGATCGTGCATTCCCCACAAGGCATATGAAATGTATGAGTTTCGGGTCTCCAACGCTCAATTAGAGCGGTAATCAATACAGGAACTAACTTGTACCTACGGAGGAATGCGACATGATAAAATCTTGCCACATACAAGAAATTTAGGATTATGTGATCTAGGGGAGTTTCTACCATGCACAAATGATGTTTAAATGTATCCTCCGTATCCTATAAATAACGTGTTATTTAAACATAATTATTAACAAAAATACAGAAGTGACTAATTTTGTAATAAACAAATTTTAAAAAAATTGTACCAGCTCATCAATCCTAAGGCTAGTAATGTGTTGATCCTGTAAATGCAACAAAGGAGCTTGCTCAATCATCCTACATGACAAGTAAGAGAATATTAGTAAACCGGGACTAAATCTATGACGTTAGAAAATAACAATCATAATCAAATAAAAAATAACTCGGGACAATCTTATTTTAAACTATCATATCAATGATTATAATTAATTTATTTATAGCTTACTTTAAACTATTATCTCCATAAAATTAAAATTCTAAAAAAATTAATCGAATATTTAGTTAATTTTAGTTTAAATCTAATAATTTATTTTTTACCTTTGTACATATTTTCGATTTCAATATTTGAAATTTAATTTTTAGTGTTAATATATAACATTTTTAAATGCACATCCATAAATTAAAAAATATAACATTTTTTTCTTATATTATAAATAAATCTAATAAACCATAAATTAAACAATAAAATACACATATACTAACTAACTAAACTTTCTCCAAATATTCAAATTCCCAAACATCAACTTAAAGATTAAAAAAATATTTAAATTAAATTAAACAATAAAATACAAATCTACTTATTTTCTCCAAATATTCAAATATTAGTAAATTGGGACTAAATCTACTACGTTAAAAAATAACAATCATAATCAAATAAAAAATAACTCGGGACAATCTTACTTTAAACTATCATATCAACGATTATCATTAATCGAATATTCAGTTAATTTTAGTTTAAATCTAATAATTTATTTTTTACATTTGTACATATTTTCGATTTCAATATTTGAAATTTAATTTTTAGTGTTAAAAATATAACATTTTTACATGCACATTGTTGGGATGATCAATCAATAGAATATGGCCAAGAGGGGGAGAATTGGCAATTTAAAAAATGGTGGAAGCAAATTGGAAAGATAAAAAATTGGACACAAGAGATTATAGTGGTTCAACCTTCTAATAAGGTTTGCATCCACTACTTAGCTTCCCACTAAGGATTTCCCAAATTCACTAAGAATTTCTTCCCTTCTTTTAGGCTCAATAGGAAACCTTTACACATTCAAAGCTTATACACCAAAGCTTTGAGAAAACTCTCTTTTACAAGAAGAAATATAGAAAAATGAAAAATCCTCTCAAAGGTGATATGTTTGCCCAAATACAAAATTCACTCAACCCCAAACTTGAATCAAAAGATTACAAATATGATCACTTAAGTGGGTTACAAGAATTTGACTCTAATAGCCCAAAGATTGTTGGATGTGTGCTTGAATGCTTTAGACTTGATGAATAGTTGTTGTTGTAGCTTTGGAGACTTGATTATATACCCCTCATTGATTTCCAACCGTTTGGGTAGCTGAGATCATAATTATAGCCGTTGGACTTCATTTTTCCCGCAATAAATGTTGTATGCCAGCATAGGGTATCGGTACTTGGGCTTCGGTATAGGTACCTGCTAAGAGAAGAAAGAGCCATTGTACAAAGGGGTATTGATACGCGAATATCCGCATCGATACGAGGAGTCAATTTTACAAAGGCGTACCGATACGGTCCGTACCGTATCAGTACCAATTTTGCTCACTAGAATTTGAAAAAGTTGTAAACTAAAAAGTGTATCAATACGCCAAAGAGGATATCGGTACGCATTAACTGAATTTTAAAGTTTGTGATTCCATTAAACTGACAAGCAATGGTCGAATATTAATTGTAAAAGATTTACAAAATCTTAACGCCCCGTACCGGTACGCACAAGGGTCACACCGATACTCGAAGGCAAAATTAGTTCTCAGGTTGAATGGCGTACTGATATGGCTTCACGCGTATCGATACTCTATAGCCATTAAGTATAAAAACGAATTACAGTAGCTAAAACCCGTTCCGATACGGCTAAGGGCATATTGATACTATTGGACCAATTTTGGCTATTTGAGTACAAAAACACTTAGAAAATATTTGGGGTTTAAGTTTTTGACTAATAAATAATTTTAAGTTTGAATACTTGTCAATTTGTGAGTCTTTTTGAGTACTTAAAAATTTATCCAATTTTACAAATTAGTCCTTGAAATTCCTTGTTATATCAAAATCAAATATTAGTTCTACACGATTCTCTATGGTAGTAACTCTAGCATCATATGTGGTCAAACGATATCCAAGGTAGCAAAGCTAGAATCCAACCTCGCATCCAAAGTAGCAAACTTCCCATCAAGATAGGCCACGAGAGCATCAATGGAAGGTGGAGCAACTAGAGCAGCCAAAAGATCTTCTACTGGATCAGGTTGAGCACCACCGAGAAGATCAGCGTTTCGAATCCATTGGCCATTTTAGAAAGTGAACTTCGCCTTTCGAAGAGATCTATCATCAATGGGATTAGTGAGAGGCACTTCATGGTCAAGCGAACAATCTATCTCAAGCTTGTAGAACATGTAGCTCAGAGCAGCCCCATAAGTTAAGGAAGACACGAGGGATGTGTAGAAGTTTTGAACAAGGAAGACTAGCTCGGCAAACATAATTTGGGATAGGTTTGGACATTTTTCCTCACAAAAATATTGTAGCCAAAATCATCAACTTGACGAATGGTAGATCATTTACCACCGGATGGTCGAAACCACCAAGTGATAAAAAAGTGAAGAAAACTCTCATGGGCATCAAGTACGATTACGGAGCCACCATAGGTTTGACTAACAGAATTTTCATCATCTATACCCTCATTATCCATACCCAAAAGACCAACAATTATAGAAGAATCAAGATGAAATCTTTTGCCCATAAGATAAGACTCTAAAGCAATGACTTCAGTTTTCTCTTTATTCAAAATACATCAGGCATTTGAATAGAAAATAAGAATATGGTTTTTGTAAACAACCCTGGGTATGCTTAAAAAAGTCATAAATTTCCAGCTCCTCATTAAATCAAGATAACAAAAGTTAAATTCATCGGAGCACATAAGTCATGAAAACAACACGCTCACGGCGGATTTTGTAAGGTTGAAAATGCTTAAAACATTCCATGGCATTTGGATTTTTCAGTTTATTAAAACATTACATAAAGAGTTGTTAAGGTTTGGTCTTGTACCATTGTTTTCGGGATTTGGATGGGAACTTTAGAGCTAGATGTCATCTCTTTTCTAGATCTCTTCTTAGGAGGCATGGTTAGAAACCTGAAAAATTCAAACTACAAAAATACATGTATGCATGAACATCACATTCAATCCAATGATCAAGGTAGAGTAAAAATCTATATTGTATAGTTTAAAATAATATACAAGTATAAATAAGTTTTTTGGTAAAAATAAAATTGAAAAAGTAAAGAAAAATATACGAGTATAATTTTATATTTGAATAAAAAAATTTCAATTTTGAAAAGAATTTTGTAAAAAACTTTGAAAACTATGTTATATACATATAAAATATATAAATTTGAATTATAAACAATGTATATATATGAAAGGAATCAAAATTTAAAGAAAATAGACTTTATACCTTGAATATGGATTATGGACGAATGAAGGGTTGATTTGCACAAAGCTTGGTGATGATAACTTGGGTTTGATGTTGAAAACAAAAGCCCCCAAACGATTTGATGATTTTGATGAAAAATCAAGAGATTTGAAGGGTTTAAATAGAAGAGGCCTACTAGGGTTTTTAGGGTATAACGGTAGAATTTGGTTTAAATTAGGAAAACCTCATTTAATGACTCATTTAAGGATCCAGCGGCTACACGTATCAAAACCGCGTACCGGCATGAATGTACCTTGAACTGATCCCTGAGCTGTACCAGTACAAGATTACCTGTATTGATCTACTACCCCTGATACCCGTATCGATACGCTATGATCAGCAACGTGTAGCGACCTCATTTTTTTTTAAAGTCGTGTGATCGCTAAAAAGGATTAATAGGTTTCTTTTTGTTTTTTCTTTTTGAAAAATATTTGAAAAATGAGGAGTTTTTAAAAAATTTGTATTTTTTCTAAAAACGATAGAATTTGGAGTCGCCACCGGCCAGGGTAGGCCGGACGCCATAAAACTAGAGATTTATTTGAAAGCCGGTTAGGAAGTCGGTTACAGATGGGAAAGTTTTGGCTCCCCACACCGCCCAAAAATTGGTACCGTTAAAAAGAAAATAAAAAATTACCGCTTTATTAATATTAAACTTTCCAAATTAAAGTGACGATTGAATTAAAATCTGGTTATACATGCGAGTAAATTTTAAGGGCCATGTTATTCAAGGGCAAAATGAAAAAACCACCACCACTACGTTTGGTACTGGCCACGTTTACTCTCGAATAACAAGGCACCGCATTGACAAATATACCTCCCAAATGCAATATTTAACATGGCATGTCATATGTATGGATATGATAATAAAACATGACATAAAATAAAACCTAAGCACAAAAAACATACCATAAATATACATGTATAAGACAAACTATACAAAATAACATCCTAAGCATGTATTAATAAAAAACAAAACAATCCAATACATAACCACGAACATCACATATCGAATATTTAGAAACTAATCCAAACATGGCAATAGATATTAGAAACACAATACAAAGCTAGAATTAAATATGATGCTGGGGACCAAAATGAAAAAAAAACTTTGTCACTGGATTTTGGACCAAATTAAAACAAAATTGAGTTTTGAGGGCCGAAAGGGTGTTAAACCATTTAAAATAAAATTTGGTTGAAAACATGGGTGCAATCGAAAGTTTAAAAAACTATGAAGGACTACGGAAATGATTTTAAAAAGCGGAAGGATTTATTTTTTTTAAAATGCGGAAGGACTGTAACGCGAATCAACCATTTAAGGAGGAAGGGTCGTTTTAATTTAGGGCCAAATTGTGATTTTGGGAAACTTTTAAAGGACGCAATGTGTAATTTTGGAAGGCGAAAACCCTTCCGCGCGTAATTTCCAGGACGCATAAGGGTTTATGTGATAATAAGGCCGTTTTAAAAAGGGGTGAGGGTATAAATAAACTATTTCAGGCAAAAAAATTGGCCTTAGCCATTTTAAAGACATTTTTCGTTTCTGGAAAAACAAAAACCTCTGAAACTCGGGATGGACACCGTCGTGGTGTTCATCCCAAACCCATAAACCACCATTTATTCCCAGTTTCCGGCAATGCTCCACCACTCCTACCACCGTTGGCCGTCGTACATCAGCGTCAGAAGACCAAAGATCACTACCCAAAATCCCACTCTCCTCAACCTAAACCTAAATCCAAGCTTGGATTTTTAAAAATAAAACTCACTTCTCCTAGATCTACAAAAAAATAGAATCGACCTTTCTTTAGACCTGGGTTTTAGCTTTCAAAGGGGAAATGTCCCGGACTCTCTATCGGTTCACCTCGAAAGCCTAAAGTCTTAGGCTTATTACCAGATAGAGAGGGCGCGAATGACGATGACCACACCTTGAAGGTAACAAAATGACCACCTCTTTTTTTTCTCATTTCTTTTTTTATATATATGCATGCTAAGAAATAAAAAGCTGAATACCTCTGAAGTTTCTAGTTTCTGTATTGATGCTAGAAAAATCCCCATTGGGGTTTACAACTGTTAATGGCCGTTTTTTATATAGCCCTTAGAGATTACATATCTTTTATAAAAATGAAAATATCTCTAATTGCTATTGGTTGCTTTTGGTTGAAGTCCTATATTCTCTGAGATTTTTGGCTCTGTATTCTGAAGTTGTGTGCACGCCTTTGATGTTTATGATTGTTATCGGTTTTGCATATCTTGGCCGCTTGGCGAGGAGGAGGGGACCAGGGAGAGATTCTGGCGAGGCAGTGTAATCGTCAGAAGACGCTCGTGGAGATCCAAGGCATCAGAGCGTGTGGTGCACGCGCGCGTGAGGGGCACTGATAAGTCGTGCGTGGGCGCGTGAGGGTTCTAGAGTGTTCTTTACGCAATCTGGACCGTCCCTTCAAATTCTCAGATCTAACAGTTATGATTAATGCGGCATTGGCAAATGAAAACCCTAATTAGGTTTCTTTCTGAGATTTGATCTGGACCATTTGATCAGCAGTCAGATCTAACGGTCCAGATTTGGCTACGCAAGAACCAAGCAAATTGATTAGGGTTTTGAATATTAGGGCAAATTTGGGCCTATCGGGCCAGAATGTAATATTTATTTTTGGGTTTTTATAATTGTAAAATGGGTTGTTTAAATAAAAAATCGGGCTTTTATTTACTTAGTATTTTTTTTGAATTTTAGTTTTGTTTAATAATAATAACAATAATGATTATAATAATAATAACTGTGCATAACAAATAAAATAAAATAAATGATAGTAATATATAATACTATAATTAATAATATTTACTAGTAGTGATAACAAAAAAATGTGATAATGACTCGACATAATAATAAAAATACCATAACATATAATATAATAATATTTTGGCTAATTTTAACGGAAAATAATAAGAAAATACCAATGTGAAATAACTCTATCTTTTTCTTTTTAACTATAATGGTAGTAGCATAACTAATAACATGTTAATAAGGATATATTTTTTAAACAAGCCCATTATTGTAAAATTGATAAAAATATAACACGGGTCAATATCCCAGATAAAATTAGTGATTACAGATGCCCTTCTTCGCTTATCCTTGTAGAACAAGAATAAAGCAAAGACCATAAACACTAATTTTATCCGACTTCCCTGTCTGAAGATTCTGAGCTGGGAGTTCCTCCTATATAGAACGTTCGCCCTTCCCCTTCTTAACGTTCTAGAACTTTGAATTCTCCACATGTAAGACCTGAAGAAAAGAAGCCTTTGAAGTGATGCCCCGCTAATCAATCGTCTTGGCATAGGGTGGCACCTCGCCTTGAGGCTACCTCAGATTTTCGCCGTATTTCTGGAGGCTGAAAATCTCATAATGATGTCCTAATTTTTGGTCGTTTGAACACTAAATGATATCTCGCTAAGAGACTATCGCAATGCCCCAATCTCTTATCGCTTTGGCAAGGGGTGGTACCTCACCTTATGGCTATCAGAAGATTTTCACTGTCCTCTTGAAGGTTGAAAAATTGAATATGATGTCCCGATTTCTGGTCTATTAAACACCAAATGATATCTCGCTTAGAGACTTCCGGAATACCCCAATTTATATTTGCTTTGGCATGGGGTGCTACCTCACCTTGTGGCTACCAGAAGATTTTCGCCGTCCTCTTGAAGGCTGAAAACCTGAATATAATGTCTTAATTTATGGTCGTTTAAACACCAAATGATATCTCGCTTAGAGAATGTCGGAATGCCACAATTTCTATTTATTTTGTCATGAAATGTTTTTCGTTCCCAAATAGCCGGAGATCAAAAAACTTCTAAAGGATTTTTGACTCTTTGTTGGGATACATTTCTTATTTTCTAAAACATAGGACCCAATTTTTGTTGTTCTTCAAATACCTGAAAAAAGCAGTCATGATGATTTGATGATGCTAGTTAGCATGTCCCTATCTTAAGGATGGCTAACTATTCATGATGTATGACAAATAAAATTTAGTCAATGCTCGGACGCCTTCTTTCTTGGCTTCTTGTTTCAGCTTTCTTTCATTTTTTTCGTCTATGCCTATTTGTTGTCCCTCCTTATGTCAGTACTCAGCCCTCATTTGACCCTAATATTCTCCAAAACTTTGCTCTAAAGCACTGTTAAGTGTTCAAAAGTACTATTTTTATTACCCTTTTTACTCATATTATTGTTAGACTTAGGCTCATATTAGTTACATTATTAGCCATTCATGTATGTTTGCATTGTTTCCTTGGTGGACAAGCTTGATTTCATATTTTACTTAATTTTGTGGAAAAAGATATTGCTTTGGTGTGATTTGGTGTGTGCAGAATCAGTTGCCAAAACAAGGCTGGAACTACTTGCCAGAGCAATACAAGAAGGAGATGCCGACGCAGTTGCCAGGGCAGTGCAAGAAGGAGTTGCCGATGCAGTTGCCAGGGCAGTGCATGAAGGAGATGTCGACGCAGTTGCCAGGGCAGTGCATAAAGGTTATGCCGAGCTAGTTGCCAGGGCAATTGTCGATAAGGGATAAGATGATGTGGCACTCGAATTGATGACTAGATAAAACATAATATGACCCGGAAAAAGATAAATCCTAGAAGAATTGGAGATTCAAAGAGAGATTAAATCCCAAAGAAGATAGGAGAAGATCTACAAAGAATTTAAATATAATAAAGAATTATATTCTTTTAAAGTATTTAATTCCAACTTAACTTCCTCCTCAAGAAAGACTTTGACCTAACCATCTCCTATATAAAGAACCCATAGCCGCCTATTTCGACAAGTTTGGGGAGGGAGAGTTCGATTGAAAGAGTTTCCAAAGAGGGCTGGTCGATTTCTTCATCATCTTATTCTTTATTCTATTCGATTTATGTTTGGGGATTATTCTTTGTATATCTTTCGAAACCCAGCCATGAATTGATGTGAACTGGCTTAGGTTATTTTGGGGTTGTTGTTGTGAGAAATAATTGGATTTTGTTTAGGTAATAAGAGTTTGCACTTTCAATTCAAGGTTTACTCATTATTGGTTTTTATTCTTGTTTGCTAGTGAATTGGGAGATGATATCGTAATTCTATCTATTTATCTAATATCGGGAAAGTTAGATTCAAGAAACGAATGAGTATGGTCTTTATTCAATCTATCAATGGTGAAGATTAATCCGGCTTAGGAATAAGTTAAGGATTTCAACGGCTAAGAGGAGCGCAAGATTGGTTGTTGGTCACCTTTGATTCACGCAGGGATGTATTGTCAAGGCATGCACAACTAGCTAAAGTTTCGACTTAGGGATAAGAAGAAACCATTGAAGAACGCTCTGCCGAACCTTGAAGTTGCTGCCCAGCCGCCCAAACAGTTGCCCAGCCAGTTCGATTAGTTGCCAAGGCAACCCAGCTGCGCAAGTTGCCACAACAACTGAGTTACCCTTGCACTCTTTTACCAAGACGATCAAATTGGCTATCATTCCTCAACTCACGATAACCTGGCCTATTCCCTATCTTATTTGATTTCATCTATTCTTTTAGTTTATTGCTCTTAGTTTACTCGTTAATTAGAACCTCTATTATGAATTGTGTTTTTATTTTCACAGTTCAGTAACTTAAGCAAAGTGGCCCAAACCAATCCCTGTGGAGACGATACTCGGTACTCGTATCACTTTATTACTTGCGACATGTATACTTGCACCGTTTGTGTAGCACTCAATACGTGCAACAAGTTTTTGGCGCCTTGCCGGGGATTGGCAATTGGTGTTAGTTGTTTTTGTTATTGCATTTTTTTCTTAGTTTTACTAACTTTTCTTTTTGTTTGTTTTATCAAAAAAAATAATCAGGTGCGCTACAAGTTAAGGGACATCAACATGTTAGGAAATAAAATCCGATCTATTTGAGAGTTGATGATGGAAGATAGGAATCAATCCACTCAAGAATTTCTTACACCCTTCGATGATTGCCTATACCAACCAAGAAAAGCCCAAAGAGCCTATCCCGTGGAAAACTCTTGTGCTTTGTGTGAAGAACATCATGTGTTTGAAAATTGCCCTCACATTTTCAGTGCATATGGCTACATGGAGGACCATGGATAGAACCAGTAGCAAAATCCATCATGGTATGATCAAAAAGCTCAAATTTGTTTTACCATAACAATTTTGTTGTAGTAATAGAAATGCTTTGGCAATATAGTCCTTATCAGCAGCCTAGTGTCACGGCAACATATATGCCTTGGCAATGTAGTCATTTTCAAGAACATTCCAATTCCTTAGAGGAAACATTGCTAGCTTCCTTGGCTAGACTTGACGGATCAATTGAAGAGATTCGAGAGTTATCAAAGAAAATGGATGCGAGGATAGCTCAGTGGGATGTATTCGTGGGGGATTTAGAAAATCAATTGAGGAGATCTACATATGCCTTGGATAACATGCACCAACAATCCATTCCTGGGGATACTAACGTCCCAAGGCAAGAGGATAAGGAGCAATGCAAAGAGAGGTCCTTGATGTGTGGGGAACAACTAGAACCTCCAAGTCAAGAGGATGCCAATGAGAGAGACTGCCCAACACATGATGAGCCTGGGCAACAAATTACCTCGGCAATGATTGAGGAGCCTGAACAAAGCAATGCCTCGACAACACTCAGTAAAGCTGAGAACAACAATACTACATCAAATTCTGAGGAACTTGATGCCCAGAAGGTTACAACGTTGATGTTGAAGTAGGAATTTGTAGATTGCTCTCATCTACAGTTACCACGGCAATTGCACGACCACATGCAATATCAACGATATGATAATACTTTGCCAATGGAATATGAGCAGGTAATGGTTGAACCTTTTGAATTCTTTAAAAACTCACCTCGTCCATTGCAGGTATGTCTTGAGGAACAGATGCTGGTAGATTTGAAGCCATCGAAATCTCTACTGATGGAGATGTTTGAGAGGCCAAAAGAAAACAGTGTTTGGACTCGTGAAGCTTTTCAGAAAATTGGTTTTTGCCTTGACTTACAGCGAATTTTGGCAACTGATTGTCACGTCATTTGGCTTGAGCATCAATTGCCACGACAACAAAGGATACATCCAACCATGATAGAAGTCGACAAGAATGAGGTAATTGAATGGTTGGGAATGGATATAATTTTTCCTATTAATATATTTGTGCCTTCAGGAATAGTAGCAAGGTGGAGGGCATGCATAGACTACAAGGGAACATGAAATAAAGACACCTCTACCATGGTAACACAAAAGGGAGTAGCTGCAAGCACATTGGCCCAACTCTTTTTGGGTAATATTATCATTCGATGGAGGGTGCAGATAGACTATAAAAAGTATTGAAAACGACTCTCCTCTAGTTTTCTCAGATATGCAGTAACATTAGAAGATGCATGAAATATGCTATTTCTAAGAATTTTTAATTTTTGTTTTTAATTTTTGAAACTTTATTTTATTTTCAATTATTTTCGATTATTTTTGTTTTTTTGTTCTTTATTTATTTTTGGAAATTTTATGAGATATTTTATATTTTGTCTATAGTGTTCTTTAGTTTTTAGGTTTTCTTTGTTTTCTTTTCCACAACAAGACTCACAACTACCATGCTAAGGAAATTCCCTACCGACTACTTGCCACTGCAACCGCAATAGAGGATGCCCCGGTAACTACCTCAGCAGTTGCCACGGCAACAGAAACTAGCGACGCCTAGACAATAACAATGGCTTCAGAAACTACTGATGCCCAGGCAAGTGAACCTGCCTCGGCAAACATGGATCAAATCAAAGCAATGTTATTCACGCGGTACCAGCCACAAGCATTCAACCACCGACCGAAAAATGAATCAAGCCAACGACACGAAGAAAACTTATCACTCGAGGTGATAACCTCTCCAACTAACTCATTTCATTTAGTTTCTTTTAAATTTTGATTCACTTTTACATACATAGAGGACAATTCTTCTCTCGAGTTTGGGGGTGCTGGTTTCTAGTTAGTTTCATGTTAGTTGCATTCATATTTAGCAATCACATGTAGGTTGCATATGTTACTTGCCATGCCTTTGATTGGATTTAATTGCTTAAGACTTGGTGAATATCCAATGATGAATTTTTGCCACTACACTTAATTGAAAGAACCTTTAATTTTAGGATTACATGAAAAGAACTTAGAATTTTACTATGATGCTGAATTTTTTTACACGGTTGTGGCTTGTTGATTGAAAGAAACTTAGTGAACTTAGGTTGCTTAAAATTTGGGTAAATTTGAAAATTAAAAGTTAATTTCTTACTAGAGGTGCTCGAAACCGGCTCTAGTAGTTAATGCACATTAAAGAATCGCTAGAGGTGCCCGAAATTGGCTCTAGTGAAAATAAAAATAAATGCCCCGGTAATTAAATTGATAAAAGCCTATTGTTCACATAGAATCTAGAAAATCAACTTGCACACAACTACACACACACTTGTCATGAATGGCAGGTAATTTTTAGTTTTGCATTGCTTGAGGACAAGCAATAGTTCGAGTTTGGGGGTGTGTTAAGTGTTCAAAAGTACTATTTTTATTACCCTTTGTACTCATATTATTGTTAGACTTAGGCTCATATTAGTTGCAATATTAGCCATTCATACATGTTTGCATTATTTCCTTGGTGGACAAGCTTGATTTCATATTTTGCTTAATTTTGTCGAAAAAGATGCTGTTTTGGTGTGTTTTTGTGTGTGCAGAATCAGTTGCCAAAGCAAGGCTGGAACCAGTTGCTAGGGCAATACAAGAAGAAGATACCGACGCAATTGCCAGGGCAGTGCATGAAGGAGATGCCGACGCAGTTGCCATGGCAGTGCATGAAGGAGATGCTGACGCAGTTGCCAGGGCAGTGTATGAAGGTTATGCCGAGCTAGTTGCTAGGGCAATTGTCGATAAGAGATAAGATGATGTGGCACTCGAATTGATGACTAGATAAAGCCTAATATGACGTAGAAGAAGATAAATCCTAGAATAATTGGAGATTCAAAGAGAGATTAAATCCTAAAGAAGATAGGAGAAGATCTAGAAGGAATTTAAATATAATAAAGAATTATATTCTTTTAAAGTATTTAATTCGAGCTTAACTTCCTCCTCAAGAAAGACTTTGACCTAACTATCTCCTATATAAAGAACCCCTAGCTGCATATTTCAACAAATTTGGGGAGGAAGAGTTCGATTGAGAGAGTTTCCAAAGAGGGCTGATCGATTTCTTCATCTTCTTTTTCTTTATTCTATTCGATTCATGTTTGGGGATTATTCTTTGTATATCTTTCGAAACCGAGCCATGAATTGATGTGAATTGGCTTGGGTTATTTTGGGTTTGTTGTTGTGAGAAACAATTGGACTTTGTTTAGGTAATAAGAGTTTGCACTTTCAATTCAAGGTTTACTCATTATTGGTTTTTATTCTTGTTTGCGAGTGAATTAGGAGAGGATCTCGTAATTCTATCTATTTATCTAATATCGGGAGAGTTAGATTCAAGAAACGAATGGGTATGGCCTTTATTCAATCTATCGATGGTGAAGATTAATCTGGCTTAGGAATAAGTTAAGGATTTCAACGGCTAAGAGGAGCGCAAGATTGGTTGTTGTTCACCCTTGATTCACGCAGGGATGTACTATCAAGGCATGCATAACTAGCTAGAGTTTTGACTTAGGGATAAGAAAAAACCATTGAAGAACGCTCTGCCGAACCTTAAAGTTATTGCCCAGCCGCCCAAACAGTTGCCCAGCCAGTTGCCCGGACAACTGTTTGATTAGTTGCCATGGCAACCCAGCTACGCAAGTTTCCACGACAACTGAGTTGCCCTTGCACTCTTTTACCAAGATGATCCAATTGGCTATAACTCTTCAACTCACGATAACCTGGCCTATTCCCTCTCTTATTTGATTTCATCTACTCTTTTAGTTTATTGCTCTTAGTTTACTCGTTAATTAGAACCTCTATTATCAATTGTGTTTTTATTTTCACAGTGCAGTAACATAAGCAAAGTGGCCCAAACCAATCCCCGTGGAGACGATACTCGATACTCGTATCACTTTATTACTTGCGTCGCGTATACTTGCACTGTTTGCGTAGCACTCAATACGCCCAACAAGCACCTCTTCGGGTTTTTACCTTAGAGACTTTCTCAAAGCACCCTTTCAGGTTTTTACTTTTTGTCTTCTTTTCTGTTTCAAAGAGCCCTTTCGGGTTTTCATTTTTGTCTTCTTTTCTTTTTCAAAGTGCCTTTTCGGGTTTTCACTTTGGGTCTTTTCTTTTTTTTCTTTTTTTCTTTTTTTTATCATTTTTCTTGGGGCACCCTTTCGGGTTTTTGCCTTTGGCTCTTTTGTTTTGAACTTCGATACGGAGGGCGTTTGTTATCTTTTCGGTAAATCATGTCAACTTTGTATTCAATTCCTTCCAGCCTCGACTTTGGCGGGCTCCTTTTGATGGAATCAATTTCTGTCTTGGAACAACATGCACTTAATAGGTTAAATCATAGTAATGCCAATAAATCTTTTGTTTTCGATAATCTATGTCAATCTATTTGCATGATGCTTATAAAATAGATAAAGAAAGGAAGGAAATGAGATTTCATTACTATTTGAATATATGTTCGAATAATTAACAAGTCATGGAAAACATGAAAAGATGAAAAAGATATAAATAGTACAGAGTGCAACATCCCCGAGCATCGACTGTATGAATGATGCGAGAGCCCGTCGACCGCGGTAGATCTCTCACTCGCCTTCATTGACTGAAATTTTCAATAACCAAAAGGAATTCCACCATAAATTTTCAATAACCAAAAGGAACCGTCTTTTTCGAATTTTTTATCAGATTCTCCTTCGGTTTCAAGACACCCGTTTTTGAGTTTCCATCTTGAACCCTCATTTTTTTTCTCTTTTTATGATTAATACCTGAGACGTCTTTTCGGGTTTTCAACATAGGTATTTTCTTTTGTGAAGCACCCTTTGCAGGTTTTCACTCTATTTTTTAAGCGTAATACTTCTTGACAGAATCCGTATTTATAGAATTACTCAATTCTTTCCCATCCATCTCTGCTAGAATTAATGCTCCCCCAGAGAAGGCCCATTTAACAACATAAAGGCCCTTCCCAATTAGGCATCCATTTTCCCTGGAAATCTTTTTAAATTGGCAAGATCTTCTTAAGCACCAGATCCCCTCTTAAAACTCACTCGGGTGAAACTTCTTGTTATAAGCATGCATCATCCTTTTATGATACATTTGGCCATGACATATGGCCCTCAATTTTTTCTCTTCAATGAGGTTCAATTGATCAATCCTTGCTTGCATCCATTCGATATCATCTAACTTCACCTCATTCAGAATTCGAAGTGATGGAATCTCCACCTCAATAGGTAATACTACTTTCGTACCATAGACCAAGGAGTATGGCGTTGCTCCCGTAGATGTCCTTACAGATGTCCGGTAGGCGAACAGAGAAAAGTGTAGCTTCTCATGCCAATCCTTGAAGGTATCGGTAGTCTTTGCTATGATTTTCTTGATATTCTTGCTCACCGCTTCCACTACCCCGTTTATCTTGGGACGATAAGTAGTAGAATTGTGGTGCACAATCTTGAACTGTTCACACGCTTCGGTCATCATCTTGTTGTTTAAATTGGAAGCATTATCAGTAATGATTCTTTCTGGCAAACTGTAGCCACATATTATTTCTTTTTTCAAGAACTTGCATACGGTTGCTCTTGTAATGTTAGCATAAGAAGCGGCTTCCACCAATTTGGTAAAGTAATCAATGGCTACTAGGATGAAACGGTGCCCATTAAAAGCTTTCAGGTGTATTTGGCTGATAACGTCCATGCCTCTAGCAGCAAAAGGCCAAGGTGAGTTCATGGTGTGAAATGGTACCGGTGGGGAATGTCTTTTATCAGCATAGATTTAGCACTTATGACATTTCTTTGCATATTTGATGCAATCCCCTTCTATGGTGGACCAAAAATACCTGTATCGCATGATTTCCCTAGCCATTGAGAAACCATTAGCATGGGTCCCGCACAAGCCATCATGTACCTCAGCTAAAATGGTTTCAGCCTCTCGAGCGTTGACACATCTCAACAATATCTGGTCCTTACTCCTTTCGTACAAAACTTCCCTGTCAAGGACATACCCCGATGCTAACCTCATAATGGTTCTTTTGTCATTATGGATGGCCTTTTTCGGGTAAACCTGGAACTTGATGTACTGAAGAGTATCATAGTACCATGGATTGTCATCCTCCTCCTCTTCCAAATTATAGCAATAGGCTGATACCTCAAAAATTTACATCTCAATCGACTTTATTTCGGCCTTCAGGCTTACCTCAAACATGGTAGCCAAAGTTATTAGTGCGTCAGCCATCTAGTTATCTTCTCTTGGTAAATAGACGAAACTGAAATTGACTTCTTCAAAATCTTTAACCAACTCTTGGATTAGATCGTAGTACTTGACTAACTTCTGATCTCTTGTCTCCCACTCTTTCTGGAGCTGATAGATTACCAAGGACAAATCTCCAAAGACTTGAAGCACCTTGATCTTTCTAACTATGGCCGTGCGAAGCCCCATGACACAAGCCTCATATTCGGCTATATTATTGGTACAGAAGAATTCTAGCCTACTTGTAAAGGGGAAGTTGAGCTCTTCAGGAGAAACCAATAGTGTCCTAATCCCATGGCCTAGGGCATTGGATGCTCCATCAAAATAGAGCTTCCAAGGCTCATTCTTCAAAATGGGCCTCCCTTCAAACAAAGCACAAGTTAGATCTTCATCTGGGAAGCTAAAATCCAACGGTTCGTAGTCGTCTGAAGCGCGACTTGCCAAGAAATCTGCCACTACACTTATTTTTATCACTTTTTGGCTCACATAAACTATATCAAATTCTGACAGCAGCATTTCCCAACGCGGCTTCCATCAAAAATTTCACTAGGGTCTAATCGAGAGATCAAACAGATGGTGTGGTACAACATATACTGTCTGAGTCGCTTGGTAGCCCATACCAGGGCGCAACATAGCTTTTGGATTAATGGGTATTGCGTTTCACACTCAGTGAACTTCTTGCTTAAATAATAAATTACTCTTTTTTTTGCTGGACCCATCATGTTGTCCTAGCACACAACCCATTAAATTCTCAAAAACTGTTAAGTACAGAATTAATGGCCTATCAGGTACATGCGCCACTAATATTGAGGCATTGGTTAAATATTTCTTGATCTTCTCTAAGGCCTCTTGGCAATCTTCACCCCATATCCCCAGGTTATTCTTTTAGAGCAACCTGAAGACAAAATCACATTTATCGGTCAATTGAGAGATGAACCGAGATATGTAATTTAGTCTTCCCAAGAATCCTCAGACTTCTTTTTGTGTTTAGGGTGGTGGGAGATCTTGAATTACTTTCACCTTGTCAGGGTCGATCTCAATCCCCTTTTAGCTAACCACAAAACCTAAAAGTTTTCCAGACGTAACTATAAAGGTACACTTGGTCGGGTTGAGCTTTAACTGGTACTTTCTCAGCCTTTGGAATAGCTTTCGCAAATTCTAAATATATTCCTCTTCGATTCAGGACTTGGCTATCATATTGTCCACGTATACCTTAATCTCGTTGTGCATCATGTCATGGAATAAGGTCACCATGGATCTTTGATAAGTTTCCCCAACGTTCTTTAACCCGGAAGACATTATCTTATAGCAAAAACGTGCCCTACATGGTTACAAAGGTAGTCTTTTCCATGTCTTCAGGGTGCATTTTAATTTGATTATACCCCGAAAAGCCATCTATAAAGGAGAACCAAGAATGCCCCGTAGTATTGTCAACTAAGGTATTAATTTGAGGCAACAGGAAATTGTCTTTGGGACTTGCCCTACTGAGGTCCCTATAATCCACGTACATACGTACTTTTCCATCTTTTTTAGGCACTAGGACTATGTTGGCTACCCATTCTGGGTATTTATCAACTTTTAAAAAAGCTGGTCTCGAACTACTTTTTTACTTCTTCCCTAACCTTTAGCAACACATCGGGTCGTATTCTCTGAAGCTTTTGCTAGACGGGCTTGGATTATGGCCTTATGGGAAGCTTGTGTACCACAATATATGTGTTTAAACCTGGTATATCTCGATATGTCCATGCAAACACGTCTTTGAACTCTAACAACAGTTCTATCAAATCTTGCCTTGCTTTAGATGATAAGGTGGTGCCAATCTTCACCTTTTTCTTTCTTCCTCAGTCCCCAAATTCAGAATTTCCAGCTCTTCTTGGTGTGGCAAGATCTGCTTCTCCTCGCTTGCCCTTAGTTTTAAAAGTTTATCTTGGACCTGATACTCTACTTTATCACCCCCTCATCAATTTCTGCCGAGCACATGGGTTGTTCAAAATCTACCCCGAGTTTGAAAATATGTATTGGGAATAGAAGTGAATACTTTATGAAATGTATAAATAAACGAATAAATAATGAATAAAATGAATGTTATGTTTACCATTTGAGAAAAATATAAAGAAAACATAATTTTTCATTGAAAGTAAATAGATGTTGACATAGCCGCCCTTTTACAAAGGATCCATGTGCCCTCGGGCAAAAGCAACAGGGTTGTTTCGAGCATTACTTTGAGTTGGACCTAAAAACTACATGCATATTTATGCTGGCCCAGTTGTTGAGCTTCCCTCCTGGGAGGCACGGGCAGATTTCAGCTAGAGGCTGGATAAACTTGTCACATTTGAAGATCACGTTCACATCCATTTCCTCCAAAGCTTCACATATCAATTCTTCTTTGAGGTACTTCTCGCTTTCCCGTCCTGTTTCTTGGACTTTTAGCTCGGGGTTCACAATTCCTCTAAACACGAAGACTTTCTTGAGAGCTACATAGGTGATGGGATCCCACAAAAGCCGGGCCTACCGTTGGTCTTCTATTTTCTTCCACTCTTGTTTTTTTGCAGAAAATTGGGCTTATACCCGAGCCCAAAACGGTTATGCTTTTGGATAACACTCATAGGTCATAGACGTCCTTCCAAATTCCTTCCCAAGCCTCTTTCCTTTTTCGTTCCTTTTTCTAGTGTTTCTAACACCACTATCTTGGTACAATTTGATAGTTTAGGACAAGTAATTCGGCTTCCCTCAGCGATAAAAGTGGTGTTGATGAACTTTAAGGCCCTGAAGGCACCTTTTACCACTTCCTCATCGGCCGAAATGTATGGAGCATCAGAAGTTACGTAAGCAATAACATCTTGCTCAACGTTGATTGTTACAAGCTTCTCCTCGATCAAACTTTAGTTTCTGGTGTACAGAAAATGGGACGACATCGGTTGAATGTATCCAAGGCCTTCCCAACAGACTATTATAGGAGGGCCGAATGTCCATCACCACGAAATCAACAGGATACTCACTTGGACCAATGAGCAGGGATACTTCAATTTTCTCAACCACATTTCTTTGTGTCCCATCAAATACCCGTACGGTATTCTGACAAGGTTTCATGTGAGAGCTGTCGATTGGTAGACATTGTAGAGTTATCAAAGGGATGACATTCAACGCGAAGCTGTTGTCAATTAACACCCCTGGCAACACGTATCCTTGATAGTGGGTGGTAATGTTCAGGGCCTTAGTTGACCTCATACCTCCATCTGGTATCTCATCATCACTAAAGGTGATATAATTGTCGGCAGTGATATGGCCAACGATTCGATCTAGCTTTCCGACTGAGATATCGCTTTCGACAAAAGTTTGATTCAAGACCTTTAACAATGCTTCGCAATATTTTTCTGAGTTCAACAGAAGGTCGAGCACCAAAATTTGGGCTGGCTAGTTCCAAATTTATTCCACGACACTGTATTCACTGTGCTTTAAGAATCTCAGGCATTCTTGAGCTTGAGCCTCAGTCACCGCCTCATTAATCTTTAGGGGAGATTCTTCTCCAAATATCTTTGCGGGTTCGAACTTGGTTGCCTTGTCTTTACCCCTCGGCTCTTCTATTGCCTTCAAAGTTTCAGGAGCATAACCCCGATGACTCATCATAAAATGCCCCACATCGTTTATCCTTTCGGGTTTTAGTTTCACTAGCTCCTCTTTACCCCTCGGCTCTTCTATTGCCTTGTCTTATTTGCTTTTCTAACGTACTCTTCTTCAAGAGTATTTACACCCTGACCTCCATGATTCAGTAAGGGGTTATTGACAGTACTTGGTCCCTCTAATTGTAATACTCTGGTCTTGATCAGATTCTGAATGAATTTTTTAAATGCTACACAATTCTCAATCGAATGCCCTGGAATATCGGCGTGGTACTTACAGTGTGCCTTGGGGCCATACCATACTGGATAAGGTGGGTTAAAATGAGTCACATGATAAGGCTGAACTAAATCTGCCTTGTATAGCTGGGAGTAGAGTTCTTTGTAGGAAATCGGTAGCAGAGTGAAAGACTTACTCCCGTTTTTTTCTTGGGCCCCAGTCTTCCCTTCTGTTGAAGCTTTAGGGATTCCCGACTGTGGCTTGGGGCTGGAATACGGTGAGGTTCTTGACAGCCTCATAGGTGTTTGTGTTATTAACTTCGTGATCTTTCTTCTTGAACTATTTGCGTGACGGTTCCCCTCCGTCAATTCTTCCACTTTTAATGGCTGCTTCAATATGCTCGCCAGTCATCACCATGTTAGCAAAATTACTAATAGGTTTACTGATCAAACGATCATATAGTGTCCCTTTTAGTGTGTCCACGAACATAGAAGAGATCTCATTCTCACGAAGAGGAGGTTGAACTTGCGCAACTATGTTACGCCACCTCTAAGCATATTCACGCAGGCTCTCATTATGTCTTTGCTCTATCCCTTGCAATAGAAGCTGGTTAGGAACCATATCGGTTATGTTCTTATATTGGTCAGTGAAAGCTTGGCTAAATCCTTCAACGAATTAATCTAAGCTCGTGTCAACTGGTTATACCACCTCATGGTGGGTCCCACCAAACTATCTTGGAAACACTATATTAATAGCTTTTCATTGTCAGTAAACCCAACCATCTTACGGCAGAACATGGTCACATGTACAGTGGGTCAAGTCGTCCCATCAAACTTCTCAAACTCTAGGGTCTTTAACTTGTACGAGATTTCTACATCGGGGACTAAACTAAGATCTCTAGCGTTCAGCCCGTAGGAACCTTCCTTATTATCTTTTACCCGAAATTTCTCTTCAAGATCCTTTCCAGTTTCTTCCAACTGCTTCGAGAACTTCGCCTTCACTTGGTTCAATTTTTCTAACTCATCAAAGTCTAGGATGCCATCTCTAACATTTTCGATATTTGCAAATGTCACGCCCGGTTGAGCTGGGGAAGAGGCGCTAGCCTGATAAGATGAGGATACCCCTTGTGAAGAGTTTGGTGCAAGGTTAATGAAGATAGGATTTTTAAAGATTGGAGAATATGAAGGGTATCCCGAGTTCTGAGTAGGGTTCACGATGACACTCTTCCATCTTAGGTCTTCCCTACGACTGAGTTGCAGCATTTGAGATATTTTCTTCATTATATCTTGTTGAGATTTGATGATGGTGTCTCTCAATTCTTGTTGTGTTCGCTCCAAATGACCTCTAAGATCGACTTCTAATTTCGTAAAGTTTTCCTCCATGATCTTTGTTTGTAAACGTGTTCTATATATGTGTGGAATGATTGCAATTTATCTTTCAAATTCTGTCACAACATTCTTATTATTAATTAATTTGCTTAATCACTTAATACATGTTATTGATGTTATGCAATGCATGGATGAAATGTAAGAATGTATGCAAATAAAGACATTGATTCTGTAGGTGATCACCCTTGAACAACTTTCATTGAAGATTAAAAAGGTTCTCATTACAAAGCAAGAAGATAAACTCTTTTAGATATGCTACGACCCTAACTCCTAATTCTTCGATAGCTTTAAGCAGCTGAATGAACCTAGATGCCTCCACCATGCCCGGAGCTACAAAAGGACAGAGAACTTCAGCTTTCGCGGCTAGGTTCCTCACGTGCTTGGTGACTTCTTGTACTTGTACCATCAGAGTAGTGTTGTACTAATCTCGATCTTGAATCATGCAAGTAGCATCGCGAAGGCGCCTCAACCAATAATTGTCTTCTCCTTCCGCAGGCTCCTCAAAAACTATAATTATTCTAAGATAATCATGAACTGTGGCCTCTAATGTCTCAATCTGAGCTCAAAGTGCTTCATTCTCTTGTCGGGTAGTTTGAAGCTCAACAAAGCCATTTTGAGCACGTTATTTATGAAGAAACTGATCTAAATCCCCAACCATTTCTTTTAGTTGAGCATTCCGGACTTGGCTTTGACTCAAGCTCTCCAGGGTAGAGTTATACAGACCTTGCATATCTAACAGCTGGTTCTAGCTTTCTCGGGATTTTCTCTTCTATGCGGTAGCATTCTCTTTTTCCAAATCCATCACTTGCTTGCCTTTCTCAATTTCTTGTTTAGCCTTTGCTCTCTCTCATTGGATCGCACTTCTAGCAACCTTCCTTTCATTCTCGACAGTTTGCTTGTATTTCTCTATCTCTTTCTCTTTCTCAAGTTCTTGCTTACCTTTTTCTCTCTCCTCCTCGACTAAGCGTATCTCGTTCATCATTTCCTTTTCCACAGCTAAGAACTCCTTTTGATCGGCATTTCCTACTAGAGCCTAAAGCTTAAGAGTATCACTTTGATAAAGAGTATTCTTTTCCTTCAAATTCGTATTAAGCTTCATTAACTGTTTAATAGTTCCATCTCGCTCATCCACATCTAAGCTGACCCTATAAAGCTCGCTCGTATACTCGGTTTGCAAAGCATCTATCCTCTTCTTAACCTCCTCTAGCTCGCTTCTTAGGATGCCGGCCTCGGAAAGAACCATCCACAAATGCTCTTCAAGTGACATAGTCGGCCCATATGATCGGGCTCCGAATTCTTGTTATTAATTCTCTTGTGCATCCAAAAAGCATAGTCTGGGGTGAACATACACTTCTTGTCTTCTTCTACCATTATGCAGCAGCAGTGATCCCAAGCTCTATAGACAGTTTGTGTAACACCCCTACCCGGTTTAGGAAAATAGACCAGCTTAGGACGTGTTACTAAGCAAACATACAAACTTTCATGACAAACTTAATACAAACAACTAATTGAGCCTTCAAAAGACAGAGTAATTAAAACTTTTTAAATAATTCAAAGATCTACTCCTCAACTTTACAACATGTACAAAATATACATATATTAATCACTATACAACAATCACTGGATCATAACATGCCCTTAATCTATGTATTTCGGATTTCAAGGTTTGTTAATAAGTTATCCATTAACACATAAAATTCTTTTCATAAATAAAGGTTGATTACAATTTTGCATACTTCTAAACTTTTTGTAAGACGTATGGATTAATGTCTGAGATTATTTGAGAAAACAGTAAACCAGATTAACAATCCTTAAACTTCTAGTTTGTTTCATTTACCTACAAAACTTGTTATCATGATTATCACATGACACAACCAGCTATACATATAAATCCATAGAACAAAATTCAGGAATCATGTTTATTTTAGTCTAACCATTAAACAATCATTTCATTAACATGTCTAACATACCTAACCAACAAGAAATTCTTTGAGCATCATAATCAGCATATTTTAACCAATAATCTGATTATACTAGTTACACTAACATCTTAAGATTTATCACATGATAATAGGTATATACTTATATACCAGCTCGCTTTCGTATAACAACAAGGACTACCAGAAATCAGGGTGTTTTAAAAACTTATTAAATATTGGATAGATCTATACTCAACATCAAATCATGAATAAACAATTATTTATACATTAAGAAAAATACTTTCAACCATTTCTAAGACATATCAAATAATGTTTAAGATTGATTAGGATAACAGAAAACCATTGTTTAATGATCTTTAAGTTTACAAGTATGCATTAATCCAAACTCGGACTTGTTATCTACAATTACCATTTAGCATTCATATCATAATCAACATATAACTCTAGTAACAAGCAATCAAACATTATGTCTAATATAGCTTATCCAACAAGCAATCATAATTATTGTAGGCCATTTACAAAAAGGTGATAGTTACACTCAAATACTAAAAATAAAGTTATATCAAAACTTGAACTAATTATATCTAGATATATATAATTGACACATGGTAAGACCTTATTCGTATTTGTTGGCAAACCTTCCAAATAATTATTTTAATCGTCAATCTAATCATACGTAATACATTACCATTTTAGGGTTAACATAAGTTACTATAAACATATGTATATCAGCCCACTTACACATATAACATTAAGATAGTCTACTAGCTAAAGGCAAATATAGATATTTAATCAATCATACAGCATACTAACAATCATAATTCATATGGCAAGCATATAAGAATTAATTAAAGGCCCTTTACAATGCTTGAAAGCTTATGAAACTTATATACAAAATATATCCAAAATGAAAGCCAAATGCACTATGCATCCTTATCAACTATGTGCCACCATCTAGGAGTTCTAAGGATATAAATCAGATCATACTTGTAGATTCTTGTGATCACGTCCAAGCTCAGGAGAAAATCGAAGGCATGATTTACCCTGAAAGGTAATAAAGGAAAAATAGTAAGCCCTTGCTTAGTGAGGTAGAATTAAAGCAGAATAAAGTATGGAACAATAATTGATCCTTCCACCAAACCTATTAATAATATACACGATTCTAAGCTTGGACAAGAAGTTAGCCCTTATAGAGTATGACATTCGAACAAGGATACAAACACACATGATTATTTAAACAAAGTACATACATATAAGTATACATGGATACTCAACAAGGCACATACTTATATGCATGGATACTTAACAAGATACATATATTCGCCCAAAAGATACTCAATAGTCAAGATACACACAACTTGGTATGCAAGTTATTACAATAAATCATTGATTTCACTTATAACTTTTATGGTTTTTCTTTAGTGTAGCCCATTAATACTTAGGTTACTTGACACATAGAACATCAAACTTATAATACCTTAATATAAATTTCTTGACATATAAGTTATTATGATAATTTCTTACTTTAACTTAAAAATTCCGTTATTGTTCTATGACCTAGCCTTGATATTCAAGTAACTTATTTCACTTGTATATCTTTTGCTAAAAACATCCATAGTACCACTAATTCATGAGTATATACTTAAAACAGTCTATACATATTTATATATATATCAGACAATCCATGTATACTTGTAACTTATTCAAATCTGCCCATAAAGCATATATATATATATATACGTTTATAATTTCAAAACAGTCCATAGCATGTTTAAATCTATGCAAAACAGTCCATCACATTTAATTTTACATGTAGACATTTAAAACAGTCCATAGTATGTTTAAATCTATGTAAAACAGTCCATCACATTTACTTTTACATGTAGACATTCAAAACAGTCCATAGTATGATATGTAAAACAGTTCATCACATTTACTTTTACATGTAGACATTCAAAGCAGTCCATAGTATGTTTAAATCTATGTAAAATAGTCCACCAAATTTGCTTCTACACAATTAATCCACAAATCATTCAAACATAGCATCTCATATGCATATGTTACCTATCATATAAATTATCAAGCTTAACATTTTATAAACATGATTTACAAATCTTATAAATTATCAAATATAGCATATTATAGACAAAAATTACTTATCACATAAGATATCAAGCTTAATTCATTAGCTTATATCACAATTTTCATGGTTTTATCTTTAATTAGTAAATAGGGTACCAAACGTATAAGTTTTAAGGTATTCGGACAAATCCTAACCATTTTCGAATCTAGCATTTGATATATATATATATATGTGTGTGTCTGTGTGTGTGTGTGTGTGTGTGTGTGTGTGTGTGTGTATAAGTGCTACTTATCATGTAAGCTATCAATCATGGTATATTTTAAACTTAAACTTACTTATCATAATAAACGTTTGACATAACATATCTTAGACATGGATTATTTGTCACATAATGTACCAAACATCAGCATAAGTTAATTAACCTATAAGATAACAAGCACAACATATTGTAGGCATGAGTTACTTATCACCAAGTATACATAA
This sequence comes from Hibiscus mutabilis, assembly GCA_019671005.1. Lineage (NCBI taxonomy): Eukaryota > Viridiplantae > Streptophyta > Magnoliopsida > Malvales > Malvaceae > Hibiscus > Hibiscus mutabilis. The sequence goes on along the minus strand of CM033720.1, from coordinate 48,183,967 downwards.
CATATCATTTCATTTTCACCTGTTACTTATCATGAAAGGTTTCAAGCATAATATAACATATACACAAACTATTGGTCACATGTAGCATTTAGGTAATTCTTTAATTTTGTTTACAAACTTTATTATTTGTATTTAACATAGCCTTGAGAATTGAATTACAGCCTAGGTACACGAATCCTCAACTAACTGTCGCCAACAATAATCGTACTCGTAGTACCGATCATTCTCTCCTACTGTTGCCAAGTGACCACAACACTTCCCTCCTACTGTCGCCAAATAAGGACCGTAGTCCACCCTAAACATGAGCTCTATAGACTCTATGGCACGCCAACTATACCTAAGACTGACTCGAGACTAAGGCTTTCACATTTATCACTTTTTTATTAGAAACCAAGGGAGCACAGCTCCTTATCATGATATCATATCAATAAGCTCATTACCCTTTTTCAATCTAATTATATATTCACCTCATGTGAACTTCTCATTATAGATGAGCATTGCTCCATAAGCTTATTAATATGCCACCAAAGCTTATTTCATAGTACATCACAAGATCAACCACTTGTTTCATTCGAATAAGGATGTAATAAGTGAACGTAATTCATTGATATTCATTCTAAAGGTAAGCACAGCTTCAAATTTCTTATAGTTACAATAAGGCTTAAATCTTATCATGTCCAGTTTATACACATGTACTTTATATGCATAAAAATTCAACCATATAACATTCTTTCAACCAAATTTTCATATCATATCATAGAGTACTTTTTAATAGGGTACTTACCTTATATCCAAGCTTAGCCATATTAGCACTATTTAATTTTAAGGGCAAATAAAATCAATTAAATTAAAATAAAGATGCTTGGAATAGTTTCACTCTATCCCGAGACTTTAAACTACACTAACAGTTCATTTTGAGCTATCTTTGTTCTCGTACAACAATTCCCTTTTGCTTATCTCCTAAGTGATCTACATTTGCCTTTCCACCTTCACAACCTTGTGTGTACAAATTGTGCATTCATATATTAGAACCTGATTTAACACTCATTTAATTAACTACTCAATCACCAATACACACACATACATTCAACCAAACTGTCCAAATTAATTATGTGTACATATATAAACATCAAAGTAGATTTCCAAATGTATCTATATACCCTTAATTTGCTTAAACATGCATTTACACTATGAATACAACAAAATTGTCCATTTCACATTTAGACACATAAAACAGCTCCTATGTTTACTTGTATATACATTTATACTTTCATAAACAGCCCCCTAACCTGTTCTTATTCATATAAACAGTCCACATTTTCACCAAAACAGTCTTTGTGCATTATTTATGTTCCAAGCAGTCCAATTACATTCAGGTATAAGAAAAACAGGGTGATCCCTACATGTATACTTTCATTCCCATAAAATAGTCTATTCTCAAACTAGATATATCAAAATTGAACAGATTTCTATCATATATATATTCAATCAAAAACAATCCAATTATTCGAATGCACATAGTCTATATTCGAACCTATAATCTCGATTCTGGACAGATTATCAATTACATATTAACTCATTCAATTCAGTCCATAACAACATATATATACATGTTCGAATATGGTACTCCCGAACTACTATTTATTTAGATTCAAACAATCTTATGCTATACATGCTTATAATCAAAAAAATTCATATAGATTAAGCACAAAATCATTAGAATCATGAAGGGAAAACAAGAGAGTTACCTTCCTAGGCTAACTTCTTTCGATCAAGCTTGAATTAAAGCTAGTATGAACCAAATTCTACTTCTTTTCAAAACTTTCACTAGACGGTTATGCTTTAGGGAGGAAGATGATGACATTCTTTGTTTTCTTACTAATTCCTCCCCAAATTAACAAATACCGTGACTCTTCCTACACCGTCAACACCTATCTTAGTCATGCTTGGACAAGTGTCCAAGCCCTCCCACTTAAGAAATTTTAGCATGCAACCTTCTAATTTAATCATGGAACCAGTTTAGTCACTTGAAAGATAGCTACTCAAGTTTTCCTAATTCGAATTTGGTCCTAATGATTATAATGGATTCGATTGATTGATTTCTCTCTTCCTTCTTTTTTTAACTATAGCAATCTAACATAGGGTTCTAATGTAACATTCTCCTAGGCCAAAGTTTGGGGTATTACAATTTTCTCCTCCTTAAAGAAATTCGTCCTCGAATTTTCCTAAGGTGAGCAGATAAGGATATGGCTCTCTTGTAGTTACTTTGGATTTCGAAAATTCTCAATGGAGACAGATCATATAAGGGAATGAGTTGATTCAAAATCAAGCATAACATATACAAGATTTGAATACGATTCAATCGTACTCACTAGGGTATAAGCTCCGATATTAAACTAACTTATCTTATTGAAGTCCTTGGTTGTACAATCAAAGGAAGATCAGGATGGTTTGGGAATCTTGTGTCAAAGAAGCAACTAATTTATTTAATGTTACGCCATACAGAGAAAGCAATTCTTACTACATAGGAGTTATTGAATGAGCTTCTTGCTACCGCTAGCAATATTCTGAGAACTCTACTATTCTTAGTTTATTCTTACTCTTCTTCCTCCATTAGAGGAACTAGCTGGGATCTCAATATCTCGATCCTAACGCGTCTCATACATTTTTTGGCTAATAACGCATAAAAGAGAGCATTTATCAGACGTAGATCACAATTACTTATCAAATTTAACTCTTAGGTGGTACAATAACTTAAGCTCTGATACCAATAAATGTAACACCCCATACCCGGTCTAGGAAAATAAAATGGCTTAGGACGTGTTACTAAGCAAACATACAAACTTTCATGACAAACTTAATACAAACAACTAATCGAGCCTTCAAAAAACAGAGTAATTAAAACTTTTTAAATAATTCAAAGATCTAATCCTCAACTTTACAACATGTACAAAATATACATATATTAATCATTCTACAACAATCATTGGATTATAACATGCCCTTAATTTATGTATTTCAGATTTCAAGGTTTGTTAATAAGTTATCCATTAACACGTAAAATTCTTTTCATAAATAAAGGTTGATTACAATTTTGCATACTTCTAAACTTTTTTTAAGACGTATGGATTAATGTCTGAGATTATTTGAGAAAACAGTAAACCAGATTAACAATCTTTAAACTTCTAGTTTGTAACACCCTCAACGTATATTCGATATTTGAATACACATTAAAGATGTTACTAACTGATTTACACTGATTTTCAGACTTGTAATTTTTTATTTATTTAAAATCACTACGCGATAAATGACCAATTAAGTTTAAAATTGTTTAAAGCATCTTTTCTAATATTTTTAATTCCTCAAACTAAGTCATGTTGCTAGATCATATATCCACGTTAACTTATAAATAAAGTATAAAAATTTAATCGTACAGAATAGCTACTTATTTAATTTCTATACATGCCCCACTAGACTAGGATGTGGTGATACTTACTGATAATACAGACTAACTTGATCCAATCTCCTCCTCTGCTATCTAGTCTGAAGTACCTACGTGTGATACAAAACACACGTTAAGTACAACTTAGTGAAACATAATTATAATAATATAAAATAATGATTATAAATAACACAGCTCTACAAAATGGCAAGCGATTTCCAATTGCAATTGATAACATTTTATCATGTATAGAACTACCTTACATGTATAGTTCTTTTAACCAATATAATATTCGAATCATAGGATTCGATCTGTCTTACCAGTCTTATGTACATTAAGCATTTTATCTTAACTACTTGCATAAATGCATTTCAAGTATTATAACTAAGTATAAAATCATGCCATCTGTAATGCAGGATTAATCATGTATCATGACTATCTTAATAATCATGTCATCATTGTTCTATGTTCATCAGGTATTCATATGCATAATAATTTCTTTAACATAAACATACTTTCATCATGCAATCATTTGCATATCATTTCCTTTATCATATAGCCCAAAGTTCAAAATCATGTGATGCCATGGTACACGAGTCATCATGACACCGTAGTGTCTATGACGCCGTAGCGTCTGTATCGCTAAAGCGACTGAGATGAGTACGTACTCGAGGATGCCCTTTGCTCCTCATACCTTCAGCACCATAGTGCCTACTTTACCTTCAGCACCATAGTGCCTATTTTATCTCAGCACCGAAGTGCCTATGACGCAGCTTCTAGGACTCTATGGATATCCAACTATACCAAAGATTCTCAGGTGAACCTATAGTATACGATTCATCTCGACACCGTAAGTTTCTATAACGCCGTAGCGTTTGATGGTGAGTACGTACTCGAGGACGCCCTTTGCTTCTCATACTAGCACTTTTTGTGCTATGTAACACCGTAGTGTTTGAACTCGACTCCGTAGAGTCTATCTCGACCCCGAAGAGTCTATCTCGACCCTGAAGAGTCTATCTCAAACCGTAGTGCTATGGCGTAGCTGCTAAGACTATTTTTGGATATCCAATTATACCAAAGACTTCACACTAGTACTTGAGCAATTTATTTCCTTATAGATCAATCATCATTGTTCATATAATAGGGCAATTCACATCCCATATTTCATCTTCAATATCCAATTCATCAAAACTATCAACCATAATTCGATTATGGACATTTCATACCCAAAATCTGAAATCTAATTTATCTTTAATAAATAAATAAAGTACACTCACTCGGGCCATTTATTAGCATGCCTCACTAAATTCAACTCGATCCTTTCCTTCATAGTACCTCGAATCTTCTTTTGATTCAGATTTGACTTGGTTAACCACATGAATAAGATAAAATATTTATTAGATTCAAATCTAACAATACTTGAAACACGCTATCTAATATAACCATTCGAATATAAAATTTCCAAATATTTTTCCTTTCTTCCTTGTACTGCTCAAAAACTCATTATGGTCCCTAGTGACCAATTTGAATTTCTATTAACTCTTCCAAGCTTGCTAACTTACATTTAAATACAAAATGTTCCAAATTCCATTTTCTGACGGCTTGCTCTACCTTCAAAGGTATACTTGTGCAGGTCAAAATACACACCGGATCTTAATTTCCTTTGTACTGAAGAAACTAGATTCGATAACAATTCTATCGGTATAAGACACATAAATTAATAAATTCTACAAAAATTATGAAAATTGTTCAAACTCCCGTCACAGTTCTGTTCTGACCAAAAGTTGCTCTGTAAATTTTCTAACCTTTATTCGATTAAAAATCCATATCTTTTAACTCGGAACTTGAAATCAGTTTTCATTTGTTGGAGGCGAAACTAGACGAACAAATATTTATATCGATATAAAATTCATCATCTAAACATTTTTGTAGAATTTATGGTGAATATTCGAAGTCACTACCAAAATTCAATCTTCTACATAGCTTTCCATAATTAACTTCTACTTTATACTAACTTCTTCTTATTTTTCTACTTGTCAATTTAGTCCCATCACTTACTTCAAACCACCAATTCATCATCTTCTTCATCAAATAATTATTCAAAATAATTCCCTCAAATTTTCTTTCTTTGCCAAAATATATAGTCACTAAAATGCAAAGGTAAGGATTAAAACTTCTTAACTTTGCAATTTAATCCTCAAATCAACATTACTACCTTAATTCTATTATTTTAACTAAAAAAATCAGATTTAATCTCCATTCAATAATTCATTTCCTATTTGGTCACTTGATTTTGACAAATTGTCAAAATGGTCACTAATTCGATTCAACATCGGTTTAGCATTCTAACATCAATTTCACATCTCCAACATCATTAATTAATAAATACACTCAAATTTTCATAAAAATTCAGATTTGGTCCCTTAACTTTGAAGCTTGCCGAATTGGTCCCTAAGTATTCTAATTTTAATTCTAACTTTATACAACATATTCGATTCATAAAATTTCATAATCATAATTTTCATAAAATTTTCCCATTATTCTTCCATGTGGCCGAATTGGTCATTTGGCTTCTCTAGGCTCATTTTTCATCCACACAACATTCTAACATGCTTAAATAAATTTTCCAACATTTATTCTTCATTTCCAAGAATTTACACTTAAAACCCCAAATTCTTCCTATATGGCAAATTGGGTGTCTAAACTTTTCAAGGACTTTATTTTATTCCTAATGCCATAATTAAGATTCTAAATTCATAATCTCTTCAAATCCATCACTAGGATAATTTTCACAATATTTTCCCTAATTTACCAAGCATGCTAAAATAGTCACTTAGAAAATTTATTGAGAATTTTCCATCCTAACATCAAAATCAAGCTTGTAAAATCATAAATCTTCCATATTCATCCTAAATTTCAAAACCCTAAATAAAATCCCAAATTTTTAGGGTTAGGATTCTTAACTTCATCATGAAATTAAATACAATCCAAGCTTAATTTCATCAAAACAACATTGAATTCATGTAATTCAAGTCCTAATTTCAACTTAGCACATCAATTCCCGAATTCTTTCTCATCAATAATTCAAGTAGTTCTTCACAACACCATGCGATATTGCTACCAAAATATAGAGAGTTGAATGTAGAAAAAATTATTCTAAAGGATCATACCTTGAATCTTGCTTTAAAGCCTTCAAAATTACCTTGGAAAATTTTTGTGTATTTTCCCCCATTTTTCCTCTTGGTTTCGAAATGATGGAGAGAAATATGAAAAATTTGTTCATCTTCTATCTTAAAATGCCACATGTTTTGATTAAATTGAATTTTTTATTCAATTTAATCCTTATTCCAAAATTAACCTCCAACTAAATCATAATTTACATATTGTCATTCTAGTTCAAATCCAACCAAATTCCATTCAACTCGAACCAAATTAGAGTAATTCTTTCACATGAGAAATTACCATATTGACCCATGGTACTGTCAAAATATTTCAAAAATCGTCATTGTGACCAATTTACCAAAACTAGTCACTTAAATCACAAATTTTGCCATTTTGTAAAAAAATCCAACTATTCTAGTTAGAATCCAACTAGAAATATTAAAATAATATTTTATGAATTTTCCATGACTCATGGAACTGTCTTTAAAAATTCCATTTCGATCCGATTACCTGGTAATCACTTACTACGATTTTCCATTCTCTGAACTATCGGATAAAATCTGAAATTCTCATATTTCTAATTTCCATAAATAAATATGATTGATATACAAAATATTCTATAATTTTGTAAAAATCAAAGTCTTGAAATTTTGACTCGGTCCAATATACTGATAATTTTACCTGAAATCTTTATCAGATAAAATTCTCTTAATAATCCTTAATCGACTATCCATATGAATAATAGTAACTCGGACTGATTCCCTTTTATCAGTCTAAAGTATTGACATGAGACCTTCCCATTAGGTCACCCATCATATGCCTTGAGCATGCTTAACTTTGCAATTCGATCCAAATTCAATATCTTATACTGCATTTTTATTCTCGTAATCTATATTAGATTTTTCTCCATGATCTATTTAATCCATGTACAGGATAAAATAATTACTAATAAATTCTTCAACACTTGTAAATGACTTTTATAACCTTTTTCTATCATATAGTAAAATTTCATAATTATTCAGTTCGATCTGGTTATCCAAATTCTACTTAAACTTTGACTACGATTTTCCCAATAATCGAAATATCGGATCAAACCAGTAATTCCTCATTCGATCCACACCTATAGGTGCTCTATCTATTTACAAAATAAAACACCTAAATTTTGGGAAATTACAACTTTGGTCCTTCAACTTTTCATATTTCCACTTCTGTCACCCATGTTTTAAAACTTATCATTTTGGTCACTAAACTTTAACCTTGAATTCCCATTCCAATTTTCCTTGGATTTTAACCAAATTTTGTGAGTATTCTATTTTACTCATTCTCTATCTCATGACACCTTAAAACCTCATAAACTTCTTTTCTACAGTCTATAATTGAGAAAATCCTAACTTTTACATTTTTTTCATTTTAGTCCCTAAGCAAGCTTTTAAGCAATTATCTTAGCACTAAATGCCCTTATTACAAGTTTGTTTCATTTACCTACAAAACTTGTTATCACGATTATCACATAAACATCACATGACACAACCAGCTATACATATAAATCAATAGAGAAAAAATTCAGGAATCATGTTTATCTTAGTCTAACCATTAAACAATCATTTGATTAACATGTCTAACATACCTAACCAACAAGAAATTTTTCGAGCATCATAATCAGCATATTTTAACTAATAATCTGATTATACTAGTTACACTAACATTTTAAGATTTATCACATGATAATAGGTATATACTTATATACCAGGTTGTTTTCGTATAACAACAAGGGCTACCAGAAATTAGGGTGTTTTAAAAACTTATTAAATATTGGATAGATCTATACTCAACTTCAAATCATGAATAAACAATTATTTATACATTAAGCAAAATACTTCCAACCATTTCTAAGACATATCAAATAATGTTTAAGATTGATCAGGATAACAGAAAACCATTGTTTAATGATCTTTAAGTTTACAAGTATGCATTAATCCAAACTCGGACTTGTTATCCACGATTACCATCTAGCATTCATATCATGATCCGCATATAACTCTAGTAACAAGCAATCAAACACTATGTCTAATATAGCTTATCTAACAAGCAATCATAATTATTGTAGGCCATTTACAAAAAAGTGATAGTTACACTCAAATACTAAGAATCAAGTTATATCAAAACTTGAACTAATCATATCTAGATACATATAATTGACACATGGTAAGACCTTATTCGTATTTGTTGGCAAACCTTCTAAATAATTATTTTAACCGTCAATCTAATCATACGTAATACATTACCATTTTAGGGTTAACATAAGTTACTATAAACATATGTATATCAGCCCGCCTACACACATGACATTAAGGTAGTCTACTAGCTAAAGGCACATATAGATATTTAATCAACCATACGACATACTAACAATCATAATTCATATGGCAAGTGGATAAGAATTAATTAAAGTCCCTTTACAACGCTTGAAAGCTTATGAAACTTATATACGAAATATATCCAAAATGAAAGCCAAATGCATTATGCATGCTTATCAACAATGTGCCACCATCTGGAGTTCTAAGGATATAAATTCATATCATACTTGTAGCTTCTTGTGATCACGTCCAAGCTCAGAAGAAAATCGAAGGCATAATTTACCCTGAATGGCAACGAAGGAAAAAGAGTAAGCCCTTGCTTAGTGAGGTAGAATTGAAGCAAAATAAAGTATGGAACAATAATTGATCCTTCCACCAAATCTATTAATCATATACACGATTCTAAGCTTGGACAAGAAGTTAGCCATTATAGAGTATGACATTCGAACAAGGATATAAACATACAAGATTATTTAAAAAAATTACATATATATATATGTATACATGGATACTCAACAAGGCACATACTTATGTGCATGGATACTCAACAAGATACATATATTCGCCCAAAAGATACTCAATAGTCAAGATACACACAACTTGGTATGCAAGTCATTACAATAAATCATTGATTTCACCTATAACTTTCATGGTTTTTCTTTAGTGTAGCCCATTAATATTTAGGTTACTTGACACATAGAACATCAAACTTATAATACCTTAATATAAATTTCTTGACATATAAGTTATTATGATAATTTCTTACTTTGACTTACAAATTCCGTTATTGTTCTTTGACATAGCCTTGATATTCAAGTAACTTATTTTACTTGTATATCTTTTGTTAAAAACATCGATAGTACCACTAATTCATGAGTATATACTTAAACCAGTCCGTACATATATATATATCAGACAATCCATGTATACTTGTAACTTATTCAAATCTGCCCATAAAGCATATATATATACGTTTATAATTTCAAAACAGTCCATTGCATGTTTAAATCTATGCAAAACAGTCCATCACATTTACTTTTACATGTAGACATTAAAAAAAGTCCATAGTATGTTTAAATCTACGTAAAACAGTCCATCACATTTACTTTTACATGTAGACATTCAAAACAGTTTGTAGTTTGTTTAAATCTATGTAAATCAGTCCATCACATTTACTTTTACATGTAGACATTCAAAACAGTCCATAGTATGTTTAAATCTATGTAAAACAGTCCACCAAATTTGCTTATACACAATTAATCCATAAATCATTCGAACATAGCATCTCATATGCATATGTTACCTATCATATAAATTATCAAGCTTAACATTTTATAAACATGATTTACATATCTTATAAATTATCAAATATAGCATATTATAGACAAAATTACTTATCACATAAGATATCAAGCTTAATTCATTAGCTTAGATCACAATTTTCATGGTTTTATCTTTAATTAGTAAATAGGGTACCAAACGTATAAGTTTTAAGGTATTTGGACAAATCCTAACCATTTTCGAACCTAGCATTATATATATATATATATATATATATATATATATATATATATATATATAAAAGTGCTACTTATCATGTAAGTTATCAATCATGGTATATTTTAAACTTAAACTTACTTATCATAATAAACGTTTGACATAACATATCTTAGACATGGATTATTTGTCACATAATTTACCAAACATCAACATAAGTTACTTATCCTATAAGATAACAAGCATAACTTATCATAATAAAGTTTTACCCAAATTTGATTATAATTTATTTAAATATTTCAAAATTACTTAATTAAAGGTTTTTAAAATATATTTAAAAAATTAACTAAAAACATAACATATGACAATATTAAGTCCAACCTTGAAATAATTTTTGCTTTTGGTTATTTTTTATGGACCAAACAATCTTCAATGTTGCCAAGCCAACTAATGATTTATTGGTCATGGCGTAAAATACGCACCACTCGTCAACACGGCTCTGCTACGCTGCACATTGGCTGACGAAAGGACCTACGGAATAATACACGTCAACTAATGATTTCCACTGCTTGCATTACTTGATAAAATATTTTTATTTAATTATCTTGGTCTAATTAAATAAAGATATTAGGTTTCTAAAATAACATCCAAATTACAAATTTTAAATTATGAATAAATTGAGCTAAATCAAAATAATTATTTTATAATAAACATTTATAGTAATATTCAACTCTGAACGGATCGATTAATGAAATAGATATCAAATAATTTTACAAAAGTATCTAAATTTTAATAAAAAAAGTATTTAGTGTTAAATTATGATGTGCTTTCCTTCATTATTATTAAAACTCATTGATAATGTTCTATATGTGTACGCGATAAAATCTTTAAATTTTAGGTATTTAAAGAGTTTATTTTCAAAGTATTTATTGGATTGAGATTAATTATTTACATTCCATTGATTCATATTAGATAAATATTGGTCATAAATTTTAAAATTATTCTATATTCTTTTTGTTTTAAAAAAACTACTCTATATTCAGAATTTTAAAGCTTTATTGTGGGTGATTTCATCAAAAAAAGTTTATTGTGGGTGAAATTTAAGGCCAAACAGTTATAATGGAAATTTTTCAAAATTTTAAAAAAATATTTTTTATAATTCATATCCAATTAAAGTTCATAACATTGAACATAAAAATTAATTAAACCCCTTCATGTAAATGTACGTGGCATTGCTACAATGATCTTGTTTGTCACGTCGTTAATAGAGAGCTTCATCAAATTTTTTTTGGTTGTACTCTCGTTTTCAGGGCTTCGTCCTGACTAATTCAGACCGACCCGGGTCGCACACCTGGCTTTGGTGGATGAGTCTCCCAACGAAATTTTTTTGCATACACAACACCTCAAACTCGAGATCTTACTTAAGCGATATCAAACAACTTACCACTTAAACCAACTCCCATTGGTAGAGCTTCATTAATTTTTTAATATAGCAATATTATAAAAAAACTTTGGCCTTATGCTTGTTTTATTTATCTCAAATAAAATTTTCAATATTTTTGTGTCGTTTAGACTTTTCATTTAATTTTTTGGTATTAATTTTAATATTGATTGTCGTTCGTCAATGTTTATTATTTTTTTTGTTTTTATACTATTTTTTTGTTTTTTTTAAGTTTTTTTAATTTTAAATAAAAATTTATGTTCTTGTAATACGTTTTTCTCTGATATTTTAACATTTTTTTTATAGTTTTTAATATATTTTTCGTATATATTTGCAATTATTTTGATGCTCGTACAAAGACTCTGACAACTTTTATTTTTTGATTGGTTAATCAATGGTAAAAATTTGTATCTCAATATAATCAGAATTGTATAACGAAACAACCTACCAAATAATTTGATTCTCTCACCACTCTTTTATCTTTTCGTAAAGCATTTTATTCGATAAAGACAAAAAATTCTTATAAAGATTTACTCTTTTTGATGTTGAACGTTATTATTAAGAAAATGTTTCATTTTTCTTCATAATAAATTACTTTGGAGTTTGGACGTCAATTTCAAAATTTGTTTTGGTGCGATGTAATTATGGTTGCTTCTATTATTTTTATTAATAAAATTAAATTGTCATCGTTAAAAAATGAAACAAAATACATTTTTAATAATTATACTTAAAATTAAATAATTAATAAATAAACTCTAAACTTGGAGTTAAAAGGAAAGTTAGAAGCAGTATTTGGGATGCCAATTCATTTAGCCACGTAACCCCAACACGCAAAATCAGAAATTGGTTGTCATCTCTCCCCCTCCCTCTTCTCCTTCTTGTCGCTGTATAAATGTTAGCAACATAAAACCCTCACTCTTTCATTCTTTCCTCCTTGCAATACCTCTAATGCTTTTTCGCAAATTCAAATAAGCTTATGGGAATCAAGCGCCAGCTAAACGACGCCTCATCGGATTCAATCCCGCTTCTCGTCCTTGCACTGATCGCCAACTGCTTCCGCCATCTTCGAAACCTCCTTTTCGGTATCTTCCATTCCACCGGTCTCCGCCGTTTCCCCGAACGGACCACTACTACTCCCGTGGACGGTTTGGGAGTCGTAGGTTCGGGCCTGGCTAGCCTCGTCGTATTGGCGGAGCAGCTCAACTTGAACAAGGTTTTATCGCACCGACACAATTGCGGAGGAGGGGTTTATGATTGTTTTGTGTAGGCTTAGAGATGGGGAGCAGGTGAGGGAACTCGATTGTTGCCACGTGTTCCATAAGATTTGCTTCTATGGTTGGCTTCATCATTTCAATTTCAATTGCCCGCTTTGCCGGTCACCTCTCGAAGTCGATCGGCGAGTTGATTTCACGCGGAAGCGCATCGGTGGTGATTTACTTGAATGGTTTTGTTCGCGCTGATTTGGATGCGCGACGCAGTCGGTCACGACTTTAGTGATTCCAGATTTTAGAAGAAAAACAAATCCCCAATTCAAACAAAAGTTCAAAACATATAATTTTTTCTAGTTTGTTTTCTATTTTTAAAGCTCTTTTACTTGAGAAATGACACCACAGGACGATTGGATGAAGTGCGATGCCGATGCAACTCGTCGTCGAGATTCTCGTGCGACGAGTGTTGCTTCTACAGCGAGAGACTCGACCTGCGGTTGTTTTAAAGATTTATCAGGTATTTTTTGAGTTGCCATGGTTAAAGTCTATGAAGTTGGATTGTGTATTGCTTGATTCGGATTGTCTTCATGTAATTAATGCTTTAAAAGAACAGATCTACAATTTCAGTGATATTAGATTACAAATTAGCATGTACTTTCAGATCTTAAAGATTTTTCTGTCAAAATATTTGGATCTATCAACCAACTTTAAGAAAACAAATAGAAACTGACGCAAACAGAATTCAGATCTACATGCAGCCCTGGAATCAACGAGAAAGATTCCAAAAGGCAAATCTCAGAAGATCCATGGAAGAGAAAGCTGAGCAGGAAAATTAGGTACGCTTTACCGATCTATCATACCTAGTGCATGAATCAGCAAAGGATCGGGTTAAAAAGTAGGAAAATGGAGAGAAAGAACTGGAAATAAGTGGGATGGGAGGAGTAGGAAAGATTTTATCTCTTGATTTTAATTTTCTAGGAAAATTAAAGAGAACAGAAAAATCTTTCCACACCTCCCACTCCCAGAAATTCCGGATAACTCTCTCTCCGTTTCCTTCTTCGAGAAAACAACCGTATATCTGGTCGGCGTCTAGAGAGAACTCTCTCTCCGTTTCCTTCTTCGAGAAAACAACCGTATATCTGGTTGGCGTCTAGGAGAAATGGAGGATAGAGAGGGAACTCGAGGAGTTCAAAGGCATGGGTGGAATCGGTAAGATTATCGGAAACGGAGAAAATAATTTTGCCGAATCCACCGCGCCGGAGACTTCCTCGGGAATCCTCTCTTTCCCCGTTCCTCCTTTCATTTCATTGTTTGTGAACATGAGGTGTTTTAGCTACCTTAAAAACCGATGCTGCTCAATGAGGCAAGAAACTTTTTATATTAGCTTTTTCTGATGCTGACATATGCCCTGGTACAAACATACTCGAGAAATTTCGGAGTAACTTACTAAAAGTAATTTCTACTGACTTGCATTTAAGTTTTTCTTTTAATCTTTCAAAAAAAAGTTTTTATATAAAAATAAATATTTAAATTATCTTTTCATTACTACTTTAATTACATTGATTACTCCGTCCTTCCTCGTGTCATTGTTGCAATCCAACTCCATCTTTTTTACTCTTTACAAGTTATCTTTGCCTTTTTATCCAAATATTATTTTTAATGGATAAACTATACTAGTAATCACCGAATTATGGTTTCTTTCATATTTTGGTCACCGAATAATTTTTTGGTAAAAATATCACTAACGTTATGTTTCCTTCCTATTTTAGTTACCGACTGTTAAAAACTTAACGAGTTTGCTGTTGTGGATTTTTTTTTTCATGTCATTTTTCCTCTCTTATTGTATGCAATATATGTTATTTTATAATACTTTTATTCAAACTAATAGAATGGTGACACGTGTAACTGCATAATATGATGGTGACACGTGTAACTGTCTATTAGTCGAATCTCTCTGGCTGCATAAGGGCTTAATTTTTTATTCATTTTATTTCACTAATAAGCAGTGATACATGTCATCATCCTATTAGTTTGAATAAAAATATTATAAAATAACATATATTACTTATGAGGACAGAGAAGAAAATGACATGAAAAATTAAAAAAATAAAATAAAATTTTACGTCAGCAAAACCGTTAAGTTTTTAACAGCCGGTGACCACAATAGGAAGAAAATATAACATTAGTGATATTTTTGTCAAAAAATAGTTCGGTGACCAAAATAGAAAAGAAACCATGGTTCGGTGACTACTGGTGTAGTTTACCCTTTTTTAATATTACAGATTTTAAACTAAAAAACATTAATTTCTGATCTAACATTTATTTCTGAATTCGTCTGGTCTGTATGACAAATTTCGCAAAATATTATTTTTAGTGTTTTTCAGTATAAAAATTGAATGAGTTGGATAAAAAGCTCATTAAAAATAAAAAGCGCACGAAACTCGTCATATCAACCAAACAAGTTTTAAAAATAAATATTAGATCAAAATTTAATATTTTAAATGTTAGATCCGTAAATAATATTAAAAAATAAAATATTTGCGTAAAATGATAATTATCTTGCCTAAATGAGCATTTCTAAACGAACCCACGACTAGGTAAGACAACAAGCAATTTTTGTCCAACCGGACACAATCTAATGTGATCTCAATGAAATTTGTAGGATGATAAAATAACTCGGTCTGCCGGGTTTTAATCCAACCCGATCTGCTAGGAACATGTTTTTATTGAAAAATTTGGATTTGGGACGGATTGAATTTTGAAAAGATCGAGTTGGGATGCAACGAGTTCGGGTTTAGAGTAAAAATTCAGCGACAAACTTGATGTATATTTACTATATTATATTAAATTTTTTATTGATTTTTTTCAGGGTGAGGAGTTCAATCGGTTTTTTGTTAAAATTTCAAGGTCAGATTATGCTTTTATTATGTTGAATTGAGTTCGATTGAGGATAAAATATATAAAAGTCGAATCAAGTTGAAATTTTTAAATTTTAAATCGAGATCTGAATGGCCAAAAATCCATTTGACCCGTCAGTTGCCATCCCTAGATTTTTTTGAATAATATGTCGGCTGAATTTTATTAAAAATCAAACAGAGCAACAGTCCAAAAACGAAATTGTAGTAAAAATCAAAACACAATAGATCTATATAAAAAACTAAAAAAAATAAAACATCATACCAACAAAACACGTCCAATTAGCTGTGAAGCAATGATAAAGATGAAACACTAGAGAAATAGAAGCAACGAGCAAGACTTTATCCCTATCCACCTACACGCTTCAGGATTGAAGTAAAAGTGGTGAGCAAAACCAACAATCTTGGAGTCTGCTTCGTAAAACAGATCTAACTGCATCGACAAACGAACCACAAAAAGGGATCAAACTACTGAACACCGATAATTTGTAAATCAGAGGTGAGCGTCGTGAAAGACATATTCACGAACGTAGATCTACCACAACGGTAGAAATAACGTATCATAAAGCAGAAACGTGCCACAAGGCAAAGAGAAAGCTTGACACAAGACAAATAAAAACTAAAAAAATCAAAATATAAAAGATAACAAAAACATAATATAAAAAGTAAGCAAAACAAAATTACCGACGATGACTATCAGTACCAAAACTAATGGCCACCGCCGATTAATCAAGAACTAATTGCGATCTTTAGATTTGATAATAATTCCACTTAAGTTTAATATGATTTTATATGTCCGAAATTTAATCCAAAAATTTAATTGGAAATCAACTACCAAGTACCAACCCATTCGACTTAAATGTAATTAAATACAATAATAATTGACTCAATCCAATAACAAATTCAAAATAAACTTTAATTTAATGTCATGATTTTACTATCTTACATGCTATTTTTACACATAATTTTCTAAAACCTGACTTTTTTTAATATATTAATATTTCTGTAATTATCTCTAGATGAGCCGTGTTCTCTCTAAACTTAAATCAGGTTAATTTTGAAATTTTACCCTACTCATTTTGACTCGAAATTTAAATTTCATAAAAAAACAAATCCACCCTGTAAATTGAATTGGATCGAAACCGCCAAAATATGATTTTTTTTTCATCCCTACCTCCCGCCTAAAATAAACAGGGCAAATTACACCACAAGTCAACTAGTTATAAGTTTAATAATAAACAAATTATTTTACTTCTAAAAGTAACAATTTAATCAATCAATTAAAAGTTTGTGTTATATAGGTCACTGTATGATTAAAATTGAAACATGGTATAATAACCTTTTTAGTCCTTAAAACTTATACATTCAATAAATTTGGTCAAAACAAAAATAACTCAATAAATCTTTCATATTTAAAAATTTTGATATTGCACCCTCCGACCACTTGTTGCACTCCATGCTATTGTTCATCAGCTTGATAATTGACATATGTGATTGTTAGACTAATTAAACACACCTACTATAACCTTAATGTCACCTTCTAGTAGACATACTCACTTCACTAGTAGAATTTTCAAATATAAAGATTTAAATTTATTGAATTATTTTGAATTATGACCAAATTAATAGAATGTATATATTTTAAGGAGTAAAACTGACCGATAATTATAACAAAAATAATAGATATAATAATTTGAGTACATAGAAACGGTTTAGGAGTGAGGAATATGGCCGCAAAGACACGAGTCGTCATCAGGAAGCAATATGGCCGCAAAGACACCAGTCGTCAACAGGAAGAAGATCAAAAGGGTTTTGAGCGTCGGTCGGGAGTGTCAGTTTTTGTCAATTTTGTAAGCAAGAGGATTCATCCGGCCACACTTAGAGAAGCTTTCCAATCCTACGGGAGAGTAGCCGACGTTTTCATAGCTTATCGAAATCAAAGAAGGATTTCCAAGCCCTACACGTTCACGTTCGTCGGATATTCTAAAGGGAGTGAAGCAGAGAAAGCAGTTCGTGAAGGTAATAATCGCCGTATGGATGGCTTTTACATCAAAGTCTATCATGCGTTGAGTAGGGTGAAGAATCAGCCTCCCGCCGGCCACCGCGACGTTCCTATCAAACACGGTAAGGTCAGGGAGTCATTCAGAGATGGTAGATCCTTCAGAGACGTTCTATTGGGCCAACCTGGCCGCAGCATTAACCTAGCATTTCCAAACTTGCAAAAGAAAGCAAAGCTGGATATAGGGCCGGAAAATAATAAATCCATATCTTTTCATATTGATTCCAATCAATTTGAGTCGACGTGGCTAAAGGCTTGCCTTGTTGGCCAGATAAAAGGAATGTACAATGTTGATATGGTTCAACAAGCACTGGAGGTGGACGGTTTCAGGTGCAAGCTTTGTGAATGGTCAGGATTTTTTGTCCTGATTCGATTCGGAAAATGATTCAGAAAAGTTCCGGCGTCAAAAGAAGATGCTGCTAAAGTCTTGGTTTACGGACTTAGATCAGCTACAATCTTTTGAACAGAAGAAGAAACTAAAGGTGTGGATTAGCTTCATCGGGGTGCCACCATTCATCTGGTCTGATTTTTTATTCAGAAATTTAGCTAGCTTGTGGGGGACGGTCATCAAAATTGACGAGGAAACAACATCCAAATCCAGGTTTGACATGGCTCGTGTTCTAGTTGGGGTTAGCTCTTTATCAGACATTCCACCAACAGTCTCCATTACTGTAAGCGACAAAATTTGCTGGATCAGGGTGACCACGGCAGAGTATGAAGATGAGCGAACGTGGATTGACGGAGACAGTCCAACCGACACGATGGGGGTTGATTCTGGAAGCTTCAGCAGCGAACCCCAGCAGAACTTTAATGAAGAGTCGCTTGATGGTCCAATGCGAGAAATCTTGAGCCGTAATCTGGACACTTGGCCCCTCGTGGTGAAGGCATATCGGTGGAGGGTAAGGGTCTTGACGCCTCGGGGCGGACTATTGAAATTTTAGACATCGGGTCAAAACCCCAGCATATCTCTGAGCCCAATACTAGCTTTGAGCTACCTAAAGACGGTGCCCTTATGGATATTCTGGTAATTCTGGCCCAGGAATCATTAAATAACTCATCATCACATAGTGCTTCAGAGGCTCCATGCTTTGACAGCAGGTCGAGTTTATTTACAGTCAAACCAAAGTTGTGCAAAAATTTGCGTGGAGAATATCCATTTATTTTTAGATCTAAATTGGACAGATTCCAAAATCGGGCTGGAACTTCAGTCTCCCATGGAAAATCTAAAGTTGGAGCTCTCCTCAGTGCTGGAAGCTCCAGAAGCCAAAACTCTCGTGAATTTTCCTCTGGCACTCATAGTTTGGGGGGTCTCAACCCTAATTCCTCCAATTCAGCACTTTTCCAAAATTCCAGAGAAGCATATTTGAATTTAAAAGCCCAAAATTCAGTCGAAGTATGCAATTCCCTGGGCCTTTGCTTCGACGCGAACGAGATCGAAGTAGTGAAGAGGTTCATGGAGATTGCTCGTGAAAATGGGAGCCCCAATTAGTGTGGAGCTCATTGGGGTGACTAACTTCTGGTGAGTTTTTTCTTCCTGATTAATTATGACTAATAAGCTTTGTTATTTCATTTCATGGAACATCAGAGGAATGGGCAGAATAGAAAAACAGACGACTATAAGAAATTTAATAAGAGCTAACAGACATTGTTTCATATTTCTTCAAGAAACAAAGTTATCAATCGTTGATGATAGATTGTCTAGATATATCAGTGGCAATCCCCAGGATTACAAAATGGTGTTTTCTCCCTCAGTTGGAGCTTCGGGTGGCCTAATTTCTATACGGAATCCAAAGTTCTTTGCTTTAGAATCGAGTCTGGTCCGCAGAAGTTTCATCATCTTGCAGGGGTGCATCTTGCGTATTGGTCAATTTATATGCCCCAAACGACCCATTGGAGAGATTATTAGTATTCAATGAGCTGACTTTTACTTTGAATCAGTTCAGTGCTCCAATTCTAATTGGTGGTAATTTTAACATCGTTCGTAGCACAGAAGAAAAGAGGGGCGTTACATTAAACATATCAGCTATGCAAGAATTTTTAGCGTTTATTGAGAACTTGAATCTGATGGATCCTCACTTACAAGGTGGATCGTTCACTTTTTCGAACATGAGGAAGTCTCTGTCGTTCAGTAGGCTCGATAGATTTTTCATTTCCCCAGAAATTCTATTAAAGTGGCCGAATACAATCCAGGAGATCCCGCCCAAGAGCCTCTCTGACCATAATCCTACTTCAATCAGTTGCTATGATATTAACTGGGGACCCAAACCTTTTGTCATACTTGAATTTTGTCCGGAGTATTCGGATATACATATAAATAAGGCCAAAAATATATAAATATAATAAAGATAAATAAATAAACCATAAATAATAACCCAAAATCAGTCCAAATGTCCAAGTTACAAATAAAATACCCAAAACCCGAAATATAAATCCAAAAGCCATATACATTTTGTTTCCCGCCTAAATTTTAATACCAAAGGCCCAAATAAACACAATTCAACTGAAATTAAATTTTTCCCTCCCATTTATACCACGTGTCATCACCCCAGTGGCCTATCTATTTTCACTTGGATCATGGTTTTCTCTAACATCATCGTCTGCACCCCTGTAAATAGAGAGAAAACCTTTGTTAGAGAAAAAATGAACCATTAATTAACTAATAATAATAATAATAATGGAGAGAGAAAAGTTACCTTTCTCGGTAACCGAACCATTCTGGAAAGCCGCATCGCCACCGGGAAGAGGAAAGATTGCCGAAAATTCACCGATCGCCGGGAAATTCGTCAGTCGCCTAGAAGCTCGTCGGTCAGAACCGTCATAGCTGCCGTCGGAAAGGTATACTTTTTTCCGATTTAATGTCCTGCAAAACATAAACAAAAAATGTTAGCTTACACGCATATAAAAACAATAATAAAATGAAATTGGAAGTTGCTACGGTGGCTAGAGTCTAGTTTTCACGGCGGAGTTGCAGAGGGTATGGGCTCGGGAAGTTAGTAGCTAGATCTAGGTTGGTTGAAGTCGGGAATCCTATCGAATTAGGGTTAGATTTAGGGTTTTTCGATTCAAAAATTGAATTTGGGAAAGTTTTTAGGGTTCCGATTGGCGGCCGAAAATCGCCTCACGACAGCTGCCCGACGGCTGGCAGTGGGGTCGAAGTTCGTAGGAGGTTGCTGGAAAACACGTCGGAGGTGGAAGTGTGTGGTAGTTGAGAATTCAAGGGCGGAGTTGAGGGCAGTTTGGTGGCCGGAAGGTTTGGTGTTCATCCAAAATGGATGAACACGGATGGATGTTCATTCGAAAAGTAGGATTTTGATCGTTTGGGGCTTGTTTTATAGGGAAATTGTGCTTGTAAGAGAGAGAGAGACAGAGAGAATTTGAGGGATGAAAGAGAGCGCAAATCAGGAAAATGGGCATTTTGGGCAAATAGGGGAATTTTATAGCTTTTCCAAAACGGTGCCAGTTTGGCACCGAGTTGGATAACCCGCGAAGCTGAGTCGGGTCGGGGCATTTAGACCCGCGTGTTTTCAACCGGGTCACCTTTGGTTTTTTCCTTAAACTTTGTTTTCTTTCAATTGGGTCCCTAATTGCTTTAAAATTGACCCCGAGGCTTTGAATCTATTCAATTTAGTCCTCATTCCCTTTTAATTGTTCCCCTAGATTTGTAATCTGTGCAATCTGGTCGCTTTGGGTCTTTGTAATTGGACATTATATTTGTAATCATTTCAATTTAGTTCTTATAATAAAAATAGGCTTTGTTTCCAATTAAATTAATTAATATTCATAGCTTTAAATAACTAATTGATTAGTGCCCCTTTAGGATTAATACTTAAAATGAACAAGACAATAAAAGGGCATTCATTAAAAACCTTTTATGTTGGAAAATATGAATATGGGTGCCACCTAACGGGGCGCTTTTAATCTCATATTCGAACAAAATGAATTTCCTTATAAAAGGATATCTGAATTCAGAATTTAAATTTAATTAATAATTATGAGATAAATAAAATTCAAATAATTATTCAAAATGCCAAAATGCCACATAAAATTAAAGGTACCGGTAACGGGCGTTCGTAGGGGTGCTAACCCTTCCCTACACGTAACCGACTCCCGAACCCAATTTTTTTAAGACAGAATCTCTAGTTTGTTTTACCGGTGTCTAGTCTAACTCGAAGTGATTGGTGGCGACTCCAAAATGTTTTTTAAGGATAAATAATGGAAAATTCGATTTAATATGAAAAACCTTAAATTTTCAAGATTAAATTAAAAATGGCCAAAAAATCTTAATTTTCTAAAAGATCGATTGTCAGGCTATTTTTCACACCCGATTTCAAAATTGGTCGCTACAGCTTGGCGACTCCGCTGGGGATTTTAAAAACCGAGAGTCGGGCCTAATTAATTCTACGTGGCATTTTGGACAGTAATTTGAATTTAATTTTTCCTATAATTATTGGATGAATTTTTGGAAAAATGCAGGTAGGTTTTTTCTTGTGTGATATAAATTGTCATTCATGCATAAGCCTTATACCCGGGCTTTTCACCCTTAAGTGGGAGTGAGGCATGATCTTATATGAGTTATTCAGCTCCGTGATCGAAATTTTGTCCTCCTTATGATATATCAACCTTATACACCGTGAGGTTACGTCTCTGCTATAAGGGGTCGTATACTCCCGAATTGAATCGAGTCTAGATCGAAACCCACATGCTGTAATAGAAACCTACCTCGCTAGAGCCAGACATGGACCTAGGATAGGGTGTTGTTGATTTAAATTTATTTCTCTGGTTATTTTTTAGTGCAAAATAAATTGTTCTCTAGTTAATTTTTAGCAATATAATTTTTTTCTTTTTTTCCTGTAACAATTATTCTTGCTTACCGTATTAATTCACCATACTGACACAGTTTTTGCTTTGTTTTTTTATTTGTGTGGGTGTGTTTTATTCGATAAGTGTTGCATCATATTGCATTCATGAGAGGTATCGGTTCGAGGATTAGTTGAGTAGGCAATGGCCATAAGACCTAAAAGGTCTGATAGACAAGTGAGGGATAATATGTCACTAAAGACTGGATTCGAGAAGACTCACTACAAGAATTAAGACAATATTTGTGGATGCTAGGTGTCATTAATGCAAGGTTGTACTAGAAATTCCTGAATATAATGAAGGTTTGCCAGAACAGTTTAATTTGAGAACCATAGGATGGGGAATATGAAGAGTTATTTCCAATAAGATTCGTGGGTTATAATATTTCTGCTAGACAGTCAAGTAGATCAGGAGTTGGCCCGTTTATGAAGCCGATATAATTGTTCGCTTGTCGGGAGGATAAATATGACACCAACAATAGACAAATGCGATGCTTTGCTATACTACTTCAGTGGTAAAAAAAAGACAAGGTTTATACAAGGCTCAACAACAGTACAAGTTTCAGAATACAATCAGTGGCAGTTACAAAGGTAAACGAGATATAGTAGCTGAAAAGGCGATAGTAACCAGAAAAAGGATAAATAACAGATAAATTGAAAGGACATTCAAAGGCTATTATTGACAAGTAAGAACTCGAGAGAAAATAGAAAGCTTTGAACTTAAGGGTGATATCAAAGTTTCACAAGTGATAAAAGTTACCAAAGGATACCATAATTATGGAAAATACTGATAAAAATGAGGAGCTGAGAAAAATGGCCGAATTAGGATACGCAATACAAACTGAAAGATCGGCTCGACATTTTCGAAGAGGTATCGCAATAAAGGATAAAACATGTAACACCCCCTTCCCGTATCCGTACATTGAACACAAGTCGGAGATGTCTCAGGCTTTTGAAAACATCTTTTAACTTAAAATTTGGGGAAATTTAAAATTTTTTAAAAATAACTTCCCAGAAGTCACCCATATTTAAAATTTCCCTAATTCAAGCACGCTTAACTTTATCTAATTATAAATAAAATAATAATTTAATTCCTGATAATGAAACTTTTTACATAAATATCATAGTCACATTTAAAACATATAATAATAAGCAGTAAATATGTTTATCAACTATGAAAGGTTTATAAAACTATTATATACTCGATTTAAATATTTTATGAGAAAGACATGTTTAGCTATTACATGCCACTACTAAACACAAAATATGGATGTCATAAGTACTAAAATTAACCTGTCGTATCCGTACTCCCAAAAGAGATAGAGATGCAAAAGTCGTCCCTCCTAAACTCGTTTACCTACGTGTATAACAGAAATACACGATGAGAGTATAACTCAGTGAGGCGTAAGATGAGTAACATATATAAAATATCTTATAATGCATGATACTTTTCAAAAGCATGGTAATCTTATAATCACGTAATCTGTAATGCAGGAATATCTATATAAGAACACATATAATTATCCGGTGAAATCGTGTAGCCCAAGGTAAATATCAAGTGACTAATATACGAGTCATTTACATTTTAGTACTATCCTTTCTATCGACACAATGAAGTATCAGGAACATATCAACAGAGTGAAGTGTTGTAAACTATCAACACAATAAAGTGTTACCGTATCAACACAATTAAGTGTTGCAACTATCGACGTCGCATACTGTCGACACAATGAAGTGTCAGATACAGTGTGACTCTTATGGTATACCACTATATTGTCTGACTCAATATTATACTACCAAGGGCAACTTTAAAATCAATTCCTGCAAAATGGCAAGCAACCCATGTACAATTCATATTATGTAAAACATATCATATTAAAGCAATCAATACTCTAATATGCTTTATAACTTTCATGGTATACTGCCATAGATAAAAACTGTATCAAATAACTTTTTCATATATATATATATCATGCTATTTATAAAAATTCTTTACCTTTTTGGGTAACTTATCACAAGTATCCCTGTTGTATATTAATAAACATACATTTAAAAATATGTATGCACTCACCTTAGCCTCGATAATTAACCTTGCTACTTGTTTTCACTTCTGATCTTTTTCTTTTACTTTTCCGCTGAAACAGTCTTGATTTATATCGAAATCTATATTAAAATAACATATACCATTTCAAGTATATGTTAACACGAAATCATACCATATTTAATTATGGAAAGTAAATAAAATAACTATCCATTATACAGAAAATTGATCTGATAAAGCTTTCTATATTCGAATCACAATTTCCCATACTTTTTGTTAAATCTCCAACTTTTCCCAAAAATTGTATTTTAGTCCCTAAGGACTCTTTTAAACTTCCAAACAAAACTTTCAAGTCTAAACCTTACATTTCTCATCCTATACACTTTAGGACCTAAACTTTTAAAAATTTGCACTTTGGTCCCTAAAGTAGTCGAATATTCAATTTAACCCAAAATGTTGATTTAAACTTCAAAATCAACATTTTAATCACTATACTTAATTTTTCCAACATAATATACCTCAAATAAAAGCTCAACATCAAATCCCTAAACTTTTCATAAATTCAAGACTAATCCCTAATTTTCTTCAAATTGCCAAAATAGTCCTTGTACTTCCAAAAATTTTCATTTTGATCCTTAAACATCAATTCATGCTATTTCAATCACAATTCATCAATTCAAGTGCTAAAATAAATTTTCAATAATTCCCCCTAATTTTTTCAAAATTTTCGAAATGGTCCCTATAACTTCAATTGGGGAAATTATTTAATCTAACATCAAAATTAAACTTTCAACATCATAATTCATTCTATATCATCCTCAAATTAACTTCCTAATCAAACCCCCCAAATCTTAGGGTTAAGGTTTATAACTTCAAACATGGAATTAATTCAATTTCAAACTTGATTCCATGTTTATAACATTAATTCTACACAAAACAACTTTGATTTCATCATTTACTATCAATTTCCATAACCAACCTCATCCATGAACATAACTCATACTTGGTTTTATCATGCAAAAATACTATCAAAATGAAGAGAATCAAGTGTAGAATAATTTACCTCAATCAATTTTGCTTGAAAACTAACTTTGATCCTTGAATTTTGGACTTGAAAAATGAAAAACCCTAGTTCCCCTTTTCTTTCTTGGTTTCGAAATTACTACTTTACCATTTTCATCCAATGGCCAAGATTCAATCTTATCAAAAATCAATGGCCAAGATCTCATCCATGTGTATTTTGACCTTCCAAGATTGCCTTCAAAGTTTCAAAATATTTTAAAAATGCCATCCATGGCAAATGTCTAATTTGCCCTCCAACTAGACTTTATTTACAACAAGACTTAAAAATTGCCATTCCATTAAAATTGAACCAAATTGGTTCCAACCCAACCTTCCATGTCCCAAAATATCTTAGATTTTATTTATGACATTTATTCGATCCAAATATTCAAATTTCACTCAATACGATTTCCAAATTTTCTTCCTACGAACTTTAAAGCTTTATAGCCACTAATACACACTCTGTACGAAAAATCTGAGTAACACAAAAGTGTTACTCTTGGGGGTGAACTATTCATTTACGGGGTTAACTTACATAACTTTTAGAAATTACAATTTAGTCCCTAAACTTTTCCAAAGTTTATACTTTGACCACAAACTTTCAAAATTTTCATTTTGGTCACTGAACTAAAACCACCAATCTTTAACTCTTTACATTTTAGTCACTAAGCAAATAATGGGGTATTACAATTCCCCCCTTAAGAAAATTCGTCCTCGAATTTTCAAAACATACATGTTTTAAACAAGTGCAGCTACTGTTTTTCCATTGCATCCTTTATTTCCCACGTTGCTTCTTCCACTTTGTGATTGCGCCAAAGGACTTTCACCAATGGAATTTGCTTGTTACTTAATTCTTTGACACCGTACGCTAGTATTTACTGTTTCTTCTTCATACATCAAATATGATTGCAACTCAAACCAGTTCAATGGTGATCTGCACTTCCGACCATAAAGAGCTTCATAAGGTGCCATTTGGATACTTGCCTGATAACTATTATTGTAAGCAAATTCTGCTAATGGCAAGTACTTTTCCCAAGATCCTTCAAATTCAATTATGCAAGCTCTTAACATATCTTTCAATATTTGAATTGTCCTTTCTGACTGACCATCGATTTGAGGATGGAACGTAGTACTGAAGTTCAATCTTGTCCCCAAAGCTCTGTGCATTACTTTCCAAAATCTTGATGTGAACTTTGGATCTCGATCGGACACTATAAATATTGGCACTCCATGCAATCGAACTATTTCCTTACTATACAGCTCAACATACTTGCTCATTTGATAATTTATTCTAACTGGTATAAAGTGAGCAGATTTAGTTAACCTGTCCACAATTACCCAGATAGAATTTTTTCTTGTTGGGAGTCAATGGCAATCCTGTCACAAAATCCATAGTAATTCTATCCCACTTCCATTGCGGAATAGAAATAAGTTGTAACTTTCCTGATGGCACTTGATGTTCAGCTTTCACCTGTTGGCAAGTCAAACACTTGGCAACGAAATCTAATATCATTCTTTTCATACCAGGCCACCAATGTCGATTCTTCAAATTTTGATACATCTTGTTTCCCCCAGGATCCATAGTCAAAGGACTATAGTGTGCTTCAGAAAGCAAATCTTGCTTTAACTCAACATCTTCAGGAATATACACTCTATCTTTGTAATAGAGGCACCAATCAGGTTTAATCTCGAAATCCTTAATTTCACCAGATTCCACTTGTCTCATCTTTGCTATACACTCCTCATCTTGTTGTTGACTTTCTTTAATCTGATCTAGCAATGGCGATCTCAATTGCAACTCTACCAATAATGAACCATCTGATTTCCCTTTTAACTGAGCATTTAAATTTCTCAATGCAGCAAATGTTTTTCGACTCAAAGCATCTGCTACAATATTTGCCTGGCATGTATGGTAATTAATGATCAGATCATAATCCTTTATCAGTTTCAACCACCTTCGTTGCCGTAGATTCAATTCTTTCCATGTCATTAAATATTTTAAACTTTTATGATCAGTATATACATGGAAATGTTCACCATAGAGATAATGTCGCCACACTTTTAGAGCAAAAACTACAGCTTCCAGCTCTAAATCATGGGTCGAATAATTTTTTTCAGGTGGCTTTAACTGCCGAGAAGCATAAGCAATCACCTTTCCATCCTGCATCAATACGAATCCCAATCCATTATGAGATGCATCATTGTACAATGTAAACTCCTTTCCCGATTCTAGCTGTACTAAAACTGGAGCTTCTGTCAAAATTTTCTTTAACTGATCAAAGCTTTCTTAACACTTTTCAGTCCAAACAAATGGAACATCTTTTCTCAATAACTTTGTAAGTGGAACAGCTATCATCGAAAAGTTTTTCACAAACCTTCGATAATATCCAGCAAGCCCCAAGAAACTACGAACTCCAGTAATATTCTTGGGAACCTTCTACCCCAGAATAGATTGTATCGTTTTAGGATCCACTCGAATTCCTTCAGCTGAAACAATATGTCCCAAGAAAGCCACTTCAGACAACCAAAACTCACATTTTGAGAGCTTAGCATACATTTTATTTTCTCTCAAAATCTGTAACACCATTCTTAAATGTGTATCATGATCCTCTTTAGTCTTTGAGTACACCAATATATCATCAATAAAGACTACGACAAACAGATCGAAAAACAGCTGAAATACTCAGTTCATTAAATCCATGAATGCTGTTGAAGCATTTGTAAGGCCAAATGGCATCATTACAAATTCATAATGCCCTGTACCTCGTTCAGAATGTTGTTTTTGGAATATCCTACTCCTTGACCCTCGGTTGATAATAACCAGACCGGCGATCAATCTTAGAGAATACGGCTGCTCCTTTTAGTTGATCAAACAAATCCTCTATTCTTGGTAGTGGATACTTGTTCTCTATAGTCACCTTATTCAACTGTCGGTTATCAATGCACAATCGCAGTGAACCATCTTTCTTTTTAACAAATAACATCAGAGCTCCCCATGGTGACGTACTAGGACGTATAAATCATTTATCTAATAATTTCTGCAACTGTGATTTTAACTCCCTCAATTTTGTAGGTGCCATTCTATAGGGAGTCATGGATACTGGTTTAGTACCAGGAAGAACTTCAATTCCAAATTGTACCTCTCTCTCTGGATGTAATCCTGGTAACTCTTCCGAAAATACCTCAGGAAAATCCTGAACTGTCGAAATCGCACTGAGGTCATTATCAGTCTTCTTAGTATCCACTACATGAGCTAGAAAAGCCTCACAACCCCGCTCCAATAGTTTCTTGGCTTTAAAAGCCAAAATTATATTCTTTATACATTGAGACCCTTTGCCCAATACTATAATCTCTGATCCATCTACAGTCTTTAAAATCAACTACTGTTGGCGACACCTTACTGTAGCATCATAGGCATGAAGCCAATCCATGCCTAAAATGATCTCAAGATCACTAAATGGTAGTTCTAACAAGTCAACTGGGAATTCAATTCCCTAAACTTTAAGCGGATATTTCCTACTTACTTTAGTTACCCGAGTACTGTGGCCTAGAGGCTTTATGGCTATAATATCACTCTGAGTTAGTTCTAAAGGAATTCCTCTTTCCCGAACTAATCTAGAACTAACGTAGGAGTGTGTAGATCCAGTATCTATCAGAACAAATACAGGTTGACCATAGAGTTGGAAAGTACCTGTAACAATGTCAGGTTCTTCTTTATCATCCTGTGCCCAGATGTGATATATCCTTACTGAAGCTCTATCATCTCAACCCACAGCAGCTTCAGTCTCTTTTCGAGAACCCACTCTAGATGATCCCGCAGATCCACGACCTCTGCCTCTTTGCATTCCAACAGATCTTTCAATATGTACCGATCTGTCATCTCGACTTGGACAGTCATGCATAAAATGTCTGATTTCACCACATCGGAAACATGCTCCCGTGATCATCCAGCACTCTCCACGATGAATCTGATTACAATGTTTACATCGAAGAAGTCCTTGTTTATTCCCAGAATTCTTTACTAATGTCGAAATGTTTTTGGACTTTCCAGCTTGATTTGGTTGTCCTCGAGGTGCTGAAAATCCAGATCTCCCCTACTGCGAATATCCTTTGCCTCGCTTAGATGATCGTGAAGCAAAAGATGTTTCAGAACTCTTTTTCTGACTCTGTGATTCTTTTTCAGCTTTTTCCCGGATAATCTTCATTGCTTTAGCTCTATTAACTGCTTCTTGAAAATCCCTAGGAATAATTACCACCAATACTTCTTGATATCTAGCATCTAATCAGCTTATGAAACTATCGGTGATGGCTCTCTCGTCCGGTAGCAATTCAAAGGCAAACCTGCTCAATCTATTAAACTCGCATTCATATTCATACACCGAGCGATCTTCCTGCTTAAGATCCAAGAACCGTTGCCTCATTTCCCGAATAAAGGCATCTCCAATATATTTTCTCCTAAACTCACGGAGGAAAAACTGCCAGTTCACCTTTTCTTGAACACGAGCAATGAAATTGTTCCACCATACCAGTGCCTGCTCTCTCACCAAGGAGACAACTCCTTCCAGTTTTCCTCGATCATCACACCCAATCCGAGACAACATGGTCTGTATATCATTCAACCAAAAATCCGCTAACATAATATCCCTATCGACGTCGCCTTTAAAATCAGGAGCCTATAGCTTCTTTAACTCATTCAGGATAGCAATTCGAAGAGGTCTATTAAGTATAGCGTCCAGAGCTTGCAAAAATGTACCCCGGTCTTGCACCGACATTTCTTGTGCAGGTGCACCAGCCTCCTGTTGAACAGGCTGCTGTACTTTCTCCCCTACTTTTTGAGCATTCTCAAGCCCCACTTGTCGAGTAGCATGTCGGGATCCAACTCCCCCTGACATCTGTACTCATAACATATACTTAAACTAATAAGCAATTGCACCAATCAACCAGTATCATTTTCAAGTAAATACGACATCCTAGTGGCATGCACACACTTTAACACTTTTATCGAGTTCAAATTTAACTCCAGAACCAACTAAACCTATAGCTCTTATACCAATAAATGTAACACCCCCTTCTCGTATCCGTACATTGAACACGAGTCGGAGATGTCTCAGGCTTTTAAAAACATCTTTTAACTTAAAAATTGGGGAAATTTAAAAAATTTAAAAATCTTCCCAAGAGGTCACCCATCTTAAAAATTTCCCTAATTTAAAAACGCTTAACTTTATCTAATTTATAAATAAAATAATAATTTAATTCCTGATAATGAAACTTTTTACATAAATGTCATAGTCACATTTAAAACATATAATAATAAGCAGTAAATATGTTTATCAACTATGAAAGGTTTATAAAACTATTATATACTTGATTTAAATATTTTATCAGAAATACAGGTTTAGCTATTACATGCCACTACTAAACACAAAATATGGATGTCATAAGTACTGAAATTAACCTGTCGTATTTGTACTCCCAAAAGAGATAGAGATGCAAAAGTCGTCCCTCCTAAACTCGTTTACCTACGTGTATAACAGAAATACATGCTGAGAGTATAACTCAGTGAGGCGTAAGATGAGTAACATATATAAAATATCTTATAATGCATGATACTTTTCAAAAGCATGGTAATCTTATAATCACGTAATATGTAATGCAGGAATATCTATATAAGAACACATATAATTATCCGGTGAAATCGTGTAGCCCAAGGTAAATATTAAGTGACTAATATACGAGTCGTGTACATTTTAGTACTATCATTTCTACCGACACAATGAAGTATCAGGAACATATCAACACAGTGAAGTGTTGTAAACTATCAACACAATAAAGTGTTACCATATCAACACAATTAAGTGTTGCAACTATCGACGTCGCATACTGTCGACACAATGAAGTGTCAGATACAGTGTGACTCTTATGGTATACCACTATATTGTCTGACTCAATATTATACTACCAAGGGCAACTTTAAAATCAATTCCTGCAAAATGGCAAGCAACCCATGTACAATTCATATTATGTAAAACATATCATATTAAAGCAGTCAATACTCTAATATGCTTTATAACTTTCATGGTATACTGCCATAGATAAAAACTGTATCAAATAACTTTTTCATATATATATATATATATCATGCTATTTATAAAAATTCTTTACCTTTTTGGGTAACTTATCACAAGTATCCATGTTGTATATTAATAAACATACATTTAAAAATATGTATGCACTCACCTTAGCCTCAATAATTAACCTTGCTACTTGTTTTCACTTCTGATCTTTTTCTTTTACTTTTCCGCTGAAACAGTCTTGATTTATATCGGAATCTACATTAAAATAACATATACCATTTCAAGTATATGTTAGCACGAAATCTTACCATATACAATAATGGAAAGTAAATAAAATAACTATCCATTATATAGAAAATTGATCCGATAAAGCTTTCTATATTCGAATCACAATTTCCCATACTTTTCTTTAAATCTCCAACTTTTCCCAAAAATTCTATTTTAGTCCCTAAGGACTCTTTTAAACTTCCAACCAAAATTTTCAAGTCTAAACCTTACATTTCTCATCCTTTACACTTTAGGACCTAAACTTTTAAAAATTTGCACTTTGGTCCCTAAAGTAGCCGAATATTCAATTTAACCCAAAATGTTGATTTAAACTTCAAAATCAACATTTTAATCACTATACTTAATTTTTCCAACATAATATACCTTAAATACAAGCTCAACATCAAATCCCTAAACTTTTCATAAATTCAAGACTAATCCCTAAATTTCTTCAAATTGCCAAAATAGTCCTTGTACTTCCAAAAAATTTCATTTCGATCCTTAAACATCAATTCATGCTATTTCAATCACAATTCATCAATTCAAGTGCTAAAATAAATTTTCAATAATTTCTCCTAATTTTCTCAACATTTTTGAAAAGGTCCCTATAACTTCAGGTTGGGGAAATTAGTTAATCTAACATCAAAAAGTAAACTTCCAACATCATAATTCATTCAATATCATCCTCAAATTAACTTCCTAATCAAAACCCCCAAATCTTAGGGTTAGGGTTTATAACTTCAAACATGGAATTAATTCAATTTCAAACTTGATTCCATGTTTATAACATTAATTCTACACAAAACAACTTTGATTTCATCATCTACTATCAATTTCCATAACCAACCTCATCCATGAACATAACTCATACTTGACTTTATCATGCAAAAATACTATCAAAATGAAGAGAATCAAGTGTAGAATAATTTACCTCAATCAATTTTGCTTGAAAACTAACTTTTTCCTTGAATTTTGGACTTGAAAAATGAAAAACCCTAGTTCTCTCACCAAGGAGACAACTCCTTCCAGTTTTCCTCGATCATCACACCCAATCCGAGACAACATGGTCTGTATATCATTCAACCTAAAATCCGCTAACATAATATCCCTATCGACGTCGCCTTTAAAATCAGGAGCCTGTAGCTTCTTTAACTTCTTCAGGATAGCAATTCGAAGAGGTCTATTAAGTATAGCGTCCAGAGCTTGCAAAAATGTACCCCGGTCTTGCACCGACATTTCTTGTGCAGGTGCACCAGCCTCCTGTTGAACAGGCTGCTGTACTTTCTCCCCTACTTTTTGAGCATTCTCAAGCCCCACTTGTCGAGTAGCATGTCGGGATCCAACTCCCCCTGACATCTGTACTCATAACATATACTTAAACTAATAAGTAATTGCACCAATCAACCAGTATCATTTTCAAGTAAATACGACATCCTAGTGGCATGCACACACTTTAACACTTTTATCGAGTTCAAATTTAACTGCAGAACCAACTAAACCTATAGCTCTTATACCAATAAATGTAACACCCCCTTCTCGTATCCGTACATTTAACACGAGTCGGAGATGTCTCAGGCTTTTAAAAACATCTTTTAACTTAAAAATTGGGGAAATTTAAAATTTTTTAAAATATCTTCCCAAGAGGTCACCCATCTTAAAAATTTCCCTAATTTAAAAACGCTTAACTTTATCTAATTTATAAATAAAATAATAATTTAATTCCTGATAATGAAACTTTTTACATAAATGTCATAGTCACATTTAAAACATATAATAATAAGCAGTAAATATGTTTATCAACTATGAAAGGTTTATAAAACTATTATATACTCGATTTAAATATTTTATCAGAAATACAGGTTTAGCTATTACATGCCACTACTAAACACAAAATATGGATGTCATAAGTATTAAAATTAACCTGTCGTATCCGTACTCCCAAAAGAGATAGAGATGCAAAAGTCGTCCCTCCTAAACTCGTTTACCTACGTGTATAACAGAAATACACGCTGAGAGTATAACTCAGTGAGGCGTAAGATGAGTAACATATATAAAATATCTTATAATGCATGATACTTTTCAAAAGCATGGTAATCTTATAATCACGTAATCTGTAATGCAGGAATATCTATATAAGAACACATATAATTATCCGGTGAAATCGTGTAGCCCAAGGTAAATATCAAGTGACTAATATACGAGTCGTTTACATTTTAGTACTATCCTTTCTATCGACACAATGAAGTATCAGGAACATATCAACAGAGTGAAGTGTTGTAAACTATCAACACAATAAAGTGTTACCATATCAACACAATTAAGTGTTGCAACTATCGACGTCGCATACTGTCGACACAATGAAGTGTCAGATACAGTGTGACTCTTATGGTATACCACTATATTGTCTGACTCAATATTATACTACCAAGGGCAACTTTAAAATCAATTCCTGCAAAATGGCAAGAAACCCATGTACAATTCATATTATGTAAAACATATCATATTAAAGCAGTCAATACTCTAATATGCTTTATAACTTTCATGGTATACTGTCATAGATAAAAACTATATCAAATAACTTTTTCATATATATATCATGCTATTTATAAAAATTCTTTACCTTTTTGGGTAACTTATCACAAGTCTCCCTATTGTATGTTAATAAACATACATTTAAAAATATGTATGCACTCACCTTAGCCTCGATAATTAACCTTGCTACTTGTTTTCACTTTTGATCCTTTTCCGCTAAAACAGTCTTGATTTATATCGGAATCTACATTAAAATAACATATACCATTTCAAGTATATGTTAGCACGAAATCTTACCATATACAATAATGGAAAGTAAATAAAATAACTATCCATTATATAGAAAATTGATCCGATAAAGCTTTCTATATTCGAATCACAATTTCCCATACTTTTCTTTAAATCTCCAACTTTTCCCAAAAATTCTATTTTAGTCCCTAAGGACTCTTTTAAACTTCCAACCAAAATTTTCAAGTCTAAACCTTACATTTCTCATCCTTTACACTTTAGGACCTAAACTTTTAAAAATTTGCACTTTGGTCCCTAAAGTAGCCGAATATTCAATTTAACCCAAAATGTTGATTTAAACTTCAAAATCAACATTTTAATCACTATACTTAATTTTTCCAACATAATATACCTTAAATACAAGCTCAACATCAAATCCCTAAACTTTTCATAAATTCAAGACTAATCCCTAAATTTCTTCAAATTGCCAAAATAGTCCTTGTACTTCCAAAAAATTTCATTTCGATCCTTAAACATCAATTCATGCTATTTCAATCACAATTCATCAATTCAAGTGCTAAAATAAATTTTCAATAATTTCTCCTAATTTTCTCAACATTTTTGAAAAGGTCCCTATAACTTCAGTTGGGGAAATTAGTTAATCTAACATCAAAAGTAAACTTCCAACATCATAATTCATTCAATATCATCCTCAAATTAACTTCCTAATCAAAACCCCCAAATCTTAGGGTTAGGGTTTATAACTTCAAACATGGAATTAATTCAATTTCAAACTTGATTCCATGTTTATAACATTAATTCTACACAAAACAACTTTGATTTCATCATCTACTATCAATTTCCATAACCAACCTCATCCATGAACATAACTCATACTTGACTTTATCATGCAAAAATACTATCAAAATGAAGAGAATCAAGTGTAGAATAATTTACCTCAATCAATTTTGCTTGAAAACTAACTTTTTCCTTGAATTTTGGACTTGAAAAATGAAAAACCCTAGTTCTCCCTTTTCTTTCTTGGTTTCGAAATGCCAAAATAAAATATGAGAGTATTTTGCTCATCTTTTTAATATAAATCCACATGTTTAAAATAAAATGAAATTTTAATTCATTTTACATAGTGAAATTACTACTTTACCCTTTTCATCCAATGGCCAAGATTCAATCTTATCAAAAATCAATGGCCAAGATCTCATCCGTGTGTATTTTGACCTTCCAAGATTGCCCTCAAAGTTTCAAAATATTTCAAAATGCCATCTATGGAAAATGTCCAATTTGCCCGCCCTCCAACTAGACTTTATTTACAACAAGACTTAAAAATTGCCATTCCATTAAAATTGAACCAAATTGGTTCCAATCCAACCGTCCATGTCACAAAATATCTTAGATTTTTATTTGACATTTATTCGATCCAAATATTCGGATTTCACTCAATACGATTTCTAAATTTTCATCCTACGAACTTTAAAGCTTTATAGCCACTAATACACACTCCGTACGAAAAATCCGAGTAACACGAAAGTGTCACTCTTGGGGGTGAACTATTCATTTGCATGATTAACTTACATAACTGTTAGAAATTACAATTTAGTCCCCGAACTTTTCCAAAGTTTATACTTTGACCACCAAACTTTTAAAATTTTCATTTTGGTCACTGAACTAAAACCACCAATCTTTAACTCTTTACATTTTAGTCACTAAGAAAATATTCGGGTATTACAAAACAACTGAAAGTCAAGCTGGGGCAGTAATCTAGGCTATCTAGAAACAGAGTGGTGAAGTGATAAACTTTAGGAACCAAGTGTGGGGATTGCATGGCATGTGCAGATTTTATTCGATGAAGTTATGAACCTTCAACAACACTCTAATATTGACACCGAGCCAGTACAGATGATGACTCAGAGGCTGAACAAGGTGATCAACCAAAAGAGTTGGAGCCAATGAACATATTGCCTTCACTTTGTATTCGACCTTTTGGGTAAATGGGTGTTGTTCTAATGACTGATTCTTGAAACCGATACCTCGTGCATTCATGCATTACATCATTTAAACATTATATAAAATAAAATTGAACTTTTGTTTAAGGTATTGCATTTTTAAGAAGCATTGCATTTTGAAAAGCATATACAACAGAAAGGTCGAGAACAAGATGAAATGCGAGCCACCACTTAGCTTGAAATCAGAAAGGTCGAGAAAGGAAATATTTCAGACAAAATATCAACATGGGTGATCAAGATGGAGACTCATCTCACATAAGGGCTCATTCTGAAATGACTCTTCATGCAAAAAAAGAGTCAAAAAAGAAAAAGTCAAAAAAAGAGGGAGATGGAAATAAAAAAAGGAAGATAAGCAAGTTTAGACCAATATATCCTGGGGCATCTGTAAAAAATTTAGAAGATCTGAGTTTGGATCATGAAGAGAGCAACAGAATGTTTGACTTAGAGGCACTGATGAATTTTGAAAATGCTAAAATGAAGGAAGCTCAGTGAACAGACATAGAAAGACTGAATGAATTTTAGCCAAAAGTCTTGTCGATTGATGGTTCAGTAGTAGTTAGAGGATATAATGATCCCAACAAAGACGAGCAGTAGAAGAGCCTTTCTTTAAAGCAATAAGTGTCAAAGGCAGTTGAAGATTGTAGTTTGTACAAGAGGAGATGAATACAGATGTGAGACAAAGAAACTGAAGAGTTCGGTCAGAAAAGGGAGTCAATTATTCTTGTCCAATGTAATGTTCAGATTTGCGGCTCTACCCTATCCAAAATCACTTTCTGATAATGGTCTCGTTGAAG
This sequence comes from Hibiscus mutabilis, assembly GCA_019671005.1. Classification (NCBI taxonomy): domain Eukaryota; kingdom Viridiplantae; phylum Streptophyta; class Magnoliopsida; order Malvales; family Malvaceae; genus Hibiscus; species Hibiscus mutabilis. The sequence continues at coordinate 48,146,011 of CM033720.1, read as the reverse complement.
TTTTTGGTTTCATCAGGAATGGGTGTTTATGTTCTGAAAGTGAAAAACCATGTTTTAATCGAAGATTATTGTTTGCTAGAAGAGTTGAAATAAAAGAGAAAGGAAAGAAGCTATGTCAAACTTTTGCGAACAACTCATTGCAGTCTGGGGTTTATTACAGTCAGAGTAATATTTTGGAATCTTTTTTGTAATATTTTCTTCGCCAAAGAATGCTCCAAGATCAGATGCTCAAGATGCTCTTGTCAGTAGAAAGTCAAAATTTAAATTGGATCTCATTCATGAGATACATTTCAAAATGTTTGAAGCTTTGCAGTATTATGAGAAACTATTAAAGCCCCATTAATTTAGTTGTTACAATGTCAAGATTGTTGTGAGTTATGATTGAGCCATTGAAGATTGTTACACTCTCAAGCTGCAAATTCAAAACTTTATGAAGTGGGAGATTTTGGAAGTTGACATTGAAGATAAGCTATTAAGATATGTAACTTAAAAATTAGTACCTTGATTGGAGAAAATGCAACTGGATTGCTCAGAAAACAAATGCTAAAAATGTCAAGAGAAAAGAGAGAATAAGTGAATAAATGCAATGATCAGACTCCCTGAGGTCGTAAGAGAAAATGGTTAACTGATTCACCAGGTCTATCATCGGAAAAATGCAAATTTTGAATGCTCATTTCAGACTTATTTCCTTGCCTTATCAAAGGTTAATATTTTACCTCTAGACCAGTGAAGAAAATGTCAAGCTCGTCTGCCCATAGTTATGATCACGATAATATTTGCAAATTTCACATGGGGAACCAAGATGTGCTACCAAGAAGTGTAGACCCTTAATGGAGGAAATCAAGAAGTATGAGATCCAGAACGAATGCTTCCAAGATTGTCTGGAGCTTTGAGAAGTGATAAGTGTTCAAAAGTACTATTTTTCTTACCCTTTTTACTCATATTATTGTTAGACTTAGGCTCATATTAGTTGCATAGTTAGCCATTCATGCATTAATCCATGTTTCCTTCAATCGTTGAGCTTGATTACATAACTTGGTGATTTTTGTGGAAATAGATGTTGCTTTGGTGTGTTTTTGTGTGTGTATGTGCAGGATCACTTGCCAAAGCAATGCCGAGCTAGTTGCCAGGGCAATGCATGAAGGATATGCCGAGCTAGTTGCCAGGGCAGTGCATGAAGGAGACGCCGAGCCAGTTGCCATGGCATTTGTCGACAAAGACCAAAAGCAATATGGATGTCGAAATTCATGATTTTACAAGCCCAAGATGACATGGAGCAAGGTCCAAGCCCAAAGGAATTTGATTGCCATGCAGAGATTAAAGAAGAATTAAATTCCAAGAGGATAGGAGAAGTTCTAATAGAAATAAAATTATAATAAAGAATTATATTCTTTAAAGATAATTTAATTCCAACTCAAACTCCTCCTCAAAGAAGGACTTTGGCCTAGCCCTATAAATATCAAGGAGATTTCGACAATTCAAGGGGAGAGCAAGAGGGAATTTCGACAAGACCAAGAGAGGAAGCAAAGGGGAATTTTCGACAAGCTTCATCTTTTCTTCCTTGTTCGATTGGGTTCATGCTAGGGATTGTTTATCTTGTGTTTCTTTGGAACCTAGCCATGAACTAAATTTACTTGGCTATGGTTATTGTGTTTTGTGGTTGTGAGAAACTATTGGTTTTTGTTTAGGTAATAAGAGTTTGCACTTTTCTATTTCAAGGTTTATTCATTCTTGATTCTTATTATTGTTTGCGAGTGAATTGGGAGAGGATCTCGTGATTTCATCCATTTATCTAATATCGGAGAGTTAGATTCAAGAAACGAATGAATATGATCTTTATGCAATCAATGATGGTGAAGATTAATCCGGCTTAGGAATAAGTTAAGGATTTCAACGGCTAAGAGGAGCGCAAGATTGGTTGTTGTTCACCCTTGATTCACGCAGGATGTATTATCAAGGCATGCACAAGTAGCTAGAGTTTCGACTTAGGGATAAGAAGAAACCATTGAAGAACGCTCCGCCCGAACCTTAAAGTTGCTGCCCGATCGCCCAAGTAGTTGCCCAACTAGTCGCCCAAGCAACCATCAATTAGTTGCCAAGGCAACCCGTTGTGCAAATCGCCACGGCAACCGAGTTGCCCATGCACTCTTTTACCAAGACAATCCAATCGGCTATCACACCTCAACTCACGATAACCTAGCCTATCTCTCTCATTCGAATTCATCTTTTCTTTTACTTAATTGTTTTCTAGATTAGTTATTAGTTAAAACTTCTATAATCCTTCACTTGTGTTTTTACTTTTTACAGTGCAAGAGACTAGATTCTTGAAGTGGCACCAATCCCTGTGGAGATGATATCTTTTATACTATAACTTGCGACGTGTATACTTGCACAATTGCGTAGCACTTATTACGCGCAACAAGAAGTCAGTCTCGCTCATGTCTATGTATCAAGGGAGTACATCTTGCAAGAATTATTTCAACTTTGTTGCTTCAAGCCCAAAGATTCTCTTGTATTTGTTGCGCGTAATAAGTGCTACGCAATTGTGCAAGTATACACGTTGCAAGTTATAATATAAAAGATATCGTCTCCACAGGGATTGGTGCCACTTCAAGAATCTAGTCTCTTGCACTGTGAAAAGTAAAAACACAAATAAAGGATTATAGGAGTTTAACTAATAACTAATCTAGAAAGCAATAAAGTAAAAGGAAAGATGAGATCAAATGAAAGAGAGATAGGCCAGGTTATCATGAGTTCAGGTGTGATAGCCGATTGGATCGTCTTGGTAAAAGAGTGCACATGCAACTCAGTTGTCGTGGCAACTTGCACAATGGGGTTGCCTTGGCAACTAATCGATGGTTGCCTGGGCAACTAGTTGGGCAACTACTTGGGCGTTTGGGCAGCAACCTTCAAGGTTCGGCAGAGCGTTCTTCAATGGTTTTTTCTTATCCCTAAGTCAAAACTCTAGCTACTTGTGCATACCTTGATAATACATCCCTGCGTGAATCAAGGGTGAACAACAACCAATCTTGCGCTTCTCTTAGCCGTTGAAATCCTTAACTTATTCCTAAGCCGGATTAATCTTCACCATCAATAGATTGAATAAAGATCATATTCATTCGTTTATTGAATCTAACTCTCCCAATATTAGACAAATAGATGAAATCACGAGATCCTCTCCCAATTCACTCACAAACAAGAATGAATAAACCTTGAATAGAAAAGTGCAAACTCTTATTACCTAAACAAAAACCAATAGTTTCTCACAACCACAAAACACAATAACCATAGCCAAATAGATTTAGTTCATGGCTAGGTTCCAAAGAAACACAAGATAAATAATCCCTAGCATGAACCCAATCGAACAAGAAGGAAAAGGATGAAGAAGGAGGCTTGTCGAAATCCTCCTTACCCTAGATGCTAGTCGAAAATTCTCTCCTCTTGCATTCCTTGGAGTTGTCGAAATTCCCCTCTCTTGCTATCTCTGAGTTGTCGAAATCTCCATCTTATTTATAGGGCTAGGCCAAAGTCCTTCTTCGAGGAGAAAGTTAAGTTGGAATTAAATTATCTTTAAAGAATATAATTCTTTATTATAATTATATTCCTACTAGAACTTCTCCTATCTTCTTGGAATTTAATTCTTCTTTAATCTCTGCATGGAAATCAAATTCCTTTGGGTTTGGGCTTTGCTCCACGTCATCTTGGGCTTGTCTAGTCATTAATTTCGACTACCATATCACCTTTGCTCTTGTCAACAATTGCCATGGCAACTGGCTCGGTGTCTCCTTCATGCATTGCCCTGGCAACTAGCTCTAGCCTTGCTTTGGCAAGTGATCCTACATATACACACAAAACACACCAAAGCAGCATTTTTTCCCACAAAAACTACCAAGTTGTGTAATCAAGCTCAACCTTGAAAGGAAACATGAATTAATGCATGAATGGCTAATTATGCAACTAATATGAGCCTAAGTCTAACAATAATATGAGTAAAAAGGGTAAGAAAAATAGTACTTTTGAACACTTATCAGTATTGCTTCAGAGATGATTTCAAAATGTGAGGTCGTGGTTGCAAATGTTTGATCACTCATGGGGAGGATATGACTGAGTATAGGGCAATCATCTTCAGTTGGTATTAAGGAAAAATCGCCTATCAGATGTCATAGTAATGATGATGAATATGTATATCAACTAATTTAGGGGCTTAGCAAGTTTTCCCACGGAGTTATGGTGGTTCTATAAAAATGAATTCGATGAGAGTTCAAGAATTTGAAATGTCCAAGAACTTGGAGTGTTTGTTCGCCCTAAATAATAAAGGGGGCAAACTCAATATGGAAAGAGATCAGTGAAGCGTCATTGAGGAATTCGATCATTGAAAATCTGGGCATCAGTACATGAGTAAGAATGGGCATGTCTTTGTATTGGTGAAGAAAATAAAGAATTGACGATAGAAATAGAGTGACCAAAATTAACTCAGGTCTTCTTTGATTAATGGTCAATAGTGAACCACAAGAGATCTGTCTGTAATTTTAGGACTGTTGCGGAGTAATACCCTGAATCATCCCAATTGTTTTTGCACGCGAGCATTGGGGGTTCTTTGCAAAGGAGGCTATTTCAATTTATTTGTTCATGATGCTTGTTTCCTATATATGTTCTCAAATGGCAAACATTTTGCATTCTTTGATTTTTAATATTTTATTCATTCTTTGTTATGGGTTAGTTTTTGTTCTCCTATACATATATGTATATATCTTCACTAACATTTTTCTATTAAGATCCTGGATATTAATTGTAAGAGTGACCTTGAATTAAATTCAGAGATCAACTTCAGAAATGTGACACTTTTTAACTTTATTTAGCCAATGGGAAGACATTAATGAGTGTTCAAGAATCACGAAAAAATCCCAAATACAAATTTCGAGTGAATTGCCTCTCAAGCATTGTTGGCTAAGGTTTTTGAATGAAGTGATAACCCAAAACATCATCCACCTGAAGACGGCTTTCCTTCGAAGATATCCCAGTATGGGAGGACATTTGGCATTCCTTCATTTCCCTTCACAAAGAAAGAAAATAAGAAAAAAATATCATTTGTTGTCCCCTTGAGCCTGATGATTTTCTTTGGATTCAACCCAAACCAAGGATAATCCCTACACTGGGGGCAAAAAGGATGAACGTTAATTTGCAAAAGAAAAGTGTTTAGTTTTGATTATACCATGATAATAATGTCTTGTGAGTCAGGGGCAAAAGAAACAAAAGTGAATATATCAAACACAAAAGTCAGAAAGGCAGGGTGAATGAAAAAGAATGCTCTGAATTCAGTCAAAAAAGTAGAAGAAAATGAAAAAAGAAACAGTGCAAGTTTGTATTCAAAAAGTCACTAAATCAAGCTGAAGCAATGAAAGCACTAAAGTTGAAAAGTGCAAAAGAAAAACAATACATATATGTGAGATCTTCCATTTAACAAGCTTCTATCTAAATGAGCAGCGGAAGATTGATTTCAAGGAAAGAAAATGAGCTCTAGGGTGAAAACTCAAAAATGGGCAGTCTAGAGCGATCCACAAAAAAAGAAGAAAAAAAGAAAAGAAATGAGTATTTTATCCGAATATATTCAGATCAGTGCAAGAATGATATTTCACTTGGAAGAAATGATCCTTGGTTTCATCACCCTTAAATATTTATTTGAGCGTATATATCATTTCTTTGGCAGCCGTGAGCCCTAGCCTACATTACAAGCCTTAAAAGACCATTTTGACCATATACGGGTATTGGAGGATGATTAGTTTGTCTTCAGAATACATCCCGCTTATCAGGGTTAACCTTTCTTCAAAGACTTTCAGACTTCTAATGCTTGATCGAGATCAGAAAAGAGGGAAGGATTGGGGTATGGTGAGTTAGTGAGGTGAACAGTGCTACCTTAAATGGGATAGAATTAGGTATATGGGAAATGTTTCTCCCAAAAGTTTAATAATTTAGAAGGGGTCACATTGGAGTTGATCTTTGCAGTTTGGTTCGAATGCTCTGTTGCACTTGATATTTAGGGGCATAATCTTGATTTTTGTTGTTTTCCATGACTTATCAAAATATTCCAATTTCTCAAATCTAGTAAAATAATCTTTTGAGCCATTCATTTATCTTTTCAACAAGCGTCTTGCAAATAAATTGATTAAATACAAGAAAAGCAAAGGATTTTGTGGGTTTTATTATGATGTACTAATCTTTTAAGTGCATGCAGAACATGAAGTGGTCTCGATACTTGTTTAATGATGGAAAGTGTGACGAGGGAAAGATACAATTCTGAATGACAGTAATATTCAAAAAAGCTGTAAGGAAATGACACAAGTGATTATGAGGCAAAAAGAGAGGGCATGAGCCATTTTTTGGAGGCAAAGATACAGTCAGTTCAATCTGTTGAAGGTGTTTGGTATTCAAAAGTAAGGAAATAAGATAAATGTGAGCAAAGATAACAGTCAAACTCAAGTTGGAGTAGGGCAATGTTGCAAAAAAGAACCTTACAAAACATCACAGGCTGATAAACAAGATCTGCAAGCTATAACGACAGTGAATCATGATCGCTTTTAAAGCTATGAGAAAGAATTTTGTCAAAGAAACTGAATGAAGATATATCAGGAATGGCTTTTTAAGAAAAGAGTGATCTCCGGTATTCAAATTGTGAGAAATACATGGTGAGATGAAGCAAAAAAGGGGTTTATATGCTTGATCTATGAAAGCAAGGGAAGCTTCATCAAAATGAACAAAAGAAAGCATTGTTGCAAAAAAGAGAGAAAAAAAGGAAGAAAAAGAGAAAAAAAAAAACCAAGGTGAAAACTTGAAAGGGCGCCTTGAGAAAAAAGAAAAATAAATAGAGAAAAAAAAGAAAAAAAGAAAAAACCAAGGTGAAAACCTAAAAGGGTGCATTGGAAAAAAATCTAAGTGAAAACCTGAAAATGCGCTTTAGAGCAAAAGATGCAGAGATCCTGAAGATTGAACCTGAGTGTGAGATGGGTTATGTTGTTGGTAGAAGAAGTTTTAATGAAAGCAGAAGCAAAGAAATTTAGAGCTCCCCAGCAGATGAAAGTTTATCCAAGTGATCCTCAAGTGACAATATTCATGCATCTTATAGTTAGGCATCTATAAAAATGAGCATGCTAATTCATATATTCAAAGCATTTTTGCATAGTTTGGCTGGAATTTGCATATTCAATCAAGGAAAAACGAAGATCAATTTATAGCTTCGAGTTTTGGAAGAGTAGATTCAAGCAAGAATGAGCAGAGATTTCAGAGAAAAGATCCAGTTAAGAAATAATAAAGGTCTCGAAGAGGAAGATCTAGCAAGGAATAAACAAAAATCTCAGAGGAGAAAATCCAACAACGAGCGAGCATAGATATTTGAGAAATAGATCTAGCAAAGATTATAGTTGTGTTTGTGAGAAAGCAAATATATTAATTCATGATTTTATGTTTGTAGATATAGATATCAAGATATTCTGTTTATAGAGGCAAACTTCTCTAAATATTCTGTTGGTAGAGATGGATCTTAAGATGTTTTGTTGGAAGAGGCAGATCCTAAGACATGTCGTTTATAATGGCAGATTTTCCTAAAATATTTCGTTTGCAGAGGCAGATTTTTCTAAAATATTCCATTTGCAAAGGCATATCTCGAGATATTCGATTTGCATAGACAAATTTCAATAAATATTCCACTTACAGAGGCAGATTTCAGTAAGACATGCTATTTGTAAAAGCAGATTTCAGTAAGACATACTATTTGTAGAAGACAGATTTCAACAAGAGGCTCTGTTTGTAGAAGCAGATTTCAACAAGTATTTCGCTTACAAAGGTGGATTTCAGTAGGATATTTTGTTTATAAAGGCATATTTCAATAGATATTTCGTTTACAGAAGCAGATTTTAGCAAGACATCTTGTTTGTAAAAGGCATATACAGTTAGATGTTTCGTTTGAAGAGACGAATCTAAGCAAAGATCTCAATCCATTTGAAGAGGTGGATCTCAGAAAGATTTCAATCAGTTTGAAGAGACGGATCTCAACAAAGATTTCAATCCGTCTGCAGAGGCGGATTTCAGCAAAGATTTTCTAATTGTTTGCACTGGAAATGATGTACATTACAATTCTAAATCCTTCGGGTCGTCAGTAAGTCCTTCGAGCCATCACCTTCAGGAGTGATGTGATTGTGTGCACATGAAAGGGAGTGCATTTCAATTCTAAATTCTTCAGGTCATCAGTAAGTCTTTCGAGCATGATGTTAAGTCCTTCGGGCCGATATCTTCAGAAATGATGAGAACTTTTCGAATGTCATCGCAATAAGATGGCACAGAAGAAATTGATCAACAGAGAAAGTGAAATAGAAGATGAGATCCCATATGAGCTTCAGATAGAAAGATCAAGATACCTTAGACAAAAAAGTAATGACATCAAAGAACTTAGTGCTTCAAGCGAGAAATTGAAAATATTTCATGATATTTCAGGTTGAATTTGAATTAATTGACGATGTTTCTTTTTGCAGGATTATTCCCCAGAGGAAAGGAGAATCAACATTTCTAGAATCCAGAGTTCTCAGAGCTCAACCAGCAAAGAATTCAGAGTTCATAATAAGAAGAACTCGCCAAGAAAGATTGAAAAGCTCCTAAAGAGATGAGTTTGTTTGCTGAAGAATGAGAAGAGTTCCTAATAAGAAGAGCTTACTTGTTCATGCCATTACAGAGAGATGGATCAGCAAAATTGAAGAACACCTAATGAGAAGAGTTCGCTCTAGAATTCCTAATGAGAAGAATTCGCCTAGCAAAGAATGAAGAACTCCTAATGAGAAGAATTCACTCTAGAATTCCTAATGAGAAGAATTCGTCCAGCAAAGAATGAAGAATTCCTAATGAGAAAAATTCACCACAGAGTTTCTAATGAGAAGAACTCGCCTGATGAAGAAAGAAAAGCTCCTAATGAGAAGAGTTCGCCCTTTTGAAGAATAGGGAAGTTCATAATAAAAAGAGCTTGCTTATTCGACGCCTTTACAGAGAGGCAAACCAATGTTTTCAGCAAAGAATCCAGAGTTCATAATAAGAAGAACTCGCTTGATCGACACCTTGACAGAGAAGTGGATGGTTCAATAGAGGAATGCAAAATTTCATAATAAGAAGAACAACTTCAAACCTCAGAAGGTGAAGAATTACAAGAGCAATTTCAGACTTTGGAAGGTGAAGAATTTCATAATAAGAAGAACAGCTTCAGATTCTATAGTTTGGCAGAAGTTTGAAGAATTTTGAAATGAGAAGAACAACTTCAAGCTTCGTTAGTTTAGAAGATGGCCAGTGGATTCAGAAAAAATCCGTGTCTTTTCAGTCTTTGCCCACTTCCTGTTCCACAGCGATGAGCAAAAAGGACAGCTGTCGTACTCGAATTTTGTCTGGGGTATTCGGATATACATATAAATAAGGCCAAAATATATAAATATAATAAAAACAAATAAATAAACCATAAATAATAACCCAAAATCAGTCCAAATGTTCAAGTAATGTCCAGGTTACAAATAAAATACCCAAAACCCGAAATATAAATCCAAAAGCCCATATACATTTTGTTTCCTGCCTAAATATTAATACCAAAGGCCTAAACAAACACAGCTGAAATTAAATTTTCGCCGCCCATTTATACCATGTGTCATCACCCCAGTGGCCTATTTATTTTCACTTGGATCATGATTTTCTCTGACGTCATCGTCTGCACCCTTATAAATAGAGAGAGAGAAAACTTTGTCCGAGGAAATAATGAACCATTAATTAACTACTATTAATAATAATAATGGAGAGAGAAAAGTTACCTTTCTCGGTAACCGAACTGTCCTGGAAAGTTGCATCACCACCAGGAAGAGAAAAGATCGACAGAAGTTCACCGGTCGTTGGGAAATTCGTTACTCACCTAGAAGCTCATTGGTCAGAACCGTCATAGCCGCCATCGGAAAGGTATACTCTTTTTCGATTTAATGTCTTGCAAAACAGAAACAAAAATGTTAGCTTACACGCATATAAAAACAGTAATAAAATGAAATCAGAAGTTGCTGCGGTGGCTGGAGTCTAGTTTTCACGACGAAGTTTAAGAGGGTATGGGCTCGGGAAGTTAGTAGCTAGATCTAGGTTGGTTGAAGTCGGGAATCTAATCGGATTAGGGTTAGATTTAGGGTTTTTTTATTCGAAAATCGAATTTGGTGAAGTTTTTAAGGTTTTAACCGGTGGCCATAAATCGTCTCACAGCGGCCGACTGACGGTGGTTGGAGTTCGTAGGGGGTTGTCGAGAAATGCGTCGGAGGTGGAAGTATGTGGTGGTTGAGGATTTAAGGGCGAGTTGAGGGCGGTTTGGTGGCCAGAAGGTTTGGTGTTCATACAAAACGGATGAACATGGATGAATGTTCATCTGAAAAGTAGGATTTTGATCGAGTTTGGGGCTTGTTTTCTGGGGAAATTGTGTTTGTAAGAGAGAGAGACAGAGAGAATTTGAGGGATGAGAGAGAGAACAAATCTGGAAAATGGGCATTTTAGGCAAATAGCGGAATTTTATAGCTTTTCCAAAATAGTGCCGTTTTGGCACCGGTTTGGATAACCCGCGAAGCTGAGTCGGGTCGTGGCATTTAGACCCGCGTGTTTTCAACCGGGTCACCTTTGGTTTTTTTCCCCTAAACTTTGTTTTATTTCAATTGGGTCCCTAATTGCTTTAAAATTGACCCCCGAAGCTTTGAATCCATTCAATTTAGTCTACATTCCATTTTAATTGTTCCCCTAGATTTGTAATCTGTGCAATCTGGTCACTTAGGGTCTTTGTAATTGGACATTATATTTGTAATCATTTCAATTTAATCTTTATAATAAAAATAGGCTTTGTTTCTAATTGTTTAATTTAGTAATTTATTTAATTGTTTTAAATGCAATTAATTATATGTATGATTGCATATTTTAAAATTAGCATATAGTATATTTTGTTAGATAATAAATACATTTAGTTTAATTAATTATTAGAGCCTTAGTTAGGTTTCTCTAATTAGGATTTCAATAATTAAATATGGTAGATAATTGTAGTAATGAAGTGCATATTAAATATAATTTTAAAAATCTAATTTGGATGATGTCCATTGTTTACAATGGGGTGTTATCTCAACATGAATTTTATAATTATATTTAATATACATTACACATAAAAATTGAATATTAATTTAGTCCTTTAATTAAAACTAAATAATTAATTAAGAAACATTGTAGATAATTAAATGTATATTAAATTGAACCTTTGAGACTCAAATTTGGATGGTGTTCCATTGTTTACAATAGGGTGTTATCTCAATATTGGTTTTAAAGGTGAACATTTAATATACATTTTCACTTATAATATTGACTTAATGAATTGATTAGAGCCTTAATTAGGACTAGAACTTTAATTAACTAGAAAGATTAATCAATTAGGAATATGATTAATTTAAGGGCTTTAGATATATGGAAGGTGTTCAAGCAATTGACATTTTCACATAAAAGCCATTAAATTAATTAATATTCATAGCTTTAAATAACTAATTGATTAGTGCCTCTTTAGGATTAATACTTAAAATGAACAAGACAATAAAAGGGTGTTCATTAAAAATCTTTTATGTTGGAATTTCATCTTTAAATATGAATAGGTGTGCCACCTAACGGGGCGTTTTTAATCTCATATTCGAACAAAATGAATTTTCTTATAAAAAGATATGTGCATTCAGAATTTAAATTCAATTAATAATTATGGGATAAATAAAATTCAAATAATTATTCGAAATGCCAAAATGTCACGTAAAGTTAAAGGTACCGGTAACGGGCGTTTGTAGGAGTGCTAACCCTTCCCTACACGTAACCGACTCCCGAACCCAATTTTTTAAGACATAATCTCTGGTTTGTTTTTCCGGTGTCCCGTCTACCTCGAAGTGATCGGTGGCGACTCCAAAATATTTTTTAAGGATAAATAATGGAAAATCCGATTTAATATGAAAAACCCTAAAATTTCAAGATTATATTAAAAATGGCCAGAAAACCCTAATTTTCTAAAAGATCGATCGTCAGGCTATTTTTCACACCCGATTTCAAAATTAGTCGCGACATCTTTTAGGTGGTTTGATCATTGGTTAAAGGATAAGGAAGTAGTCGGAATCATTTCTAAATCATGCAGGGCTTCGTTGGGTAAAGGCATCGGTCATACTCTAAGGGCGTGCAAGTATGCCTCTAAGGAATGGTTGAGATTAAAGCATGTAAGAGATCCTGACTCGACCTCGAGTCTCGAGCAACATTGTTTTGAATTAGAAGATGTCATACAGACTGTAGGGGCAGACCAAACAAAGATTGCCAAACTCTTTGAGTTACTAGGGAGATTATGGGCCAGATTCAGAGTGGAGGAGCGGGAATGGATACAAAAGTCTCGTGTAAAATGGTTTCAGGCAGGCGACCGTAACACCAGATTTTTTTCATCTGGTGGCTTCCTCTCGAAGAAGATCTAATAGTATCCAGTCCATATCAGTTGATAATTTGCTATTGGATAAGCCTGCAGATATTAAAATTGCTATTGAGAAGCATTTCAAGAGTATTTACAGTGCCTGCCCAACCATCCTGGTAAAGCTCTTTAATTGCGAATTGAAATATATCTCAGCAGAGTCGTCATCACATTTAGAACGTGAATTTACGGTTGAAGAGATCAAGGCTGTAACACCCTAACCAGTATTCTTTACCCATTACTAATCAGAGTGTCACATACTAAATATGCCAACATTTCATATTAGTATATAAAAAATTATAATTTATCCATTTTTACCATTTATCATGTAGAATCATATTTCAAATTTTTAACCAACCGAATTAATTTCAATTTCAGGCAGCAACTTAATAGTTCTTATCTATGATATATAGGGAATATAACTGCCTAAAATAAAAATCTACTCTATTACTTTTTTAAGCCTTTTCTAATCATTATTCGATTTTAATTTAATATAACTACTCATCATTCACTATAAACATAAACTAGTTTATAAGTTATTACAAACCATGTCTAAACTATTATAAAAACCAACTAACATTAACATATATATGCCATCTAGTAACATCAAAACACATCAAAAGATGTTATTACTGATACCGTGATTATACTCCTGATAAGTAGGATGCCAGCTGCTCCTTACTCTGAATTCTGCTTTTTTACCTACGCGTAAAAACCATCACACAATAAGTATATACTTAGTGAGGCAATAATAATAATATCTAGTGCAATACAATATTACTATAAATATTAACATGTAACAATATCCATGTATCATAATCACTAGATATCTATATTACCATCATGTTAATCATTTGTTAACATAATATAAACTGAATATAAATTTATTACCGATATACTTGCCATTTATTCCAATAGCTAATAAGCTTATTCACCTGTTTATCATTTATTAACCAATAAACCATAGCCCAAATATAAACCTATGAGGACCCTGGGTACTCGAGTCAAATATGTACCGAAGTGCTAATACACATAAGGTCGTGCCCACCATATACACGAAGTGTCCTTTATATACACTATAGTGCTAAACCGATTATGCAGTGTGTTGTTGGACTCTATGGCATGCCAACTATACCATGTCCCTCAATGACATACTTGGGCATATATTCTATAATTATTTTATCCATGACAATGTATATCAACATAATTTAACATTGGTTAGTTCATACCCGAAATAATATTCATAATATAACATCATATATATATATATATATATATAACTAGTGATCCATGTATATATATTCAAATTTTTGACATATTTAAAAATATGTCAAATATATGATCAATGACATAAATATCACGCCAATATAAACTATGTAGACTTATCGCAAGTCTTCCTAATGATGTATTAAACATCCATGTATCATGTTATGTATGCATTGCACTCACCTGATGCCTCACTAGTAACTTTACTACCGATTTTATCTTTACTCTTGAACTTTTTCCTTGCCTTTAAGCTTGCTTGAATTATAATCTCGATCACGATCACGATCTATAAAGACATCATTTGCCAACACATATGATTCAAAGCATATGTTAGTACCATTCTAACACAGACGTATACTAGGAATAAAATTCCTAAAAATCCTTTCGATATTAATTCGATACTAATTCCATTTCACAACATCCATGTTAACCTTAATACTTCAAAATAATATTTCAAACCCTTTACTATTCATATCCATTAATAATTCACTAGACATTTTCAAATATCATAATTTAACTATAAAATAAATTCCTTTAGAATTCATCTCAATGATTTCCTAATTATTCAAAATGGTCCCTTGTCATTGAACTTCAAATTCAATCACTTAACAACATATTCAAGTATTCCAACAATATATTTAAGCTTAATACATTGACTTCTAGTCAATTTCCATTTCAATCTCATATTTCCATTAATATGCTATTTGGTCCTCAACACTTTGTAAGCTTCCAAATTGATCCAAACAACATTCTAAACCTTGTAAAATCATTCTCGCATCATTTCTAACCTTAGGAAAATTTTCCATAATTTTCTTTAATATTCTTCCTAAAAGAAGAATGAAAGGTCACTCTAATCAAAATTTCCAACTTGATTCAAGCATGAATTCAACTTCTAAACATTATTTCCAAGGTTCTACCATTATTTCCATATCAAAATCAATCAAATTTTCAACTTCATATCAAAACCCTAACTTAACCAAATTGGAATTTAACCATTTTCAAGTAGTTTCAATCATCATATAAGCTAGGATATGATTCTACAACATCAACTTCATCAAAATCTAATCTTAATTCATCAAAAATTAAACATCCCCTTCATCCACTTTATTCATGAAACTAAGATTTCAAGTAAGGAATTGGCTTGGAAATTCAAAAAGAAAATTTTTCTCTTACCTTGGATGAGGTTTAGAACAAGAGGAGAAAATTGAAGAAATCTCTTGAATTTTCATTTCTTTTAAATTAGGCCATTTGTCATCTTTATAAAGAAATAAATTAAAATTTTATTTTATGACAAAATGACCATTTTGCCCTTGTAATCCAATGTCTCTCATCTTGCCACATATCAAAATATTCATCCAAGGGTCAAAGATAAACCAATAATTTAGTGATTACCAACTTTGCCCTTGGAATTTTCCAAAATTACCATATTGCCATTTTTCATCTAATGGCTCATATTTAACATGGAAAATTTACTTTAATCCAATGGTCCATGATAAATCCTACCATTATAAACATGGAAATGAAATTTTTAACCTTGCTTTATCATTCTTCAAAATATCTTAAATATTCGTTTCGATCCAATCATCCGAATATTTTTCTAAACTTTCTCACTTTATAGCCAATAATACAAAATCCGTACGAAATATCCAGGTAACACGAAAACATTATTCTTGGGGGTAAACTATTCATTTACGGGACTAAAATACATAACTTTTGAAAATTACAATTTAATCCCTAAACTTTTCATAAGTTTATACTTTAGTCATCAAACTTTCATTTTATTCATTTTAGTCACTACCCAAAATTTTAAGGTATCACAAAGGCAACTCTTTTCTCGATGGATGGCACGCGTGCCCTAGGGCCAGACGTCTTTAATATGGGTTTTATCCAATTTTTTTGGGAACATCTAAAGGACGAGATTTGGGTTTTGTTCCAAGATTTCTACAACGGGGCAACTTTGGGTGTCTCTCTAAACCATTCTTTTATATTTCTAATCCCTAAAGTCCAATCTCTGACGTCCATCGAGGATTATCGACCTATTAGTCTAGTAGGCAGTGTTTACAAGCTTCTCGCAAAGGTACTGTCTAGAAGGTTGAGTGGGTGCTTGGATGAAATAATTGGGGAAACATAGTTTGCCTTCTCCCCTAGAAGGCAACTTATCGATTGTTCTTTAATATCCAACGAGGTAGTTGATTTCTTGAAGAAAAGAGGTTTTCTTGGTGTTATTCTCAAAGCCGACTTCTCCAAAGCGTACGATACGGTCAACTGGGAGTTTCTACTTATGATTATGGAAAAAAAATAAAATTTGGAGCAACTTGGCATAGATGGATTAGAATGTGTATTTCTATCGCATCAGTATCAGTATTAATCAACGGCTCCCCAACCAATTCCTTTAAGATCTGCAGAGGTCTTCTTCAAGGGTGCCCCCTTTCGCCCCTTCTATTTAATATAGTTGCCAGAGCCTAAGTTCGCTTCTAAACAAAGCTGTTTCACTGGGATTTTTCAGTGAGGGTGAGGTTTGGCAATCAAGATCTATCCATCTCTCATTTACAATTCGCGGATGGTTTAATCATCTTTTGCAGAGCCAACGAAGCTGAAATAAAAAATATCATTGGCATCCTTCGTGGGTTTGAGATTGCTTCTGGGCTAAAGCTCGATCTGAAAAAGACTAAAATTATCGGGGTTAATATTGCTCCATCAATGGTTGAAAATTGGTCAAATTCTATTCATTACCAGAGTGAGACCCTCCCTTGCAAATATTTGGGGTTTACCTCTTGGAAGCTCGTTGAATTCAGTGGCTTTGTGGTCCCCTATTATAGACAAATTTGAACAAGCCTAGCGGGTTGAAAGTCGAAACTACTCTCACTTGGGGGCAGAATTACTTTGATAAAATCAGTTCTTGCCAATCTCATTGTATTCTTTATGTCATTGTTTTGTATGCCTGCCTCTGTTTGTTCCTATTTAAACAGGTTAATAGCTAAATTTATACGGGGCGCGTTAGACAAGAAGTCAATACACTGGTTGAGTTGGGAAACTCTCTGCAAGCCGAAGAGTAAATGAGGGTTAGGGCTGTGTGACATGCGAGTGAAAAACAGAGCCTTATTGAATAAATGGCTCTAGAGATACGGAACAGAATATCACAAGCTATGGCAAAGGGTGCTGAATGCCAAATACGAAAAAAAGCTCATTGCAAATTCTACCAGCAAACACCAACCCGTCCAATAAGTCTTGGATCTGGAAAGGAATTATCAAGCCTTTAACAAATCAACAGAACGTGTTTACGCAACATATTAGATACGTGGTGGGTGATAGTAATGTAATACCCTTAGAACCACTTTATCTCAAATTATTCTGAATAATTCTCACTTTGTTCTCCTTTTCTAGAGTTAGAACAACTCCGTTTTCCTTCGAATCACTTTGTACATTTTGGTCCTGTAGCTCAAACCAATTAAGTGGAGCCTTACATCTTCTTCCAAATAATACTTTAAATAGTGTCATTCTGATGCTTTCCTGATAACCATCATTATAAGAAATTCAGTGAAAGGAAAATACATTTTTCATGATCTTTCCAATTCAATTACACAAGCCGTTAACATATCTCTAAACTCTGAATAGTTCATTCTAATTGTTCATCTATTGAGGATGAAAAGTTGTGTTAAAATTGAATCGAGTACCCAAGACTTTATGCAAAGATTTTCAAAATCTTGAAGTAAACTTTAGATCTCTTTCAGATACTATCGAAACAGGTACTCTATGTAACCGTACTACCTCCTTAATATATCTCAGCATACTTGTCCATAAAATAATCTATTTCCTACAGGAATGAAGTATACTGATTTAGTCAATCTGTCAGCTATTACCTAAGTTGAATCTTTCTTATACGGTGTCAAAGGTAGCCCTGTTACAAGATCCATGGTTACTCGTTTCCCCTTTTCACCGAGGAATGGAAATCGATTGCAACAATCCAGAAGGTACCCAATGTTCTGTTTTTGCTTGCTGACATGTCAAGCATTTATAAATAAACTCAATTATAAATCTTTTCATGCTTAACCACCAATATCAATCTTAGGTCTTGATACATCTTGTTTCTACTCGGGTGCATAGTCAAAAGACTATAATGTACCTCAAACAGAGGTTCCTTCTTCAATTCTTCATCAATCGAAATATAAATTCTTGCTTGATAATACAAGCATCTTCCAAATTAACTTTAAAGTCTTTGGTTCCACCATTTCCACTTGTTTGAACCTTGATAATACTTCTAATCTTTTCTTTGAAATTTTTTCACTCAAATAAATGATACATCTTTTCTTAATATCTTGGTCATTGGAGAAGCAATCATTGAAAAATTCTTTACAACTTTCTATAATAACTATCTAGTCTCAGGAAACTTCAAACCTCTGATATATTCTTTGGTATTTCCTATCAACTATAGCTTTTACCTTCTTAGGATCCACTCTCATTCATTTTTTTAAAACCACATGACCAAGAAAAGTAACTTTCAGAAATCAACATTCTTGCTTTGATAATTTGACATATAGTTCTTTCCCCTAAGGATCTGAAGAACAATTCGAAGATGAGCTTCATGTTCCTCTCTTGTCTATGCTTAAACTAAAATATCATCACAAACTAGTCCAAATAAGATTAAATTATTCGGTTCATTAGATCCATGAATGCGGCATGAGCATTAGTACAAACTCATAATGTCCATACTAAATTTGGAAAACCTTCTCTAGAATATCTTCTTCCTGAATCTTCAACTGATGATGCCCTAATCGAATATCAATATTGGAAAATACAACTTCACCCTTTAATTGATCAAAAAGATCATCAATCCTTGGAAGAGGATGCTTATTCTTCATTGTTACTTTATTTAGCTGACGATAATCTATGCATAATCGCATATATCTATTTTTATTTTTCACGAATAACACTAGTGCGCCTCAAAGTGACACACTTGGTCTTATAAAACCCCAATCCAACAATTCTTATAATTGTGCCTTTAATTCTCAAAGATCGGTAATACTTCTATTTTAAATTCTACTTCTTGATCAGGGTTAATCGCGGTAATTCATAAGGAAATACCTTCGGATACTCCCGAACTATAGGAATATCTTCCAATTTAATTTCAGCAGTTCTGATATCTACCACATTTGCTAAGAAAACTTAGCGGCTTTGTAGTAACAGTTTCTTAGCAGAAACAGCTGAAATCACATTAGATAAAAGATTCATCCTTTCACCCACTACTATTATTCACCTTTCGAAATTTTCAAGATTAATCACTTTGAGCGACAATCCACAAAAACATGATAAAAAGATAACCAATCCACGCATAATACCATTTCAATTTCTTTGAAAGGTAGCTCCATTAAGTTTGCCAGAAACTCGGTTTCTTGCACCTTTTTCGAACAATTTCTACATGTCAACTCATCCTTACATTATAACTCAACAAGTTTGTAGTTACTAGACCTTTATCTATTTTTCATTTAAATCCAGATATTCTTGAGTTCTACACCGTCACTCTCTTTTGTGTCGGTGTTCTTTCTTATTCCACTAAATTCAAAGTACTATTACCACTGTTGGTTCTTTTCAAAACCTCTCATTCACCGACCCATCTCAAATTTATTTTAATAAGGAGCGTCATCAATCAAATCATATAAATACCATATCAGTAATATTGATATCCTAGTGACATGTATACTCTTTTTAACATAAAACCACTTTCATTTAGGCTGAGAACCGACTAAACCTGTAGCTCTGATACCAATAAATATAACACCCCTTTTCCGTACCAACACTGAATACGAGTCAGAGGTATCACAAAACATTCATAAAACCCCCTACATTTGTAATTCGGTAAAATTTTGTTTCTTTAAAAAAAATATTACAATGTATTTAGTTTTTATTTACAAATTTAGTTATTCGCGTAAAGTTTAAAAATAATATTTTCATCTTCAAATCGAGTTTATTTTCAGGCAGAAACTTATCAATTTAATTTGTCTTGATATAATTAATAGAATTGCCTAAAAACTGCCTGATTTAAAATTTATTCAGATACCAAATAAAATACAAATTCTATCAGAGCATGCATAACCTTTTTAATAAACATGTCAACTAGTGAATATCAAACAATCTCAAATATTATATTATTGATACTAATGTACCTGTTCTTGATAGATGATGTCTATTAGTGCTCCTTTTTCCAAACGTTCTTCTTTTCCTACGCGTGAAACAGTCACACGCTAAGTATTTACTTAGTGAGGCAATAGTTTGAATTTAAGTGAAATTGTCATAATATCAATATCAATATTAATGATTAATAATGCATATGATCACCTTACCATTACATGCCCATTAACATAATTAAATATGTAATAGCATATATGTATATCAAAGTGATAAGATTTGATCTTACCAATATCGTTGCCATTTTCATCTGTAAGCTTTCAATGCTTACCAATACATTTATCCAACTCTGTCTGCAAGCTTTCAAGCTTATCATTCTATTTCTTTGATTTCATTTTAGTTTACTTAGCCCAAGGTATCGAATTAAGAGATTCTATGTACATGAGTCATCCCCCATATACTTACTTGAGTATAGTGTATTATTTGCACCGTAGTGCTTAGAACCCTAAGTGCTCTCGTATACCCAAACCTCGCATGAGTATACCCTCATTGAGTATTAATAAAATTGCACCGTAGTGCTTAACACCCTAAGTGTTTTCGTATACCCAAACCTTGCATGAGTATACCCTTAATGAGTATTTATGAATATTGCACCGAAGTGCTTAGAATCTTTATACAGCTATTTATGACTCTATGTCTAGCCATTTATACCTTTGAACCTCTATATCATACATTGAGCTTTATTTCATCATTTAAGTCATCAATAGCAACATATATCAATATATATATATATATATCAACATTTAACAGTTCATAACCAAAATGACATTCATATTATACCATCATCAATAACTAGTGATCAATGTATTTATTTTCAACCTTTGACATATTTAAAATATGTCAAATATATGATCAATGACATAAATATCATGACAATATATAAACTAGGTAGACTCATCGCAAGTCTTATAGGTGATGTATAAAACATCCATGTATCATGTTATGCATGCATTGCACTCACCTGGGCCATGCATTAGTATGCCTCACTAAGTCCTCTTTGATCCTTTCCTTCATTGTACCTCGAGCCTCCCTTGATTCGAACTTAACTTCATAATTCAAATAAGTAAAATATTTGTTAGATCCCAATCTAACAATATCTTAGA
Organism: Hibiscus mutabilis; assembly: GCA_019671005.1. Taxonomy (NCBI): domain Eukaryota; kingdom Viridiplantae; phylum Streptophyta; class Magnoliopsida; order Malvales; family Malvaceae; genus Hibiscus; species Hibiscus mutabilis. The sequence continues at coordinate 48,124,948 of CM033720.1, read as the reverse complement.
CATATTGTCCAATATAATCATTCGAATACAAAATCTCAAAACATTTTCTTTTTCTTCCTTGTATTGCTTGAAAACTCATTATGGTCCTTAGTGACCAATTTGAACTTCCATTACCCCTTTTCAAGCTTACTAATCAACCTTAGATACAATGTGAATCAACTCTCATTTTCTAGCAGTTTGCACTACTTCCAAAGAAATATTTTTATAAAATAATCTACAACTCGGAATTCGATTTCGTTTGTTCTAAAAGAAACTAGATTCAATAAGATTTTCAACCATACAAATTAATAGCTCAAATTCAACTTGTACAATTTATGGTGAATTTTCAAAGTCAATTTCCATTATTGAATTTCGGAACAGCCTGTTATACTATTTTTTGAACTTTCACCACTTAAAAATTCATATCTTTTTACTCGGAACTCAAAATCAATTTCCGCTTGTTGGACACGAAACTAGACGAACAAATCTTTAAATCGTTATAAAATTCACCTTCTAACCATTTTTGTAGAATTTATGGTGAATTTTCAAAGTTACTGCCATAAATTAGATTTTCTACACAGCTTCCATAAACAACTTCAACTTTTATACTAACTTCTCCTTATTTCTATGCTTTTCAATTTAGTCCAATCAATAGCTTTAAACCACCAACTCATCACATTCTTCACCAAATAATTATTCACAATAATTCTCCCTAATTTTCCTTATTTACCGAAATAGTCACTAAAATGCAAAGATAAAGATTCAAGCTTCTTAACTTTGCAATTTAGTCCTCAATTCAACATTACTACCTAAGTTCCACCATTACAACTAAAAATCAGATTTAACCCCCATACAAAACTTCAATTTCAATTTGGTCACTTAACTTTGACAAATTGTCCAAATGGTCACTAATTCAATTCAACATTAATTTGGCATTCTAACTTCATTTTCTTATCCCTAACATCATTAATAACATAAATACACCCCAAATTCTAGAAATTTAGATTTGGTCCTTCAACTTTTCAAGTTTCCGAAATGGTCCCTACATAATTTAACTTAGGGTTTTGCTTCCAAACAACAATTCAAGCTTACTAGATCATTATTTCAACATTATAAACCCTAAAGTAAACTTGAATCCATAAACCCTAATCATCTTCATAATAATCAAAACATGTAAAACTTAAATCCCAACTAAATATTGACACGGGGCTAGTCTTCTACTAGACAACCGCGTGGCCTTAGCTGCTTTCTCGGTTGAAAACTGGGCTAAGTCACCTGAAAAACTCCTAAGTAGGAATACTTAGAAACCGATGCGAAACAAAAGAAAGGCGATGGCAAAAGAACAAGAGAAAGTGAGTGAATACTGAGTTGTATTACTCTGGGTAAAAGCTTACAAACTGAACTAAGTGATGAATGAATAAATGAATGATGAAATGACCTGGGTTGAGCCTCATTTTATAGTAAGAGCTCAGTACAATCAACGGTCAAGATTACAATGGATCAATGGTTCAGATGAGAGCTTATCCTATCTACAACATTTGAATTTCAAATAAGAGATAAAGTGGGAATTATCTTTACAAATAAGCACAAAAATGATAAGTAAGATGCCTTATCGAATTTCACCATGGTAAATACTCTGCTTGCTCATTTCACCATGGTAAAAGGCCAGCTTCCCTGGGCCATTTGGCAAGCCCAAAATGCTGTAGAGATAGACATGGACTGCCATGGTTGCACTTGTCTCAGTCACGGGCTTGCGGTCCGTGACATTCTCCATCACTAGTTCTAGCGACGCCCTCGTCGCGCGGCTAGAATGGTACTGGTCGATTTGCTCCTGGAATTTCCATAAGGCATCGGCGGGTTCCCAACTCATCTCATACTCGGGAAGACCCTTCCATTGAACAAGGTACTCATGCCTTGGTTGATTTCCCAAGTGACGAACGACACTCTCTGAATGGATCGCTTCTACCTCTTTCTCGTATAAGAACTTTACTCCGACTGGCACTCGGTGTGATTTACCCAGATCTGGATCATCATCATCGTGGTGATATGCCTTCAACAAACTCACATGAAATACCGGATGAGCTCGGATGGTCGACGGTAACTCTAGTCGATAGGTCATGGTGCCTACCCGCTTCACAACTTTGAACGGGCCCTCATATCGTCGCACAAGCCCCTTGTGATTTGGGTTACGCAAGATCGAAGTCAGTTTGGCAAGGACTAGATCACCAACCTCAAAGTACACATCACGACGCTTTCGATCTGCCCACTTCTTGGTTCGTTTTCCCACCTTGCGCAAGCATGCACAGGCTAAGTCATAAAGCTCATGCCACTCTTTGGCAAAATAATAGGTTGCTAGACTCGGCCCCTGGTACCCAGTCACAACCACGTTCGGTGTAAGCGGCTGCTGCCTGGTTACAATTTCGAACGAACTCTGGTTTGTCGCCTCGTTCTGCTGCAAGTTGTAAAAGAACTGGGCCACATCTAACAGCTTCGGCCAGTCACGCTGATTAGCACTCACATAGTGCCTCAAGTATATCTCAACGAGTGCATTCACTCCCTCGGTTTGCCTATCGGTCTGCAGGTGGACACTCGTCGAGAAGTTCAAGTTTGAGCCCAACAACATGAACAACTCTGTCCAAAACCTCCCCGTGAACCTTATGTCCCGATCACTGATAATCGATTGTGGAACACCCTAGTACTTCACCACGTGCTTGAGAAAAAGCCTAGCTGCCTCCTCGGCTGGACACACCTTGGGTGCTGGGATAAATGTCGCATACTTGGAAAATCTGTCTACGACCACCATAATACTAGACTTTCCGTCAACAACTGGCAAACTGACTATAAAATCCATGGAAACACTTACCCATGGTTTCTCCGGAATTGGAAAATGCTGCAACAACCCCGCTGGACTCTTCTGCTCGATCTTGTCTTGCTGGAACACAAGGCAAGTCTTCACATAGGCTTCGACATCACTGCCCATATGCGGCCAATAATAGTGCTCCGCCATCAAGGCCAATGTCCGGTGCATCCCCGGATGTCCCGCTCACTTGGAATTATGGCATTCCTTCATGAGCTCCTTTCGAATTCCATCAAACTAAGGCACTAAGAGGCGATGTCCACGAACAAACAACAAGTCTCTCTCTAGCCAAAACCTCCGGGTTTTGCCCTCCTTGGCAAGTTCGATCAATGACTTGGCCGTTGGGTCATGTGTCAATCCCTCCTTGATGCGCTCCAGCATCCGTCCCTCTAGCAAACTCACAAACTCCATGGTATACCTCCGGCTTAGGTCATCGGCCACAGAATTCATCTTTCCTAGTTTGTGCTCCAAAGTAACATCGAACTCGGCAAGAAACTCCTGCCAACGAGCTTGCTTCGGGGACAACTTCTTCTGAGTCAATAAGTAACTATTGGCGACATTGTCTGTGTACACCACGAACTTGGACCCAAGCACATAGTGTCTCCATGTGCGTAGACAATGCACCATCGCCGTCATCTCCTTTTCATGGACCGTGTATCTCCGCTCGGTCTCATTGAGCTTCCGGCTTTCATATGCAACTGGATGTCCCTCTTGCATTAGGACCCCACCAATGGCAATGTCGGATGCATCAGTGTGAACTTTGAAAGGTTTGGTGTAATCTGGCAACACCAAGACAGGCTCACTCACCATGGCGAGCTTGATCTCATCAAAGGCTTTCTGGCACCCGATCCCCAATCCCACGCATTGTCCTTCTTCAGCAAGTCGGTCAATGGTGCGGCAATTTTGGAGTAGCTTTTGACAAACCTCCGATAGTAATTCGCCAACCCCAGGAAAGATCTCAGCCCAGTTACCTTAGTTGGCGCCTCCCATTCTTCAATGGCTCGAACCTTCTCCTTGTCTATTCGGATCATGCCTCCTCCAACAATGTGGCCCATAAAAGGAACCTCTTGTTGGGCAAATGAGCACTTCTCCTTCTTGACATATAATTCAATTTCTCGTAAGATTTTGAACACCTCCCGTAAGTGTTCGACATGCTCCTCCAATGTCTTGTTGTAGATGACGATGTCATCGAGGTAGACTACAACAAACTTGTCTAGGAACAGTTGTAGCACCTTGTTCATTAGGGTATAGAAACTAGCATGAGCATTCGTGAGGCCAAAAGGCATCAAAAGATACTCGAAAAAACCACACCTCATCATGCAAGCTATTTTCGGCTCATCACCCTCGGCTATTCTGACTTGGTAGTAGCCCGATCGCAAGTCCAACTTGGTGAACCACCTTGCACCACCAAGCTGGTCGAACAAGTCCGCAATGAGAGGAATCAGATACTTGTTCTTCACTGTGAGCTTATTCAAAGCCCTGTAGTCGATGCACATCTGTAAGGACCCATCGTGCTTCTTCTGGAACAGCACCGGCGCACCGTAGGGTGCCTTTGATGGGTGAATATAACTGGCATCTAGGAGATCGTTCAACTGTCTGCGCATCTCCTTTAACTCAGGCGGGGGTAGCCGGTAAGGGGCTCGAGCGGGGGGCTCCGCACCTGGCACAAGCTCAATCTTGTGAGCAACATCCCTCTTTGGAGGCAACTTCTTTGGCAACTCGGCAGGCATCATATCTTCAAATTCTATCAAGACTCGTTCCAGCTCATCAGGGACTCTCTCGGTTGCGACAGGCTCATCGCACACCAAGGCTGCCATGAAGGTCGGCTTCTCCTTGCTCACCGCCTTTGAAAACTGGATTGTGGATAGAACTTTTGCACCTACTCCTGACCCTCGGCTCACTGGAACAATGTATTGATGCTTCGAATCTAGAATACACAGACAATCCGCAAAAGGAACAGGGAAAGCGTTGATTCGGTCTAGAAAACTTAACCCAAGTACAAAATCAAAGTCATCGAGTGGGATTACCTTGACGGCTTCCTTACCGGTCCAACCTCCAATGTCAAGTTGAACTCCCTTTGCGACTCCCGCAATTGGTACTTCATTGGCATTCACTGTCTTGATGGATCCACTGGACTTCTCGATAGTAAGGCCAAGTTTCTCGGTAGTTTGCTCAGACATGAACAGTTTAGAGGCACCGGTGTCAACTAGTGCACTCAACTTCTGGCCAACAATAGTGATGTCGACGAACATCAACCCCTTCTTCTTTTGACCCTTCTTGACCTCTATTGTACTAATGATGGAGCCAAGCTTCAGAGCCTCGCTAGTCTCGCCATCAGCTGTATCCTTGACGGCAGCGATTCTGCTCTTTCGGGGACAATCCCTGGCAATATGCCCTTCTTTGTGGCAATGGAAGCACTTTCCATGCTGCTTGTCCCTCGAATCTACATGTTTCCCATTCGAAGGCTTACTCCCGCCACTCGAATCTTTTTCGGGTCGACTTGACTTCTCCTTGTCTCCACCATGACCTTTGTGCTTCAGTTTTGGTTTGGAGGAGTCAGGTTTCTCCGCCCAACCTCAATGATGGACTCGGCAGCAGTCAAGGCAGCAAAGAGCTTGGTCACTCCCCGTCACTACAACTCCATCTTCGCCCATAGTTGCAACCCATCCATGAAGGTGAAAACCCCATCCTCTTCACTCAAACTCGGGACCTGCAAACTCAACTCTACGAACTTTCAGACATGGTCCCTCAAAGACTTGGCATCTTCTTGCTTGAGTCATATCAGCTTTGACCGTGCCTCATCTTCAGCATACGGAGGATAGAAATGTTCCTTGAACTCTTCTTGGAACTCCTTACAAGTCTCGATGGCAGTGTTCCCACGCTTCACATCTTCGCACCTACGTCGCCACCACGTTTGTGCAATATCAATTAAGTAAATACTTGCAATGCTTACCTTCTTAGCATCTTCCACGATGCCCGTGGCTTTGAAGTATTACTCCATTCCCAAAGAAAATTCTCCACTTTCTGGGTGGACCTCGTCCTCTTGAACTTTTCTGGTTTGGGGATATCTCTCGAGGTTTTAGGTGCTGCAACAGTCACATTGTTCGCAATCGCAGCTTTTAGCACAAGCAACTCGGTCTTGAGCAGCTCCACTTCCTTCTTCAGTTCATCTTTCTCGGACTAGGAACTCTTTGCCTTGAACTCTTCAACTTCATCCCTTAGAGCAGCCACCATGGCCTCTAAGGCATCGCCACGCTCAGACATCTTCACATCCATCCCATTAAGAGCCTCTTAAACATCATCCTGAATTCCCTCCAAGGACTCGAGCTTTTCGAAATCCAACGACCTCAGCTTCTCAACGTCCATGGACTCCAACGGTTCTAACGTCGCTTTGGCCTCTGCCATGGATTTTTCAAGCTTGGTAACCCTTTCCTGGATCGATGTGATCATGTCCTTCGATGAACCTCTCTTGAATTTGTCAGTTGTGGCCTCTGCACCCTTCTTCACTACAGTGTTCTCTCCATCACGTGTCATCTCGAATCAGCAACTTCTCAGCAAAACCTCGCTCTGATACCATTTGACACGGGGCTAGTATTCTGCTAGACAACCGCGCGGCCTTAGTTACTTTCTCGATTGAAAACTGGGCTAAGTCACCTGAAAAACTCATAAGTAGGAATACTTAGAAACCGATGCGAAACAAAAGAAAGGCGATGGCAAAAGAACAAGAGAAAGTGAGTGAACACTGAGTTGTATTACTCTGGGTAAAAGCTTACAAACTGAAGTAAGTGATGAATGAATGAATGATGAAATGACCTGGGTTGAGCCTCCTTTTATAGTGAGAGCTCAGTACAATCAACGGTCAAGATTACAATGGATCAATAGTCCAGTGAGAGCTTATCCTATCTACAACATTTGAATTTCAAATAAGAGATAAAGTGGGAATTATCTTTACAAATAAGCACAAAAATGATAAGTAAGATGCCTTATCGGATTTCACCACGGTAAATACTCTGCTTGCTCATTTCACCATGGTAAAAGGCCAACTTCCCTGAGCCATTTGGCAAGCCCAAAATGTTGTAGAGATAGGCTTGGGCTGCCATGGTTGCACTTGTCTCGGTCGCGGGCTTGCGGTCCGTGACAATATCATGATTTTAACATTATACTAGCTTGATTTCAACTTGAATTCAATCATGGAATCATAAAATCTCAAAAGCCCCAATTTGATCCATAAACCCTAATTTCTTTCTCATGTAAATTCTCATCAATCAAGCATGGATTCCATGAATTATTGATATCAAGAGATAGGGCTTGAAGAGTATAAAAACTTTGTAGTTGAAGAGATTACCTGAAAACCGAGTTCCGAAGCTTGAATCGAGCTTGGAAAAAATTTTCTCTTCTTTCCCTAGCCCTCGCGTTTTTGGCTGGAAAAGATGAATATTTTCACCATTATTTTACACATATATATTAAATGAATATTAAATTCATTTAATAGTGAAATTACAATTTTACCCTTTTATCTAATAGTTGAGATTAATTTTATCATCAATCAAGGGCCAAGATTTAATCTTCCATTTTATCTGTCCAAAATTACCATTGTAACTTTTTAAATATTTCAAAATTGTCATTAGGGTCAAATGACCAATTTGCCCTCCAACTAGTCTTTATTTACTAGTTTGCTTCCAAATTGTCATTCCATTACAATCTAACTAAATCTAGTTAGAATTCAACCAACCATAATAAAATATTCTTAAAATAATATTTTATGACTTTTCCATAGCTTTTGAATCAGTCACCAAAATTTCCATTCGATCCAATATACCGATAAATAATCCTTTACTCAGAAATAAATTGTAGGATTCATCTTGAATCAAACTAAAAATATTTCCAACACATGGAAATGACTTTTATAACCTTTCTCTATCATATGGCAAAATTTCAAAATTTTCCAGTTCGATTCGTGTATCTGAATTCCACTTAAACTTTAACCGCAATTTTCCCAATAATCGAAGTATCAGATCGAACCAATAATTCTGCATTCGATTCACACCCTTAGGTGATATGTTTATTTATGAAATAAAAACCCTTAACTTTTGGGAAATTACAACTTTAGTCCCCAAACTTTTTTAAAGTTTATACTTTATCCATAAAATTTTCAAAATTTACATTTTGGTCACTACCTTTTAAACTTCAATTCTCATTCCAATTTTCCTTGGAATTCAACCAAACTTTAGGAATACCTTATTCAATTCAGTATCTATCACATAAGACCTTTAAACCTTAGAAATTTCCTTTCCAAAACCCATAATTAAAGAAATCTCAACTTTCGCATTTTTGTCATTTTAGTCACTAAGTTAGCTTTTAAGCTATTATCTTAGTACTAAAGGACCCTTAATCAACTTAGTAAATTTTGGGGTATTACAGGTAAAATGTTAGATTTCTGGAATGATACGTGGTGCTCCCCTTCTCCCCTGAAATGGGTTCTCCCAAGGATATTTGTCTTGGCCATTCAAAAACAGGGAAAAATATCAGATTTCGGTTTGTTTGAAGAAGGCGTTTGGAAATGGTCCATTCTTTTAAGAAGAAGACTTTTCGATTGGGAATTTGATGTGTGGAACTCTTTTAATGATTTGCTCGCGAGCATCAAGTTAGACTCCTTCGCAGAAGATTCACTCAGATAGTTTGGGGATTCAAATGGTATTTACAAACCTTCCACCTATTGTAAGTTAATATCTGATTCTCAAGAACCCGCTGATAAAATCTGGAAACTTTTGTGGATGAATATAGCTCCCCTTAAGGTAGAGTCTTTTATTTGGAAACTGATGCATGGGCGTATACCTACAAAAATCGAGCTTATAAAAAGGAAGCTTCGAACTCAATTGATATTGCTTGTGCATTTTGCAGTTCATCTCCTGAAACAGTGTCTCACATTTTTTGCGAATGTAGAGTAGCCTGGCAGATTAGGCAGAAATGGTGTAGTATGTTGGGAATTAATCTCATTATTCCTAATAACCCAAAAAACCTGCTGCCCTATTGGGACCAAATTTATAGTGGTTTCAAGGAACATTCAATTTGGATGATGATATTTTTCAGTGTGATATGGACCCTATGGCTTGCTCGAGACCACGAGGGTAAGGTCCACTGCTACTTAAGGGTAAGGTCCACTGAGGGAGCAATAAAATTACGTTCTTTGATTGTGACCAGCTGTTTCAACTAACAGTCTTAAGGGTTTGCAAGTGGTGGAAAGCGAAATGGTCACCACAGTTTCCCCTGGTTTCGAGTATTTTGTACAGCTGCTTCGCACTAAACTCTGTAGCTATTGTGCCTATTAAGGTTTGCAGAAGTGGCTGGTCCCCCAAATCCTGGTACTCTTAAATTCAATATTGATGGAGCCGTTTCTGGAAGCTTTGAAGCCGCTGGCATAGGGGGAGCGTTGAGAGACCGCGAGGGTAAGGCCCAAATCGTGTTCAAGGGTTTGGTTCAAAGCATTCTATCTCTAGGAGCACATTTAGATTGGCAAATTCGGTTAATCTCTAGAGAGGAAAACGTCTTGGCCGACAGTTTAGCAAAGAGGGGCATATCCCGAGCTATCGATTTAGTCGAGATCAAGCAAGTTTGAAGGCATCCTCCTCCTGCTTTCGGTCACTTAGGACCATTAGTGTCTTAAGATCCACCATGGGTAATCTTTCACATACTACTGATCTGGAAGGAAGCAACTTGATCTATAGAGTGGTTTGGGATTGGCATTTTGTATTGTACAGTGATGCTTTGTTCGCTCTCAATGCCCTTGTTAGTTTGGTTCTTTGACTAGTGTAATATGCTCTTAGATATGCCGCACTCTTTTTACTCCATCTAGGCTTAGGGAGGTTTTTTAATGAGGCGTACATCTAAGTTGAACTACCTTAAATAAAATCGCTTTTACCTTTTCAAAAAAATTGTATTATACTAAGCCGTTTGTTTTAATTTTAACGACAGGGTGACCTGATTGTCGCAAAATTTTAATTGAATGACTAAATTGTTACTTTTAGAAGAAAACATGTTTGTTATGAAACATATAATCACATGACATGTTTGTCTTGAAATTTTAATTGAGTGACTAAATTGTTACTTTTAGAAGAAAAAATGATATGTTTGTTACCGAATGACTAAATTGTTATTCTTTTAAAAAAAATAACATATATATTACTAAACTTGATTTTAAATTTCAATTTGGTATCTAAACTATTTTTTCTTCAATTAAATATTTAAATTTAACTTCAAAATTCAATTTAAAAGACCGTTATGTCGTATAAGTTTCACCCAATTAAGTGTCTCATTGGTTAAGTGCAACGATTTAGGTTAAGATACAAAAAATCATCTCATTTGAATTGTAAAATACACATCATATATCCACAAATATTTGAATCCACAATCTGATTATATCCCTAGTAAATAAATGTATGGAAGGTGTTTTATGTTGGCATTATATATCCACCAAACGCCAACACCATAAGTAGTTGGTCAAAACTCTATTTTTTTTTACCAAAATCAAAACTCTTTGTTGATACTATAATGTACCATATATACATATATATATATATATATATATATTCACCCAACTCCATTGCAACAAAGGTCAAAATCCAACAACTGGTTACAGTGAAAAAGCGGTTGGTGTTCATCTTAGGAGACCCGAATTCAAATTATTTTGTCTAAAAAATATATGTGCATTGTAGAGTTTAGAATATCTATAAACAAATAATATTTTATAATCACATTTAAAAAATAAAATAAAAAATCGAGAATCCTACCAACCACCAATGCATTTGGTAAGGACAAATTTATGGATTGGTTTCCTAATATGTTCACATGCCATTCGTGTTCCAAGGCCTGGAATAGTGTGCCGGTGACCTTGTCGGTTTGTCCACTGATTGGACCGGTGTAAAACTCGTGTGTTAATGGATTTTAAAGTATTAGAGTTTGTGACCTAAATTCAAAAAATTTAAAATGTAAAAAAAGAAAATTTTAAGATTTAAAATGCAGATAAAGAAATTATCCTTGCATACCATTACAAGATGATTCACATCTAGATGTACTTGTGAAACCGTCTTCCAAATTATAACACGAACTATTGTAACATAAAGCACATTACACGATTATGTCTTATGTATTTCATTTGATTACTTGTCTCTTTTTTGACGTTATTCACATGTTATCAATATTATTTGCCGTCATTTTGATAACGGTTAATCAATCCCCTAACTTTATCGTTAAAAAACTTGGTAGAAATTCAGATTTGATCGGGCTGGCTTGTATACTCCCCTTTATTAGCAGAGGTTAAAGCAATTTAGATTGGACTTGTGCCTGTCGTCATCAATAGATAAAATACCGATAAATTTTGATTTTTTTCCTCGATTTTCTTTCTTTCGAATCCAAATAAATTAAGTTGTGCAATTGAAGTTGATGAAGCTACTCAACAATTAATCTGGGGTCACAAATAAATCCATAAATCGGCAGTTGATTTAATATTTCAACAATCCAACGCCAGATCTAGAAGTTTCATTGATATTAGATAAATTTGTTCTAATAATAATCAGCTTATATGTTCAGATCTAGTAAACAACAAAACAGAATCAAGATTCTTCTTATATATAATGTTTGGATTTCCCTTTTACATGAAATAATGTTTTCACTTTTTTTTAAAAGAGAGAGAGAGATTTTACTCACCGAATCAACTTACCGATGGATGATAGAGCAAAGGATAAATAAAGAGTAAGAAAATGGAGAGGAAAGGGCTGGAAATAAATGGGATGAGAGGGTAGGAAAAAATTTATTTCATCCCTTGGCTTGATTTTCCGAGAAAATGAAAATCAAAGAGAGAAAATTTTTTCCAACACTCCCACTCCAGGAATTTCCGGCAATTCTCCTCTCCCTTTCCCTCTTCCGCACCAGAAAAAACAATGGTAGGAGTAGAAAACGACAGTGTTTCTTCACGCCATGAGAGTGGCCTTAAATAGAGGCTGATAGAGGAAGCAAATCACACTATTTCTTATGCGGACGGTTACATTTGTAGCACTAAAAAACAAACAATAATATACAAACAAATTATAATTATTTTACTTAAAAATAATATTTTTATTTCAATTTATATATTAAAATATTGGTTAAATTATACCAATAGTCCCTAAACTATAATTTTAGCATCGTTTTAGTCACTGAATTGTTGAAAGTTACAAAATGGTTATTAAATTTATCATAAAATTTTATTTTGGCCACTCCATCGTCACCTGTCGTTGAGTGGGTGACATGGCATGTTAACACAATGGTTAATATCTCATTTGACCCCTCAATTATAACTAAAATTATATTTTAATATTTTTCAAAAATATAAAAAATCATAATTTGTTTCAAAATTATAAAAATATGCTTTGAAAATTATAATTTTGTGAAAGTTTTTAAAAAATTTATGGTTTAAAACTTTAAAGAATATATGGTAATTTTAAACCCCCGCCATAATTTATAGACTTTTAATCATCTCAAACATCGAAGAATAAATGAAAATAAGTCTTCGTATTACAAAAAATGGGACAAATTCTCTGGCCTTTTTGGTGCCTCTTTCTATGCCTCAATACTAAAAGAATACTAAAAATTTAAATTTTAAGTCATAACCATAAATTATAAATCTTAAACCTTACATCCTAAAAAATACATCCTACCCCAATTTTCCTAAATCCTAACTATAAATTTTAACTTTAAACTTAATATTTAGTGTGAGACATAATTAGGAACACCAAAAAAACAAAAAAAAAATCTATTTTAGAAAATCTACCACAAAATCAAACGAGGTGGGACGCATTATCTACACAACTTGTCTTCAATAAACAAATACGCAACTGGAATTATTGTTGCATTTAACCATACCATAAAAACTACATGAAAGAAGAAAACAAATATTTGTAAGAGAAGTAAAAAAAATCAGAAATCAACCCAAATGATCATGGATTATATTATTATGGTTGAAAAAAATTCTCACAAACAGAATTATTTAGGAATTTAGGGTTTGGTGTTTGACTTATAAGATTTAAAATTTAGGGTTTAAAGATTAAAATTTTAGGATTCAAAGTTTAGATTTTAAATTTAGTTTGAAAATATACATGCTTATTTAAAAAAGATTTTACAGTGACAACGTATCCGATATGTACCCATTATAATTATAATGGTATAATAAACTTGTTACTACCCTAATTTTTCATTTTCCATCAGTAATAGTTGATTGTTTCATGTTTCGATGTGATAGTGTATCAAATATCCACCCATTATAATTATAATAATATAATAAACTTATTACTACTCTAATTCTTCGTTTTCCATCGGCAATAGTTGATTGTCTCATGTTTCGATGCAAAAGTTTGTCAACACCATTTTCTAGTTTCGTAGATGGTGATGGCCTTAACAATAGGATGTAGATTTTTGTTGCAGAAAATTAACTAGTTTTTTAGTAACATGTCGAAAAATTAAAATAATGGTAGACATATTCAACGTGAGAATGTATATGTTGACTTACTTCATTTTAGGGTTCTTAGCTGATTTTGAAGTCGGTTTTTTGTAATCTTCAAATCGATCCAATTGGTAATGTTTTTAAGTTTGGTCTGACTGAATTGTCAAAGCAAATCAAGCTCGGATGAGTCACTGGTTGTAGTGTTAATATCATCAGAACCGGTCATGTCGAAATAGTTCTCCCATATATGATTTTGCCATTTTAAAGTTTTAAAGACTTTTTATGACTTTTAAGAAATACAAAAATTAAAGAAAATACTTATAAACATATGAATTTTCACATATTTTTTACTATCAACGTTCTACAATTTTGTTATGACTAATTCGGACCAACCCGCGTGCATACCTGATTTTGGTGGGTGAATCTCCCGATGAAAATTTATGCATACACAAAGCCTCGAACTCGAGACTTGCTTAAGCGATATCAAGCTGTTTTAGATTTCTTTTAAAATTATTATTTAGAAATATTAAAGTATATCAAAATAAAATTTTAATTACAATTGAGAGACAAAAATGAGATATTATTACAAAAAGATGAACTTGCTCATTTTTTTAACATACGAAGTCCGGTAACTTTACTCAAATATGGCAGTTGATTTTTTCTCCTTAAATATCGTACATGTCAGATTATTTTTCAATCTATAGCATTTGCTACAGTAAAAGTGAAATCGGTGGGAAATGGATATGACTTTACTGTTCATCTACTGTTTTTGGTATTATTTTAACTTAAAATATTAAAGACGGGTAGAAATAATAATGACTTTAGTATAAAATACTGTTTAAAGTCGGATTATAATAAATCCGACTTTAATTTTTTATTTATAAAAATAATTTACTGTTTAAAGTCGAAGTGTAGTCCATCCGACTTTACTTTCACCGTAACAATAATAATATTCTGAAATAATTGGGTAATATCATACTTTGAGAAAAAAAAATTAACGCTGTCATTTCCCCTATCCTTTTCTACCATTTTTACTCATTTCAAAAAAAAAAATATGTTAGCGTTAATCGGATGAAAAGACCAAATACCTGCAGTTTTTTCAGATATAGTAACGAAGTGTAAATTCTATTGTAATGACTTTTATTGGAAGTTTACCCTCGCATTTAGAGAAGGCTTAATTATAAAATAAATGCTTAAATTATATTTTTTTATAATAAATGTTTAAAATATTTTTTGTTAAAATAAGTACTTAAAGTTTCAGTATTGCTTGTTTTAAAGTCAAATGAATTACCTACTTTGGCACCTATTTAAACTAAAAATAAACATTTAGGCACTTATTTTAGCAAAAAAAATACTTTAAGCACCTATTTCAACTAAAAATAAAACTATAAGTACATATTTCAACTAAAAAAAACTTTAAGCACCTATTACCAAAAAAATGTATAGTTCAAGCATTTATTTTATAGTTTAGCCTTTAGAAAAATGAATTGTGATGCTCAAGTTTTAGCACAGCAAGGTATTGTTAGAGAATTAGCGAAGAAATAGAAGCATTACGTCGATCGGAGAAAAGATCAAAAGCCTTTAGTCATCTACTCCGTCTTAAGATATGCGGATGAAAATTAAAGGGGTTAAACCGTCGTAAAAAAGGCTAGAATATATGTTGAAGAGCATTGTTTACGCACAGCAGAGAAAGACTTATGCTTAAATACATAGGTAAAAGACAGATAAGCATAGTACGATGTTCAGAACACGAGAAAAAAAGAGATGTTTTAAGCAGTTTCTCTTCCTATTGTGCTTTATGGCAGCTCTGAGCTGTACTTCAAGTTTTTCGTTCAAGCAGTCTTTCAGGGTCAGGGATAGTCTCAGTACTTTTTCTAAAGCCTCATTCTCTCTATTTGAGCTAGTTGCCTTTTTACAGCGGAGGTTAGAATAGCTTTCCTTCCTAAGGCTCTAGCTCTAAGAAGCTCACAATCCCCAGGGCTATTCCTAAGGGTTTCTGGGGTGTAAAAAATGGATCTGATTGCCAACCCTTCTGTTGCGGACTATTCATGTATGATTGTTGGACAGATGGTCTCCCCCTCCCACAGGGTTCTTAAAATTAAATGTAGATGGGAGTGCGGGTGGGGTTATTATTTTAATTCTGATAGTAAAGTGATATCTTCATTCTCGGAGTCGATTGGACCCGGTCCTCCTATTTTAGTAGAGTGACTGGCTCTAAGATTTGGGCGTATGACAGAAATTTCGACTGATTGTTGAATGTGATTCCAAAGTTGCGTTGAACTGGGTTTCAAATGTTGTCCAGTGTTCGGCTTCTTTCAAAGATATTGTCGAAGAAGTTGCTTCTTTAGGGAGGTTGAGAGATTGTATCTTTCGTTTTATACCTCCATGTGGTAATATCGAAGCTGATAGATGAGCTAAGTCAGGGATTGGTTGAGGGGTAATGTTAATAATCTGTAATAGAGGGTTAGGCTTTGATTTTGGTGGGTTAGTGGCTGGCTTTTGGAAACGTTGATGCATGTAATGTTTCTATTATTAATAAATAGTAAAGGCATTCTTTTTCTCCTTTCGCTATCGAATGATGTACTTTGACTTATCGGTTGGTATAAAGAAGTTTTTAACGAGACCTTTAATTTCTATCAAAAAATAATTAAATGAATGCAAGACACTCTTTTGCCCAGATGCAACATGATTCTTTGTCGAATCTTGTTTTTTAAGGGTTTTAACGAGGCATGTTTCCTTTCAAACCAAAAAATAAAAAATACTAAAACACATTACATGCTATACTACAAGGACCTTTAGAGCAAATCTTTTTATATCTAGTGTAGTTATAAATACTTGGCTTAAGTGTATTTGAAGCCCTTGAACTTTTGAAAAAAATCAATTAAATCCTTAAACTTCTTTTTGCACCCAATTGAGCTCTCAAACTAATAAATTAAGTCAATTAAGCCATTTGATCAATTTTAACCATAATTTTTGACGATTTTTTTCTTGAGATGTTACTGCCACGTGACATACTATAGTTTTGTCATATGACATTTACAGAATTTAAAAAAAAACATTTTTTATAATTTTATAAATTTTTAGAATTTTTAAAGAATTTTTTAAATAAAATTAAAAAATCCTGAAAATGTCAAGTGACAACACTGTAATACGACCCGTTGTACTGATTAATCCAGAAAAATTATTAAATTTAACAATTAATGTTAGTCAAAACGGTAAATTGATAAAATTTTATAATATAAAGACTTAATTGAGTGCTAAAAAAAATTCCAAGACTTCGTTAATTTTTTTAAAAAAATTTAAAAGCTTAAAATACATTTAAGCCTAAATATTTTTGGCCCGAGCAATACACATTTGAATTATATTAGATTATGATATTATTGTTGTAGATGTAGAATAGATTTGAATAATTCTTCCGTATGAGATCTCATAACATTTATAAGATCATTGTGTGACATTGTTTCCTCCGATTAATTGTCTCGTATTTGTTATCGTTTTAATTCTGGACAATTATATGGTTAATGTTGTCGTTAGAGATCGGTGGAAATATAAGAATTCATTTTAAATTAATCTCAAACTTCATTAAAAAAATTATTTTCATCCTTAAATTAAGGTTTATATATCACATCATATTATTGAAACACACATATTTTTGACATTTTACTTTAATTCCCAAATTATAATATCATTTTAAATTGAAGCTAACATTTATTAAAAATTTTAATTTCATCTTTAAATTAAAATTTATATCACATTATATTATTGCAAAACATACATAAATATTTATATGTTAGTTAAAATTTTTATAAATAAAAGATTTTATTAACATACGACATGATTACCTGATTACTTGAGAAAAAAATTATAACAGTCAAACAAGAATGAGGGGTATAACTTGAGAATAAAAATGTAATGTTAAATAAATTTAAGACTAATTTAAAATTAGAATTATAATTTGAGAATGAAATTATGTTTAAAAATCTAAAGATAAAATATTAATTTAAATTAAGTATTGTAATATATGATGCAATTAATTTTAAAAAAAATAATATTTTTTTATATAAAAATCGATATAATACTCATTGAGTAACTACTCCATATCGGAGACCGCCATAATTTCGTGATTATATAGGCAGTTTTCCCTTTAAAAAATTGCGATTTTGACGGCAAATATAATTGAGATGATTTCAAAAACAAGAAATGTGATTAAAACTTCAGACCTGCGTTCCAACAAAATGTAAATTCAATCTTTCACCTACTCAACGCCCAGATCTAGAACTTGAACCGATATGAGATAAGTTTGTTTTTAATAATCAGCCTATACTTTCACATCTAATAAACAACAAAACAGATTCAAGATTCTTCTTATATAAAATTACCAAAAAGAAAAACACCAGCTGATCGAATCAGATCTAAATGCAGAAAGATTGTTAAAACTGAAATCTCAGAAGATCCATGGAAGATGACAAACAGATCTAACTTAACTTGCCGATTAGTGCATGAAAGAGCAGAGGATCGGGAAAAAGAAGTACGAAAAGGAAGAGGAAGAACTGGAAATAAGCGGAATGGGAGGAGTAGGAAAAATTTTAGTTTTCTTTTCAGAATAAAAATTTTTCCACGCCTCCCACTCCAGGAATTTCCGGCAGCTCTCTCTCCCTTTCCTTTTTCGGAATCTTTCAACCAGAAAAATAAGCATACGATTTCCTCACGAATGATTCCTTCCCTTTCAGCCCTATTTCCTTTCTGTTACGCGGAGGCTTCTCATCTCTAGATGGGGGTTAAATAGACGATGATAGTATCAATCAAGACTCTTTTTTATGCCGAAAATGCCCCCGTATAAATATATATGTACATATATTCAAAGAATAAACTATTGATCTGCGGTTCCTAATGGAATAGGTAACAAAGCAACTTTGCCACATACTGCCACTAAATCACCGCCTCCCCAGGTTAAACTGGTGCTTGCTGTTGCACCAGGAGCCGTTGCACCGGGTGCTAAAGTATGGGTGTTTTGTATCCATTGAGCAAAGACGGGTTGTAATTGTATAGCGGTATCTGAAAACATATCTTGCAGACGCCCTAAAGCGCTCATGGTATCATTATGAATATACAAACCAAAACTGTGAAAGCCTAGAAATATACATACCCAGTTCAGATATGATTGCATCACGATGCCTAAGGACACGATCTAATAGATCGTTGTATCGAGTAGTTGGATCATAGTCTCTTACCATAAAAATGGTTGCATGCGCAGCAGCACCCACTATGAGAAATCCACCAATCCACATGTGATGTGTGAACAAT